>JAJJWW010003673.1:0-91557 GCA_023531295.1 Papaver armeniacum
AGTACGCATACTTTGGTTCAAGGATTTTGGACTTATACAAGTATGAGTTCATATAAAATGTTTATATCCATTCAAGGTTATATATTATAAACTCTCTTTTCAATCATTGAAACATTCTTAGAGGATGTCAAATAGAGGTTACTCGCGCACTATTCTTCATCAAATCGATTTTCAAGATATTGAAATAATCAACATGACTTTCGTCACTTGTAAAGATGAACTTGGCCAAAGCGAAAGCTTACCAACACATATTTCGAGAAATAAATAAGCGAGATAAACTCGGCTCGAAATAACAAATGTGTATAATCGAAGTCTATATAGCAATACGACTTTTGTCTCAAGATAGGAGATAGAGTAGATAGAATTTTGAGTGATAGATTAGTTCAAGTCTCCACATACCTTTTTAGTCGATGAAGTTCCACCAGTTGCTTGAGTAGTTCTTCGTCTTGTATGATGAACGTCGTGGAGTTTAGATCTCAACTACACTTTCTATCATAGTCCGAGACTTAGCTATAAGTAGACTAGAAATCAAGACTTATATTTTTGGTAACTAAACTTGACAAACAAGCTTGAGATAGCAACGCTTGCGAGTTAGACCGAGCAGTGCTCTAACAATCTCCCCCTTTTTCAATTTTAGTGACAAAACTATCAATACATATGGAATACAAAATAAATAAACTTTGCATCTTCTCTTCCACATGCATGATCTCCTTGGTTCTTCAACATTACTAGAAATCTTCGTCACTTCCAAGTACTCCGATGATTCCAAAGGTTGTAAGTTTAGCATCATCGTTGTTGAAAATCCGTAGCCATAACAATGAGAAAACAAAAGCTCTCAATCATTGTTACACAGTGTCATAGTATTATTACACAACATCAAAGTTCAATTGTATCATAACTTTGACAACAATACTATGGTGATATGTATCACTCCCCCTTAATCAATACTCCATCTCACATGGAAACCACTCCCCCTTACATAATGATCCGAAAACCATATGTATTTGTAGTGTGAACTACACATTAATTCTCCCCCTTTTTGTCAATACAATTGGCAAAGGTACGAAAAATAGTGGGATCCTAATGAAATTTCCATAGAGACATTTCATGACCAAAAGAAAGTACATATCAACTTTTTTAAATTCAATCATATAGTCGAAGCTAAATTCATTCATCAAGGAGTTTATAAAGATACAAGATAACCTCTATAATATTCCACAACCGCACTCCCCACAAAGATTTGGCAATTATGTACAAGTTCAATGAAGAACTCTCCCCCATAAAATGTTATTCCCGAAAGAACAACAAGAGCGACCTTACTTTCACAAGAAAAAAAGGATTTTTTTGGACAACACAACACAAATCATATAAGAATATGAATTTGTATCCAAAATACTCAATTAAATTAACTATAAGAGAACCCATGATTATTTTAATCGGAAATGCTCAACATAAGAAAACTTATGGAGCCGCACAGTATACACATAAAAAAATATGGATCCGGGAAGATCAATACTATGGAATAAACAATGATTCATTCTATTTTCCATCACTATTTGCACAATGACATACAATAGACATAATCCTTGTAAACAAAAGTTTTATCCTTTCTTCCATCAAATAATGACATAAAAGGCTTTAACTTTTGTAATGTCAAAAGTTCATTCTATATTTTATCAATACTTTCATACCGACATAATAGAGATAACTTTTGACCACGTATGGGACAATCATAGTTCACGAACGCCAACACACATATCCCATAACAAATTGCAATATATAAAACCATAAAGATTAATACTGCAAAATCATCTTCCAAACAAACTTTAGAATTTAAATAAATAAATCTAAAAACTTTGAAGATGAAAATCATTGGACATAGCTATGTGTAATCACAATAATGGCTATTCTAATCTCTAGTTATTCTTCTAAAAAACACAAGAATAAAATTCTCATAAGAAGTTTTCCTAGACATTGAGACGTCTGAAAAATTATTTATCGTTCCCGAAATCCTTGTCGTCAACAACCATGGGAACATATGGTTCGTGAATGAAGGAGTCAATTCCAACAAATCTTCTAGGCTGAAGATGTCGAACCAGGGCCTTCTGAATTTCAAGAGTTCTCAAAACAAAAGCCTTTATTTGTTGAATCTCCTTTCTTGTCTCCTTCAACTCTTCAAGAACATCAGAAAACTTCTGAGTATTTGAAGGAACAACTCTTGGCTTCCTAACATTCCTTTTTTTTTTTTTTCAAAGTTGGAGGTAACGGAGATCTTTCTTCTTCCTTCGTGATTGATGACTTAACAATCATATTAACATCTTTTCCATCAGAAGACATGATGCTTGGAGTATCCATGAGTGTACGGATTTGTGAGAGGAAATCATAATTTAATCTCAACAAGCAGTCTTAAGTTAAAAATGAGGTTCAGGGAAGGAAAAACAAAAATGTAGGGTTACAGTACCTTTATACACTCAAAGGATTCACATATACACAACTCATACCCTATAAAAGGCAGAATTGTCAATTTAACCCTCTTTTATTGATTGACCAGGGAAGGCCTTTCCAATATCAATTAGATATGAAAAGCGGCAAGAGTTCCAGACTTTACAATGCTCTTAGAGCAAAAACAACCAAAAGAAAAACAAAACAACTAAAGTTTTTTTTTTCCTTAAAGCCTGAGGTGTGCAAAATCTTGTCTCTTTTAATCAGGCACATGAGATAAGATGCACAAACCATCACAATTTAGGTTGTGCTGGGATGAACAACAATATGTCCACCATATCCTTTCCGATCGGAATTCATAGAACCCTGTTTCTCATAGTGTTTAGATCAAAACTTCTTATCCTTGGAAACTAACTTCTTTGACGAAGATAAAATCTTACATACCTCAGCAGTCTTTTGAACAAGTTTAAGCTTGTTAGCTAATCGATTTGCTCTTCGTTGAATTTTGTTGACATGTCTCAATTTGTGTTTGTACTTATAACTCTTTGAAAGTTCATGACCCTTGAGCGAACATTATGAGCATGTCAACCTGGAACAGGAATCCGAGATGTGCAAGCGGCTAGACACAAGGTAGATCCTGAAAAATTAGACAGATAGTTTCCAAAAGAAATGTCAACTTTTTCTTCCAGATTGGTTTGTTTTTCTTCTGAAAGAATATCAAGATTGATGTATGTATTGCTACAATTATCAAAATCAATATTTTCACAAAGAAGTGCAACACTTGATTTTTCGTCTTCATTAGAATCATAGTTGTCACATTTCATCAAGAGTTGCAGCAAGACCTTTGTTCCAAGTGTATTTCTTTCGATTTGGACACTCATTTGCAAAATGACCAAAACCTTTACACTTAAAGCACTGAGGCATATCCTCGTCATCAATTTCATCATTATCCCTATTTTTAGGAGGAAAACGATTATGGGGTTTATCTGATGACCTGAATTTATCTCTGGAGAACCGTTTACTTCTCTTCAAAAGAAGGTCCCTAAACTGTCTTGTGATCAACGAGACTGACTTGTCAAGATCTTCATCTGATGAATCAGCCTCAGAAAGATCATCTTCAGAGATGCAAACACTTTTACTTTTATCAAGTAATTTAGTGTTTTTTTGTGCTTTGAAAGCAACATCCTTTCTAGATTTGGATATATGCTCATGATCAAAGATATTTAATTTTCCAACCAGAGTATTCCTGGAAAGAGTATCAAGGTTGTTTCCCTCAACGATGGCATGCTTCTTAGAATCATATCTGGATGGCAGCGATCTGGGAATTTTCATCACAATGTCCTTTTCAGGAATGGTCTTACCCAATGCAAAAGATGCATTAACAATTTCAGACACTTTGTGATTAAACTCATCAAATGTTTCTTCATCTGCCATACAAAGGTTTTCCCAATCAGATATTAGGTTTTGAAGCCTAGCTTCTTTTTCATAGGTATTCCCTTCAAATACGGTTTCTAAGATATCCCAGGCATCTTTAGACTTTAAGCACGTTGTCACATGATGCTGAAGATCTGGGGTAATGGCATGCATGATAGCATTTAAACCGTTAGAATTTTGCTTTGCAACAAGGATTTCTTCTGGAGTATATCTACCAATATCCTTAGGTCTAGACACATCGCCTTCTGTATCAACCGGGGGAGTATAGCCATTAACAACACGTACCCATGTTTGAAAATCACGAGCTTGGAGAAAAGCACGCATAGCAATTTTCCACCACAAGTAGTTTGAGCCATCGAAGACTAGTGGTACGTTTATGGAGATAGAATTTCTGTCCATAGAGTCAGATCCCTACAAATACAGACTTAAAAGGTCTTTAAACGTGTTTGCCTGCTCTGATACCAATTGAAAAAGTGGGATTTCAACAACCTCACCTAATAATTCTCTTAGCAATCTGTATGGACTAACTCCAATATACTTTTAAGAGAATCAACTAGACAGTCAGACTCAATCTTAATAAAAAGTATATCAAAGAGTTATATCTCAATTTCTCGATTCAATACTTACTCAAGCAAATAGAAATATGCGAGTCTAATTGAATACAAGAGAAATTAACTTGAATGGTACCAAAGACCAATGTTCAAGTATCAATCAATTTCAATCAACAACCAAAGGTCGGATTTCTCAATTGATTGATTCAACGCACAACCTGTGATATTCAATTATATAACAAAATATAATGCGGAAATGAAATAACACAGACACCAGAAGTTTTGTTAACGAGGAAACCGCAAATGCAGAAAAACCCCGGGACCTAGTCCAGATTGAACACACACTGTATTAAGCCGCTACAGACACTAGCCTACTACAAACTAACTTCGGTATGGACTATAGTTGAACCCCAATCAATCTCACACTGATCCAAGGTACAGTTGCGCTCCTTACGTCTCCGATCCTAGCAGGATACTACGCACTTGATTCCCTTAGCTGATCTCACCCACAACTAAGAGTTGCTACGACCCAAAGTCGAAGACTTTAATAAACAAATCTGTATCACACATAAAAGTCTACAGGAATAGATAAATCTGTCTCCCACAGAAATACCTATGATTTTTTTTTCTGTCTTTTGATAAATCAAGGTGAACAGGAACCAATTGATAACCCGGACTTATATTACCAAAGAACAACCTAGAATTATCAATCATCTCACAATAATCTTAATCGACTAGCGAAATAAGATATTGTGGAATCACAAACGATGAGACGAAGATGTTTGTGATTACTTTTATCTTGCCTATCGCAGAAATTAATCTTGAGTCAATTATTTCAATTATATTCAATACGATAGAATCAACAAGATCAGATCACGCAACTACAGATAAAATAGTTGGGTCTGGCTTCACAATCCTAATGAAGTCTTCAAGTCGTTAACCTACAGGGTCTCGATAGAAACCTAAGGTTAAAGGAGAATCGACTCTAGATTATACAACTAGTATCACACATGAGGTGTGGGGATTAGGTTTCCCAGTTGCTAAAGTTCTCCTTTATATAGTCTTTCAAATAAGGGTTTGCAATCTAAGTTACCTTGGTAACAAAGCATTCAATATTCACCGTTAGATGAAACCTGATTATATTCAAGCTAATATCTTTCAACCGTTAGATCGAACTTAGCTTGTTATACACAAATGAAATGCATGTTCATTTAGGTTTGTGTAACCGTACCTAAACGTGTACACCTAGTTGGTTCAACGGTAGTTAACCAAGTGGTTAGCCATATGAGCACTTTCATATCAACCATATTCATCTTCACCATAACTAGTTCAAATGACTCAAAAGAACTAGTTAGAGAGTTGTTCAATTGCTTAGATCTCATAGAAGTATACAAGACACAATCGAAGCAAAAACGATTTTGATTCACTCGAATCAATTCATGAGCTTTATATCCACGGTTTGCAAATATGCATTGCTTAGTTTATATAAATTAAAGTTCACGAATAAACCGTTTTTAGAAAATAACCTACTCAAGTATGTATACCGGTACGCATACTTAAGTACCCGGATTAAGTTTGTTTTCAGTTCACAAAGTCTAGCAGAATTTCACGGGACATGAACTTCCGACAGTACGCGTACAGGTGGGACTTTAGTTCCGGCTATCCTGAGCAGCAAAGTACGCATACTTTGGTTCAAGGATTTTGGACTTACACAAGTATGAGTTCACATACAATGTTTATATCCATTCAAGGTTATATATTCTAAACTCTCATTTCAATCATTGAAACATTCTTAGAGGATGTCAAATAGAGGTTACTCACACACTATTTTTCATCAAAGTGATTTTCAAGATATTGAAATAATCAACATGACTTTCGTCACTTGTAAAGATGAACTTGGCCAAAGCGAAAGCTTACCAACACATATTTTGAGAAATAGATAAGCGAGATAAACTCGGCTCGAAATAGCAAATGTGTATAATCGAAGTCTATATAGCAATACGACTTTTGTCTCAAGATAGGAGATAGAGTAGATAGACTTTTGAGTGATAGATAAGTTCAAGTCTCCACATACCTTTTAGTCGATGAAGTTCCCCTAGTTCCTTGAGTAGTTTTTCGTCTTGTATGATGAACATCGTGGAGTCTAGAGCTCAACTACACTTTCTATCCTAGTCCGAGACTTAGCTATAAGTAGACTAGAAATCAAGACTTATAGTTTTGGCAACTAAACTTGACAAATAATCTTGAGATAGCAACGCTTGCGAGTTCGACCGAGCAGTGCTCTAACAGAGATCAATATAGACACACAAATGCGTCTATCAAAATACGATAGATTGTTAACCGTATAAAGATCATAAATCAAAATATGGAAACCAAGTGCCGTTGGGGAAAAAATAATTTGGAGGCAAACTTTTTGCCGTCTGTTTTCATTTCAACTTTATACGGCGAGCCTAGTGCTATTTTTCCAATATTTTATATCACAAAACAAATTGTTTCTTGTGTAGTGAAGACTTTCACTCCCTCGATCACCTGAACGATACTTTGATTGAGTTTTTGGTGAAAGGTGGTTTCCTATATATACCCATAGTGGGACCAAATTTGGTTAAATTTGATCAAGTCTTTCGGTTTGAAAGAGGTTCTCACCCCCATAGTCCTTGCTTTAATAAGACAAGTATTACGGTAAGATCCAAGTGTAGATGGTGGATTTTCGACAAAGGCTAAAATCGTAAACCCATAATTATATGTATTCCTGATCCAGAAATCAGATGAATATCGAGGCTCGTGTCTCTTATCGAAAGCATGAAAGATCATGCTATGAGAATCTCTGACTGAGATTACTGTCTCTCAGAGTATATATAGATATGTAGTCTCTCAGCTGAGGCAACGACATATCTCATGAATACTGAGCAATTTCAGTAATTACTTCTATATAGAATCGAAAGATTAGACGGCTCCTAGACAGCTTGCCTGCTAGTATAGAGCAATAACGTCTTCAGGATGCAACAATGTTTTCCCTGACTATATGAAAGAAGTATGACGCTTCAACAAGCTCATATCACTCAATTCCTGAATAATTAACGCTCCTAGACGATCGTACTAGTATAGAGCCATTAATTAATTATTCTCAAAATCAATAGATTCAAATCCTGGAAAATATTCGATATTTTCATAATATTTCGTTACTTCAATTTATGGTTCTTCCCAGCAGAATTCCATGGGTTAGTAATAAATATTCAACACACGGGCATCTGAGTTACCTTCGAGTAAGCCCCAACCAAAATGGTGTAAATGTATTCGACAAATAATCATTAACAAACACCTGAATGAACAAACAAGTATTTCAAAATACGACGAGACGATGAACCTATGCAAATAGGAAAGAAAATAATAAAATAATAGTCAAGGCGCTGGGGGAATGGCTCACCGACCGGCCAGTCATGCCGTGATCATTCCCACGCCCAAATTCTATATTTTATCATATTTTATTATTTTCCTTGATCTCATGAAAATCCTTTCATTTGAACAAATATCCTTCGTTTTGAGGAAACTCCTCAGTTTCATGGTTTTTCCTTCACACTGAGGAAATAATATAAAATTAGGGAAAATATTGTGGGGCCGTGATTATTGTCCAACCGGCCATGCCTTGATCCCGGCCGGCCCCACACCTCATGGTTCCTCATTATTTTATTATTATTTCCCTAATCTCATGAAAACTCCTTAATCTCATGATATTTCCTTGATCCCATGAAAAATAATATAAAATTAGGGAAACCCGTGGGACCGGCCATAGCCGCACGGCCATGCCCTAGCTGGCCCCACACTCCCTATTTTATTATTATTATATTTTTCATGTTTCCTTAATCCCATGAAATTCCTTGATTTCATGATGTTTCCTTCAAATTATGGGAAAATACGCAAAAAATACATAAAATTAAGGAAACTTGTGGGACCGGGCCCAAGCTGGCCGGTCATGTCCTAGCCGGTCCCACAAATCCCTTATTTTATTATTATTATTTCAGGTCGCGAGTTATAACCCCAAAGGTGTCACTATCCATGCACAAAAACTCCACCAAAACAAATTGTTCACAAAACCCCATTTAACATAAACTGTCTATATTACCCTTATACTATTTTAATCACCCCAACAAAAACAAAAATCAACCCCACCTTTAAATTTCATTATATTATCACCACCAACAACAACCCACCACCAGCAACACCACCACCGCGCAACCACCAACGCCGACCACCACCGTCCGCCACCGCCGCCCACCGCCGCCAACACCAATCACCGCCGCTGACCACCACCGTGCCACCACCAGAAAAAATGATGAAACCAAAATTGGTTTCACCGAAATTAGATGAAACCAAACAGAAAAAACGATGAAACCAAATTTTGGTTTCATCATAAAAGAAAGGAGAAAGAAGAACGAAGAAAAAATGAAACACAATAAGATGAAACCTACCACCACCGTCAACTGCACAGTTCCCATCACCGCCACAACCATCATCAACACAACCACCACTACCATTACCTCCTCAACTAAGACTACTTTCAACAATAAACAATCCACCTGTGTCTCACCATCAAAAATTGGTTTTCATAGAGATCAATATTCAACAAAATGAAAAAAATACGATGAAACCTCCTCAACTAAGACTAGTTTTAACAATAAACAATCCACCTGTGTCTCACCATCAAAAATTAGGTTTCATCATTTATCCACATATTGTCATTTCACCAACACAACTTCAATGATGAAACCAAACACAACGACTTCCAAGTCAGGCCGAATAAACTAGGCAAAATTAGGTGAAACCAAAATTTGGTTTCATGATAAACTTAATTCTCATCGTTAAAATCTTTGGTTTCATGATAGAAAATAGGTAAGATTATGATGAAACCAAATTTGGTTTCATCATAAGTTTACTGTTTTCACCTGCCAAAACTGTAAGAATTTGATGAAACCAATTTTGGTTTCATCATAAATCTGTCATTTCCCCAACACAACATTGATTTCGACGACGAAGATGTATCATCATTTGCTGGTGATGATACATCATAAGGTGGTGTTGTTGGTGATTGTAGAGGATTGAATGAGGGTGGATCTGCAAGTATTGTGTTGATTGTTGAGGATAAAAGGAGAAGGAGGAGGTGTTGTTGGTGGCGAATTTGAAGGTATTAATGGTTTTAGATGATAGAAGGAGGAGGCTGAAGTAGTGATGATGATGTTAATGGAGGAGACGAAGATGTTGGTGGTGGCGGATCTGGACATAACAGCTGGTTTGGTGGTGGCGAAGCTACTGTGGGTGATAAATATGAACAAAAAAATAGAAGAAAAAGAGAAGGAGGTGTTCGTGGATGAGATAGAGGTGGTGTCGGTGACGGATCTGGAAATAGCGGCTGATTTGGTGGTGGCGGAGCTACTGTTGGTGATAGATCTGAACAAAAATAGAAGAAAAAGATACGGAGGTGTTCGTGGAGAAGACCGAGGTGTTCGTGGAGGAGACGTAAGTGTTGCTGCTGGTGGTGACGGAGGTTTGCTGCTGGTGTTCGTGGAATTTTTGCTGCTGGTGGTGATGGTGGTGGGGAGAAGGAGATGGAGATGGAAGAAATAAGAAAGAAAAAATGGAGAAAAGAAGAAGAAGAAGAAGAAAAGGTAAAAAGGGTATGTTTGGGTTTTTTTTTAAGTAACAAAAACTAAATTTACTCATTATTATTTGACTTGGGGTTTTTGTGCCACTTTTTAATCAAATGGTTTTTATTTATTAAAAATAATATGGCTGGATTTTTTTGTACCACAAGTTTGGTCACCTTGGTGTTTTGTGACTAGTTTTGTTATTATTTTTATATTTCCTTGATTTCATGATATTTCCTTCAAATTATGAAAATTCTTTCAAAATTATGAAAATCCCTTCAAATCATGACATAATACATAAAATAAGGGAAAACTCACGGGATCGGGCCCTAGCCGGCCAACCATGCTCAAGCCGGTCCCACACGCCCTTATTTTATTATTATTAATATTTTTGTTTCCTTCATCTCATGGAAATTCCTTGATTTCAACAAAACTCCTTGGTTTTAACAAATTCCTTGGTTTTATCATATTTCCCTAAAATCATGAAAATATTATGAAAATTGGGAAAAACGTGTGGGACCAAGCTCCTTGGCCGGCCAGCCATGCCTTGGCCATGGCCTGTCCCACACTTCAAATGATTGCTCAAATGCACACCAGAAAATATCAAATTCTCAGAATTAACACACGGACACTTTGGTAACGTGAGCATGTTACCTTGACCGACCAAGGTTGGCTCTTTGGCTTGCAAGAAGCCGGTCCCACGTATTCTCATGATTTGACCTAATTTGCACAATTGCACGTATTAGGTCCAAACTCTTCCAAACAGCTTGGGACTTCATGGAACGATCATCATTTTGATCCCGTGAACACCCAGGGCCGGTTTCATAGTCCCTTGGTCGGTACCTCATCTCTTCATAATTAATTAGGTTTTATCACCTAAGGCTCGGACGAGCATTTTTCGAATAAATGATTAAACCAGCATTTAATCATCCTTTCATCAACAAATTCACTGGTATTCAAAGATCTTAATATTTGCTCACGTGAGCATCTGGGCACTACATGGTCGACTCATAATCCCATGTAGCCGGTCCCTCCTTTTCTGTGGTTAATTCTCAATAAACCATCAATAAATCATCAATTGATCAAATTAGGTTTTGAGTCCAAGGTTAATGATTTCCATTCAAACGCTAATAATTTTACGTTGATCCCGTGATCAACATTTTATTTATCATACTCGGTTCAATTGCCGATTCTTGATTTAATATTTTATTTGGTCATGCTACCATAATTCATCAAACGAGCAATATTTGCTCAGATGAGCAATACTTGCTCAAATCAAAGAATATTAGTTCAATTATCAATATTCAACAATTCATCAAATGAGCAATATTTGCTCACGTTAACTTATTCACACATCATATCTCTGTCTCAACGGACATGTTCAATTCATGAGTCTCAGAACATTTCCAAACCACGTTCGACTTAACAATACAATGACTCATCGTCCCATGAAGTCATGAAGTCAGCAACTGACTAACTAAATACACGCCTGCCTTGCAGATTCCACAATCACACGAGACATCAATCGTGTCACACGGGGGATATTAACTAGGGGTTTGGTCTGGTGGTCTACGGAACGTGTGTTCATACACACGATGAGAATGTGAGCAAGTCGTGCAATCATTTGAAGAAGTTAACAAAGTAGTGGATGGAAAATCAACCAAGTCTCCGCACATTGAGCAACTGGTTTTAACACGATTTCCACTTCCCCATTCTTTGATTCCATCAACTGTCACACTTCATGAGATCATGGTGTTTTCAATTCCAACAATATAAATAAGTCTCTGAATCATGATTGAAACAAGGACAATCTCAGTTAAAACAAGCAACACGAGATTAACAATCCAACTCTCAACAGAGCAAATTCGATCATTCAGAATTTATCTTATTTTCAGAATACACAACACACCTACAATCTTCGATCACTATTGATCTCACACATTTCTCGCCTTCCCTCCTACTGACCGACCCATCCTCTCTTGTGACCGAATTTACTGGAA
Source organism: Papaver armeniacum (assembly GCA_023531295.1). Classification (NCBI taxonomy): domain Eukaryota; kingdom Viridiplantae; phylum Streptophyta; class Magnoliopsida; order Ranunculales; family Papaveraceae; genus Papaver; species Papaver armeniacum. Next base: position 12,067 of record JAJJWW010003673.1, read on the forward strand.
CGGCCATTGTCTTGGTTTAGGCCGGAGTACTACAGATTGATCTCTCGAATTCAAAGCACTCCCTTCCTGCAGTGCATCTGTGTGAGGTTAAGCATTTTGCTCGGTTCAAGGAGTCTATCCCGTGCGATCATCTCCTCAATTCTGTAAAAACCAGCAAATCGTTTTGCCCCATCCTAAGGTTTTCCGGCACCCCATCCTAATGACAGGCTTTGAAGGAAGTCAGATTCATACGTACGGATATGCATACATAGATTTAAAGGTAGGGCCTATTCAATCAAAAGTCAAGTTCCACGTGATCGAACAAGAGCCAGATTATCACATGATACTTGGACGTCCATGGCTCCATGATAACAAGGTTGTTCCTTCAACATACCATCAATATATGAAGGCTCTACTCAATAACAAGATTGTTCGTATCCCGGCTTCATCATCTCCCTATGCTCCTGTCTATGATGCTGAATTCCTTGAATCTCAAAAGAATGTCCCAGAGCCTCCAGGCAAAGTTTACAACACTTCACTCCCAAGTTGAAAGACTATTGAAAAGGTCGCTGACAAGCCATCATCCTCAGATGCTAAGGTGATCAGATCATCCGCCACAATGTTAAAATGCCGTAACGACCAGGTTTCAACTCCAAGGTTGAACTTCATAATCAGCCACGACGTTGAGGGGAGGATCGTTTATCGCCGACGGGAGGATTAACAATTAATCGGGGAGAACGATGAAAAGTCTCCCCACCCCGAAGAATCATGCCAGAACAAACTGTCACTCGAGGAAGAGGTTCAGGATGCCCCACGACAATTACAAGACGGCACTGACTCTACCACTGATGATCTCGAAATAATCAACATTGGGACTGAGGACGATCCAAGGCCAATTCTAATCAGCCCTGCACTGTCACCGGAGGAACGGACGGAATTAATAGCACTACTAAAAGAGTATCAAGATGTCTTCTCCTGGACGTACGAAGAAATGCATGGTCTAGATGATAAATTGGTTACTCATCATCTGCACATTACACCTGGCTCCAAAGCTGTCAAACAACCGCCTAGGCAGTTCAGACATGGAGTCGAAGAGCAAATTAAGGTCGAGATTCAGAAACTATTAGCAGCAGGGTTCATCAAGCCTATTCAACACCCAACATGGCTGGCGAACGTTGTTCCTGTCAAAAAGAAAAATGGTCAAATCAGATGCTGTGTTGATTTCAGGAATCTAAACAAATGTTGTCCGAAAGATGACTTTCCTCTACCCAACCTCGATATGCTCGTAGACGCAACCAGCGGTCACGGTATGTTCTCATTCATGGATGGTTACAGTGGATACAACCAGATCAAAATGTATGAACACGATGCCAACAAAACCGCATTTCGTACTCCTATTGGGAATTTCCACTACACTGTGATGCCCTTCGGATTAAAGAATGCCAGTGCTACCTATAAACGATCCATGACTGCCATATTCCATGACATGATGCACAAGCAAGTAGAAGACTATGTTGATGACGTAGTAGTGAAGTCGAAGACTCGAGCATCTCACTTTCAAGTTCTTAGACAAGTCTTTGAAAGATGTCGAGAATACAAACTAAAGATGAACCCTCTGAAGTGCGCGTTTGGTGTCTCTTCTGGAAAGTTTTTAGGATTCCTGGTCACGGCAGAAGGAATCAAAGTCGATCTAGACAAAACGAAAGCTATTACTACCATTCCTCCTCCACGCACTGTGAAAGAACTCCAAAGTTTCATGGGCAAGGTAAATTATATCCGACGTTTCATCCCTGGATTAGCTCAACTTATTGCTTCATTCACCCCTCTATCAAGAAAGGAGCTAGCTTTACATGGACTGTTGTGCAACAAGAAGCATTCCTGAGAATACAACAGATACTGCTATCACCTGCTATCATGAAATCGCCAGTGCAAGGACGACCACTGATACTTTACACAGCTTCTAGTGATGTTGCTATCGGAGCAATCCTTACTCAAGAAGACGACGAAGGCATCGAACGACCAATCTACTACTTCAGCCGTACCATGCGAGATGCTCAACTCAGATACCCAAAGGCTGAGAGAGCGTGTCTGGCGTTAGTACATGCAATTCAGAAGTTCAGACACTATTTGCTATCCAACAGAGTTGTGCTCGTTTCCAAAGATGACCCTATAAAGTTCCTACTATCAAAGCCAGCCTTGATAGGAAGACCAACAAAGTGGTTGCTTCAGATGTCTGAATTTGACATAGCATGTACACCGCCTAAAGAAATTAAAGGCCAAACAGTAGCGGACTTGCTCGCCATTTTTTTTCCGGGGAAGATACAACAATGTTACATGAAGATGTACCGGTGAGTTTCCATACATCTTAGTTATCAAGGAAGAGACGTGGCTTTTATACTTCGACGGTTCCCGCCACCCCTAGCAATGAAACCGGAGGAGCAGGCATAGTACTAGTCTCTCCATCCGGGGCGAGGTTTTCTCACATTCATTCAAGCTGGATTTTCACTGCACCAACAGTTCAGCGGAATATGAAGCCTTCTTACTGGGATTGTAATGTAAAGTAACACTTATAATTGAAATTGGATGTTAAATTATAACAAAACACCATGAAATAAAAATAATCAACCTTCAAATGATGCTTCTTCTACCCTTGGAACAAGGAAGATACAAAGATTTGAGGTTCTTCTCTAATAATCTTCAAATTTCTACCCAATTCTAAGATTGGAAACTAGAAGATAATAGATGCATCTCTTACAAATTGAAATTTCTACCCAATTACAAATTGGAAATAACAAAGTGTTGGAGGCTCTTCTCTTAGGAAGGATTTAGGGTTCTTACACCACTTTTCTAAACAAAACCAAACTTGAAACTAGTAGAGCTAGGGTTTAATCAATAAGTAGTAAACAAAAAGGACAAAGATGAGAAATAAGGGAAAGAAGAGGATAAAAGAGTAATTGTGAAATAAAAGGGCATAAATGGTATGTTTGAAATACCATTATGCATCATCCTTCCCTCCTTAAGTGAAATTCGCCCTCGAATTGTCCATCTCTTCATCCATAGCATTGGCACCCCAATATGGAACCAACCGCTTAACATTAAAGACGTCGGGCGTTTAATTGAGCTTGGTAAGTTGAGTCGATAAGCATTATCATTTATCTTTTCTCCAATTGGAAATGGTCCAATCTTCCTTGCCTTGAGCTTGTTGTACTCACCCATGGGAAAACTTTCCTTAGTAAGAACCGCATAAACAAGATCTCCTACTTCAAACTCAACCACGAGTCGTCTTTGATCAACCTTGTTCTTGTATTTCCTTGATGAAGCTTTTAAATTCTTTCGGGTGCTTTCATGTATAAGGTGAAGTTGAGGAACAAAGTCTTCCGCCTTAGCGTTTGGCCTTTTCAAATCCGGTACTAAAGACAAGTCAAGTGGTACTCTTGGATTGAACCCAAACACCACTATGAATGGTGAATAACCACTACTCCGGTTCACCGCATGGTTGTAAGCAATGTCCGCCTTGCATAAATTTTGGTCCCATGTCTTCAAACTCTCCAAAAATAAAATGAACTCCTTAGTGCTTGAACTACTTCCCTTCTTGAAACCTACTCGACCACGATTTCTTCCTTTATAATTACTCACCAAGTCTAACCTCTTGTGGTGATAGTCAAGTGCACACTTAAGAAGCAAAGGAACACCAACTAGTTTTTCCAACTTTGAATGTTGACTTGCGTTATTATACTTGTCTTCAAAGGAAGCCCAAGTTGGATCAACATAAGTTAATTTCTCATTTTCTTTGCTAATACTTGATAAAGAGCTCGTTGTTGGGTGAATTTTTCTCTTAAAATTCATCTCTTGGATGACATTTTTGGATATGGCATAAACATAACTATTGGAATCATTAATAAGCGTGCTTACCTTTCTTCTCATGGTACAAGTGGTATGGAATGCGTCATGCCTTGTCCCTCGATCATCGTCGTCAAGTTCAAGCATGAAGTATTTGTTTATAACACCCAATCTTTGTATTTGATAACCGGTGATAAACTCTTCTTCCATTTCCTCATTAGGTTCTTCATCAAATATGGGTGGCGACGTAGGATCAAAGTAAACATCATTACCAATCTCACCTTCCTCGAAACTTGAAAAACTATCAAATTTTGGTGGAGACATTGTATCAAATACCATGTGGGCAACATCATTACCAATCTCACCTTCCCCACAACTTGAGAAACTATCAAACTTTGGTGGAGACAATTTATCAAACATCTTGTGGGCAACTTCTTGATGCTCATACCCACCAATTGAAGTTGAACTCTTTAGCTCCACTTCATCTCCATAGTCATTAGGAAGTTCAAATGAATCCACATAAAGGCATTCCAACTTCTTAAATTTCTCTTCTACTAATTGATGCATTTCATCAAACATCTCATATCTCATTTTATTCAATAATCCCATCACTTGAACATTACTTACTTTTACTTCCCCATCCATTTTCATTCTTCTTTTTGATATCATAATAAAACACCATAAGATTGAAATACCCAATTTAAGAAAACTACCAAGAAAAAGAAACATAACCCAAAATACTTGATGATGATATTAGTATCTTAACCAAACCTTCCCCCAAAAAATCAAACCAAAGCTCTTGATACCAACTAATGTAAAGTAACACTTATAATTGAAATTGGATGTTAAATTATAACAAAACACCATGAAATAAAAATAACCAACCTTCAAGTGATGCTTCTTCTACCCTTGGAACAAGGAAGATACAAAGATTTGAGGTTCTTCTCTAATAATCTTCAAATTTCTACCCGATTCTAAGATTGGAAACTAGAAGATAATAGATGCATATCTTACAAATTGAAATTTCTACCCAATTACAAATTGGAAATAACAAAGTGTTGAATGCTCTTCTCTTAGGAAGGATTTAGGGTTCTTACACCACTTTTCTAAACAAAACCAAACTTCCAAACTAGTAGAACTAGGGTTTCAACAATAAATAGTAAACATAAAGGATAGACTAGGAAATAAACCAAATAAAGGGGTAAGAAGGAGAACAGGGATAAAGAGGATAGGAATGGTATTTTATAAATACCACTATGCATCAGATTGTCTCTGGCTAAGCAAGCAGGGGCAACGCACCTCAAGATAAGGGGAGATTCAAAACTACTGGTCAATTAAATGAATTGACATACTCCCTTAAAGAAATCACACTTGATCCATTCAGGACTGAATCTCAACGACTTTTAACCCACTTCGCTGATGCAACGATTGTCCATACTGGACGAACCAACAATAGGCATATTGACTGCCTGGCAACTCTCGCTTCGAAGCTGCAATTTGAAGGAGCAGAGAAAACAATCACCGTCTGCAGGCGTCCTGTTTCATCCACATGGCTCGCTCAAGTCGAAGATATTCAAGTAGATGATTGGCGAGCACCTATTATTCACGAATTGAGCAGTTCTCTTTCAGAAGGGAAAATCAGTCTCAAGGAATTGAATTATTTCTTACTTCATGGAGCGTTATACTATCGAAACTCCGATGGGTCATTATCACGAGGCCTTGGAAATGACGAAGCGGAAGAACAACTCAAGTGCATACATGAAGAAACATGCGGACAGAAACTGGTGGTAACACTCTACAGAAAGCTTCAAAGAATGGGATACTATTGGCCTTCCATGGAAGCTCAATCAGGAATTCTGCAAAAGTCATGTCCCAATTGTCAGACGCCTTCTCATCACTTAGAAGCTCTGACAGCCCATCACACTGGGACCGGAGGGAACCTTATATCAAATATCTCTGGGATAATGAATTACCGTCAGAAAAGAAAGAAACCATCAAACTCATTCAAAGGGCTAAGAGATTTGTCTTTCTTGATGGAATCTTATACCGCAGAAGCTTTGGTGGAAACTTGCTAAGATGCTTAGCCGAGCATGAAATCCCAACGATTTTAAAAGAGATGCATGATGGAGAACATCAAGGAAAAGGAAATTATTTCTCCGTGATTCATGAGAAATATTATCGGCCAACCATGGAAGACGATGCAGCTGCACACGTTCAAAGGTGTCATTAATGCCAAGTCCATGGTAACCTCATTCACACTCCCTGTCTTCCATTGAATTCTGTGAATAGTCCATGGCCTTTCTATAGCTGGGGACTGGATATCATTGGGAAAATCAATCCAGCATCCTCGAAGCAGCATGAATACATCATCACTGCAACCGAGTATTTTACCAAATGTGTTGAAGCTATTCCTCTTCGAATCACCACTGGAGTCACAATTGCAGCCTTCATCAAAGAATACATAATATGCAGATTCGGCGTTCCCAAACACATCGTCACTGATAATGGGCCTCCTTTTGCCAACAAGCACGTGACAGAATTGCTCGAGGAATACGGCATCAAACAAGTTTTCTCCACGCCGTATTATCCCCAAGGAAACAGACAAGCAGAGAGTACCAACAAAACTTTGATCCAGATTCTCACCGAACAATCCATGATAATCCTCGAACCTGGCATGAACAGTTACCTATGGCCTTATGGGCTTATCGAACCGCGCTAAGAAGTTCGACGGACTTCACCATATTCTCTTGTCTATGGGGCCGACGCCATACTACCGGCAAAAATCAAAATCCCTCAAAGAAGGATCGCAACATCCAAAGTGGAGTAAAATGGGATGAAGTCGAAGTGTCCAACTCAAGAGTTGCTGAACTGGACATGCTCGAGTCGAAGCGAGCTAAGGTGGAAAAATATGTAGAAACCTACAAACAAAGAATCTCCAGGGCCTACAACAAAATGGTAAGACCTCGAACATTTCAAGTAGGAGATCTGGTATTAAAGACGGCAAAGCACATTCAACAAGATATGTCTGCTCACAAGTTCTCTCCGAAATGGGAAGGACCATACGTAGTTATCAAGGCAGTGTCTAGTGGATATTACAAAATCTTAAAGATTGATGGAGGAGTGAAAGGAAATATAATCAATGGAAAATGGCTCAAAGCATATTATGCCTAATCCATAAAAGACAATTACATTTTCATCAATTCATCATTTCAAGCATTTTCAGAATGTAATTTATGTTCTTCCGAAGAGCATGCAAATGCTCCTTTTTTCATTAACACATTCCATAAATGAACAAAAAATTTCCTCATATCATCATCAATCATCCTACCTAAGAAAAGCCTAAACCTGTCCGAAAACAACAATCATAAATTCTCACTCAGAGCAAACCATCCAGCAGTGGATAATCTCTATAAGAAGCTTTGTCAAGTTTTTTCTGAAAGAGCCTAGTCTTTACCTTCAAATCTTCGACTGCCCTCTCGACCCTGGCCGATTCCAGAGCCAGAATCTCCTCCTCCTACAATAAAGCAGTGGTCATGGAAATCGCATTAGCAACCTCCGCCGCCTTATGAATCTTGATTATCTCAAGACGATGACGAAGCCAACTCACATTAAATCGCAATATCTCACAGTTCAAGATCATCTTGTCCCATTTATGCAGCTCATGGTTCTTGACATCTCGCAAGTGCATCTGGTTCATTTCCTCAATGATCGGCAACAGCCCAGCTACCGTGGTTAAAAGGGTTGGAAGAAAGCCTTTCCATACTTCTGTAGTGGCAATGTGGCCGTACTTCTTCCAGATCTTAGTATACAAAGGCGCGTGACATTTGGGAATGGCGAATCCGCCAACCACTTCATTGTCAGGTAAAGTATTGATCAAAGGGGCTTCAAATGAGAGTCCAGCTATGGGATATTCACGAGCATGAACACTGTCTCCTATCTCCACGGATCCTACAGAATCTTCACCGACCCGGCCGTTATTATCTTCAACCTCGACTACAGTCACAGACTTTCCGCTCCTTCTTCGTCTGGCATCGACAACAACACGAACATCCGCCTGCGACGAAACGAAGGAGTATTTAATTTCACCGGCGCAAAGTGGAATCTTAAGAGTTATAGGATTACTTACAAATGATCCAGCCTCAACATGAGCTGACCTATACCGGACAGGAGCTCTAACAGTTCGCTTGGGCCTCGAAATATGAGAAGAAGCATTCCTCTGGTTATCCTGCAATAGAATCGTTTTCTTATTATCAATAATCTTGATCAGACAAATATGAAAAAGAGATACAACTTACTGAGATGGACGCTGCTATTTCACGCTTCGACTGAGGATAATATTGAGAAGAAATACTACTGCTTGACATAGCGACAACAAGGTATGATAAAAAATTCTCTTGCACGATGAAACTGACTCAGGAATGGAAGAAATATTTGCGTAGATGATAGACTCAAAGTCTTGAAGATATATATTAGACACGGTGGAGGTTTATCTTCTGTTACGAGTTTTACTGAAACCCTGAGTTTCAAAGGTTGGTACTGAAGACGCGGAGGAAAATAACGCACTGGGGACTGACAATGACATAATCAAAGAGAAGCCACGTGGCTTTGTACGTGCTATGCTACTTCTCATAAGACGAAGGTCATCGAAAGAGATCATGATGGATTTAAGCACATGGACATTGGTTCATTTTATTCGATAAGGAATCATCATTAGTAAGGTGTTTATTCAGAAGAAAACCTTAAATCTGAAACAAAAGTCATTCAAATCATCGAAGAAATGTCTACTACGAAGCCTAAAGAACATTCAAATGTTTTTAAAAAAATAGGGGGGGGGGGGAAAGAAGATGGAAATAAAGCTACTCGTCGGACTCATCCGAATTGTCAGACTCGTTATCACTATCCTTCTCATTATCCGAGTCATCAGAGTTGTCATCACTATCTTCCTCTTTGTCAGAATCAGCAGCGATAGAGTTCGGATAAGCTTCAGGATCATCATCTGAGTCCGAGTCCTCTTCCGCTTTAATTTCGGCTTCAATTTGCTTCATGGTCCTCCGCAACTCTCGTTCATATCGATCAGGCTTAATCTTGCGCTCTGGTACCTCCCATGTATCCGCTTCTTCAGAAGCATCAGCATCAGAGTCAGAAGGCCTCCCGTCCAAGAACTGACGTTTTTCTTCGGTCCTTTGTATTTTGCGCCGGATTCGATTCTTTTCGCTCTGACAAGCCTATTTTTCATCATCCTCATCTTTTCTTTTCCTGAGTTCAGCAAAAGTGACCCTTCGTTCATTCAAGGGTACGCTAGGCTTCGCTCCCTCATTCTGAGTAGCTCTAGCTTTCGATTTCTCTACATGAGCCTTGGAATCCTCATCAGAAGAGCTAGAAGAAGAAGAGGAATACAATAATCATAATCTCTGTCGGACATTTTCTGGAATCAGAGGCATAAAAGATTACCAACATGCAAACAGGTCTATTGGCAAAAATGGTAATTCTCAACTCTTACCTTTTACGATTCTACTAGCGATGGTGATTGTAATGCAGGAGTTAACACTTCAAAACTTGCTCGTTTCTTCAAATCTACAAAAAACAAACGCAACTCAGATTTTTCATAAAATCATGAATATTTCTACTGTGTGAACATTCACTACGGAATTATGAAAACTCAAACATTATTTCATCATAAATAATTATCTACTTCTAAGTAATATCACACAAAATTCAAGTTCTGACTTTAAAGAAAATAATATATATTTACATTTATATATATATAAAAGGAAAAACGTGATTCAATCATGTAAATAATATATATATATATATATATATATATATATTGACGTGAGTAAGGCTCACGAAAATAAATTTGTGGACACTTCACGGTTTTATAATTTTTTTTTTCCTTCGTATTTTCATACGTCTTTGAAACGAAGGTTTATTTCGGTTTTGTGAAAACTCACACATTATAAGATAGAGTTTTGATTTAAATGAAAGCTCATAAACAAAATTTTATCACTGGACACAAGTTCACATAAAAAAAAAAAAACTCTTTCTTCGTATCATCGTCATTCTTTGAAACGATGGTTTATTTCGGTTTTGTGAAAATTCACCTTTTCATGATAAAAATTTGGTTCACATGAAAGCTCATAAACTTAGTTTTATCAGTAAACCTAAAACTTCATATGTAAAGAAAAAATCTCTCCTAAATCAGGGATTATTATTAGTTTTCAAAAACTAACGATCAAACGAACATACGTTTTCAAAAAACAAGGGTTTTTCAATAAAATCCTACTCACATGCATAAATATGGGGTTTTCATCATGATCACTTCATGAAACTCACATAAACTCAGCAATTTTAGTAAAAAAAAAAAGTCAAGACACGTACTGGTCGGCGTGAAGGAAATTGGCCGGACGGTGGCGGCGACGGCCGGCGGTGTTGGAACTCCGGCGAACTTCTTCCTCCTCCCTGGCGTGAAGGTGATGAAGGTATAAAAGCAATGGTCGTGGAAAAATAATTAAAAAAAGGGATTAATTCCTTTTATACCAAATTTTATTTCCAAAACCTAATTTTCTAAGGATTTCCTTATTGGGCCTAGCCCGCAAATCCTAAACGACCAATGTCCCGTCGTCCAAATCAGCGGTTTTACACCAATTTATGTCCACCAAACGACACTCTATCATGCCACTGGGATCTTCATTCAAGTCATGGTATGCTCGTACTATCAAAATCCGGTAACATCTTAACTTACGACTAAGTTAAATTACTTATATTGTTTATGAATAATATTATAATTAATTAAGTTATTTTCATTTATTAAGAATATTTTAGTAATATAATTATTTATGTAGGGATTTATTAGTTTAGAAAATCTCTTATTTTAGGAAATAAGTATTGTTGATGGTGGTTTTCAGTTCAGGGATAAAATCGTGAAACCTTGTATTTAATGCGATGTCATCCTGCAAAGGAACAAAAGCCATTTGAAAGTAATGAGTGCATAAACCTCTTCGCTCACAGATGTATTGAGCAATTCAATATGAAAATGCGGGGGTACAATAACCTCACCCAATATTTCGATTAGAAATCTGTATGGACTAACTCTAATATACTTTTAAGAGAATCAACTAGACAGTCATACTCAATCTTAATGAAAAGTATATCAAGGAGTTAATATCTCTTTCTCTCGATTTGATCTATACTCAAACAAATAGAAACGTTGTGAGTCTTTATCAAATACAAGAGATATAAACTTGGATGGTACCAAAGACCAATATCCAAGGATCAATCAATTTCCAATCAACAACCAAAGGTTGGATTTCACAATTGATCGATACAACGCACAACCTGTGATATTTCAATTATATAACAAAATATAATGCGAAATAGAAATAACACAAACACCAGAAGTTTTGTTAACGTGGAAACCGTAAATGCAGAAAAACCCCGGGACCTAGTCCAGATTGAACACCACACTGTATTAAGCCGCTACAGACACTAGCCTACTACAAACTAACTTCGGTCTGGACTGTAGTTAAACCCTAATCAATATCACACTGATTCAAGGTACAGTTGCGCTCCTTACGTCTCTGATCCCAGCAGGATACTACACACTTGATTCCCTTAGTTGATCTCACCCACAACTAAGAGTTGCTACGACCCAAAGTCGAAGACTTTAATAAACAAATCTGTATCACACAGAAAAGTCTACGATAATAGATAAACCTATGAGTTTTGTTCCGTCTTTTGATAAATCAAGGTGAAAAGGAACTAATTGATAACCCGGACTTATATTCCCGGAGAACAGCCTAATATTATCAATCACCTCACAATAATCTTAATCGTATGGTAGCGAAACAAGATATTGCGGAATCACAAACGATGAGACGAATATGTTTGTGATTTCTTTTTATCTTGCCCTATCAGAGATATAATATCAAGTCAATTATTCAATTGAACTCGTACGATAGAAAATGGCAAGATCAGATCGCTCAACTACAAGAGAAGTAGTTTCGTCTGGCTTCACAATCCCAATGAAGTCTTTCAGTCGTTAACCTACAGGGTCTCGAGAAGAAAGCTTAGGTTAAAGGAGAATGGACTCTAGCAAAACCAACTAGTATCACATAGGAGGTGTGGGGATTAGTTTTTCCATTTGCTAGAGTTCCCCTTATATAGTTTTAAAATCAGGGTTTGCAATCTAAGTTACCTTGGTAACAAAGCATTCAATATTCACCGTTAGATGAAAAACCTGATTAGATACAAGCTAATATCTTTCAACCGTTAGATCGAAACTTAGCTTGTCACACATAAATAAAATGTATTCATTTAGGTTTGAGTAACCGTATCTAAACGTGTACACTTAGTTGGTTCACAAATAGTTAACCAATGGTTAGCCATATGAGCACTTTCATATTAACCGTATTCATCTTTCTCATAACTAGTTCAAATGACTCAGAAGAACTAGTTCAAGAGTTGTTCAATTTCTTAGGTCTTTATACATAGACACAATTGAAGCAAAATCGGTTTGATCCACTTGAATCAATTCATGAACAATATAGCCACGGTTTGCAAAGATTGCATTCCTTATAATTTATTGTTTTAAGTTCATGAACTACCGATTTGAGAAATAACCAGCTTGGGTACGCGTACCTTAGCTACCGGATTTGAGTTTACAAACTCGGTATAAATTTTCGGTTCGAAAACTTCCGTGGGTACGTGTACCTAAGGTGACTCGTTTACTAGTTTGGAAACTACAAACTCAGCAGAAATTTTCGGTTGAAAACTTCCGCCAGTACACGTACGGGTACGCGTACCCAACCTGTCTCCTTCACCAATACCACATGCACAAATATGCACTCACTTGGTTTCCGGTACATGGATTTATACACTAATGTGCGAACACACTATATATGCTTATATCCATAGATGGTTATCTCAACTCTACATTTCAATCATTGAAACATTCTTCTATAATGTTATAACAATCGTTATTCACGACTATCGTCATCAAAGCTATTTTCAAGATTGAAACGTCATAATGACTTTCGTCATGGGTAAAGATGAAATGTGGTTAAAGCGAAAGCTTACCAACACATATTTCGAGAAAAAGATAGGCGAGTAAACTCGGCTCAAAATAGCAAATGTGTATGTATGAAAACTATCATACTTATACGACTATTGTCTCAAGAGTAGGAGATAGAATAGACTTTTGAGTGGCAGATGAGTTCAAGTCTCCACATACCTTTTAGTCGGATGAAGTTCCACTGGTTCCTCGAGTAGTTCTTCGTCTTTGTAAGATAATCGCCATGGAGTCTGGAGCTCAAATATACTTGACTATCCTAGACCGAGACTTAGTCATAAGTAAACTATAAATCAAGACATATAGTTTTGATCACTAATATTGACAAACATGCTTGAGATAGCAACGCATGCGAGTTCGACCGAGCAATGCTCTAACACAATATATTTGTATATATATATAAAATTCACTCAGAATGGTGCATACAGCAGCAATCCCAAATATTCTATGAATTTTATCTTTCACCGGCATTTTTCACTAATGCATTGCCCGCCTAGTATTTTCCCATGCTATGTACCCCAGCTGAACTCTCAATATTGGCATGACATGACGATTAGTGTTCACTCGCAGCGGAGTAGCACGAATCTCCCGAAGTGTCAGTATTGAGATCTGCATGAAAACACTCATGCGAGCTACACCAGTCTCTAATAAAGAGATTTTCGTGTCAACGCGCTTTTAATTAAAAGTTAGCACGATCGACGCGCTTAAGTTCCTTAAGGAAAACCTAGACTGTCCATGTCAGTCTTAAAAAGCAATCACGACCACACGATTTGGCCAGTCGATTCAACAAGCTTAGCCTCTTCCCAGCGGAACTAGGCAATCTCCATGATGTCTACCGGCGGGCCCACTAGCACCCCAGCCGATCGGAATCCCTTTAGTCCACACGCAACACCCATGATCGCTAGCCAGAACCAGGGTGATTGCAATGAGGGAGTAGTGGATGAAAGAGTGACCGGTCTTCCCACATAATGGAAACGTGATGGTCACCACCTTTTGCACAACCCCACTTCTCCACTACTTAACTGCCTCCACTTCCTACGAGATCAGGGGTGCGCTCAATGACTTGCATAAATAGGTTTTTCAACCTATTTTCGATAACGGAAGTGATCAACACAAGTATCCAGAAAACACCAAGAACTGATAAGCTTACATTCTGCAATCCATTTCCATATTATGATACAAGTCATAAAACAACCACACCTTCATAATTCAACATTTTGATCTCAAACACTTTCTTCGCTTCCCTCCCTAAGATCAACCCTTCTCCTTCACTTTGTGACCGAATTGAATCTGGAACGGCCATTTCTTGGTTTAGGCCAAAGTCTTACAGATTGATTTCTCGAATCAAAAAGTACTCCTGTGCAGTACATTTATTTAGGGTTTGAATTCGTTTCTCATCAACACACCCAAATTTACCAAAAACAGCAGAATCATTTTTTACCCAAAACAACTGGCGACCACAGTGGGAGATTAATCTCTCGGTTGCAAAATTAATTTCTCCATCTTCATTTAAATCTTCCCAATTTCAAGATGGTGGATCTTAGGTATGGATCAGCAACAAACCCCGATGTCACCGGCGCTGAAAACACCCCTGGTATCAACATTCCTGCCAGTGACACCAATGTACCGCCTACCAGCACGATCAACACATCTCGTGGCGCTACAACTTCTACCGCCAACACCAGCGGCGCAGGAAACATCCCCTCCGGCGTGACACCTCATATCACCGAATCCAGAGCCGCTGCTGCAATCCCCAAAATTTCTTCAAGCATAACGTCCCCAGCCGTTACTAGAGCTACTACCAATCTTCCATCAGGACGAGAGGCTGGAGGAACCAGAGGAAGCCAACCCCCTATTACCATTGTTGATTTGATGGAAAGACAAGAAGTTCTCGCTAAGGCCCACACGGACATGGCTACAACTCAGAAAGAGGTACTTACTTTCCTCAAGACACTAACGGAGCGGCTACCATAAGATCCACGTAAACCCATGGAGCCAATAAGGAGTACTTTTAAAACTCCTATCTCAAGCACTTCAACGGGGCGGGCCTTTATAGATGAAGAAGTTCTTGTTGCTCCTGAACGCTCATGGGAAAGGAATCAGCCGTCCAACTTCATCACACGTGAGGATCTGGAGCGACTTCTCCAAAATCGAGGCAGAGAAAACCCGGTGGACGTGCACCAACATCAACCTCCGTATCCTCCTGATGTGCAAAGAATCCCTCTCCCAAGAGGATACTCCCCTCCTCAGTTTTCCCTTTACGATGGTATTGGTAACGCTCGTGAACACATCTCTCGGTTTCTGGAATCTTTGGGAGAACACGCTGAAAGAATTTTCAAAGTCGCTTACCGGAAGAGCGTACACCTGGTACAATAACATCGCACCAAGCATCATATCCAACTGGTGTGAGATGGTCACCGCTTTTTACAAGAAATATTTCTTTGTGTCTGAGCAAATCACCTTCTCAGACTTCGGAAAAATGTTTCAACGAAACAACGAGCATCCAAATGATTATGTCAAGAGGTTCAGAATTCATGCGTTGGATTGTCACGACCCAAATATGACCGAACAACAGCTGGTAGAGTCATGCATTAACGATATGGTTCCCATCTATCGTGCTTTACTGGAAAACTTATGTTTTCAGACATTCTATGAACTCCATGAAGCTGCTAAGCGGTCGTCTACAACAGCACCAGCACTGTTGGAAAGAACCAGACCAACCAGAGGTGAAGATGCACGCGAAACTCGAGGAAATAAGGGCCTCATCAACAAGCAATATAACATTGGTCCCTCTGTAAGCGTAGTAAGTGAAAGAGGGAAAAGAAAAGCTCCAGCGACGGAACAACAACCCAAGTGTGCGGCACCTACACATACAACTATATCCCAGAAGGTCGCGGCTAAGACCCATGTGCAGCAACAAGAAACTGGAAATGCTACTCCAGACTTGAACTCCTGGAAGCATGGATTCAAGATGATGCCATCAAGCTACCTCCTCTCAGATGTCCAACACCCGTTGAAGATATGGAAAATCCCAAATATTATCGTTATCATAGGTTCGTCAATCACCCAACCAGTGACTGCAACAAGATGAAGCGCATTTTCAAAGAAAAAGTGGACGCGAGAGTACTTCAACTAGGCACATAGGGAGTTCACAGGGACCCTCTTCCAGTCAGAAGCTGCATGATATCTGGGGACTCCATCAACAAAACCGTACAGTCTATGATGGAGCATTTGTGTGAAATTTTGTACTTCTCCAAGACTCAGCGTCAGGACACATTTGCAGCCCTCAACCGTGTTGTATCAGGGAAGCGGCTATTTCCAGCCAGAGAAGCCGTTCCTAAGCCCCAATCTCTCCTGGAAGGCACGGCTGATAGATGCAACTGGGGACTGCTGACCACTGCCCACCTGAAGGATGTTTAGTTCGACAACACGCTTATTGAAGCGACCTCTGATTTCAACGTTGTCACCGTCAAGACTCTAAGAGCTGCAGGAATTTCAAAGCAGGAAGCTGTTTGCTGCCCAACCGTGATCAAAGACCCAGAAGGAGAATCAAAAAAATGCTTACGGGTACATTAACCTCGAGATCAAGATAGGAGATGTTCAGACACACGACAAATTTCATATTGTTAAAGAATGCCCAAATTATGATATGGTTCTGGGACGCTCGTGGGTGCATAAAAACAAAGCAAAGCTAGGAGTACATCCTTTGCTAGTGTCGATACCTGAAAGGATTTACAACAACCCATCCAACCCTGAAGATTATCTGCTGCCGTATCAATAACTCGCCAATGTGACGCAACTACCTGGAGAGAGCCCGGCGACGTTCGTCCGCAAATTTCAAACACAAGTAAGTCTTATTGAATAAGCCTTTCTGCAACCAGTCACTTCTCCTTTCATCAAGGCATGGGGACTCGATCCGATCTTCAACCCAGCCGTCACTAGGAGATGTGAATGGGATGTCGGCCGTTTCAAATATTTTATCAAAAGTTTAGAAGCTATTTCAATCAAAGACGACGAACCTAAGAATCAAGTAGCCGCGCAACACCCAAACCCATTTCAAGTTGGAGATATGGTTTAAAATTCCTGCTCAGCCTGCTCCTTCCGATTCCGCAGAAGGGAAAGACGAGCCATACCTAGTGGAAGAAGTCATTTTGGGAGGTTACTCCAAGCTCATCAATACTGACAAGCTAGAAGGCGTAGTAATACACGCTCAGTGGCTCAAACCATTTAATACCTAAGATGTCATGCCGCCCTTGCCTCCAAAATTCCTTTTAGTGTTTTATTCAGCAATTTTCCTTTTCATGCACTATTTGTAATTCCTCAAAGATGATCGCACTGCTTTCTTTCATGACTAGAGTTTCGATTTATCGGTTAATCAAAGCATCATTTCTTTTAAAATAAGATTTTCCTGAATCATCTCAAGGAAAAGTCCCGAGTATACCTAAAACCTCACAAAATCATTACCCATTGATTCAAACAAAAAAAAAAACCATGGAAAAGACATCTCATATCTTTCAAAAATACTGAAGAAGGGAATGCATAAAGAAGAAGAAAGAGCAAGGCGACCATCAAACAGTCGGCACATGGTTTTAGAGCAAGCGTCTTCTGTATATTGAAGTGAAATGTAGCCTGCTTCGACGATGAAGCGACCTCTCAATCACAAGGATTTTGGAAAATCCCTTCACGGAATCAAGAAGCAGTGAGCTAACGCACATGGTACTCTCGGATTGCAACTACTTCCTCATGTGTATGCTATTTATTCTTCAGGCGTATCCAATCATGTCACCATTAATTGGAGATAGGGCCTCCGCACCTAACAAATACGGCTTTTGGGTTTCCAGTTCACACAAGCACAACTCATGAGATATGCGAGGATAATGTCAAATGGAGGCTACAGGTTCGTGGCCGAATTCTTAATTTTCATCATTACCTCCCCTACTTCAAGCTATTTTTATTAGGGTTACGCATAATAAATATTACCATGGAACCGGTATCCGGTCACATAAAAAGAAAACACATCACCACTTATGTGTGTTGCATTCCCATCAGCCGCATGCCTATAGAATGGGGAGATTCTATTGTAACCCTACCGGAGAATTCCACATCTAGAGTCTCAAGATAGCACGAATAAAGAACTATTATTCGATAAAGTTCAGGCTCCAGTCATATAAACAAAAACCATTGAGTACGCAAAAAAGAAAAAAATCTCTACAAGCCATGAAAAGATGCTCATCTACAAAAGGAAGTAACAAGTGGGAAATCTAATTGTCAGCGGGATCAACAACGCCTTCACCAGAGCCGCTGTTGGAGGTTGCTCCAACATCTTCTTCACAAGCCGCTACCACATCGTTTTCAGAAGCTGCCTCGACCTCCCTTTCATAAGTTGCACTAACATCCCCTTCGGGAATTGTCTCAACGTTCTCTCCAGAAGTCACTTCAGTATCTTCTCCGGAAACTGAACCAACATTCCCTTTGAGAACTGCTTCAGCATCCTCCTCAGGAACTGCTCCAACATCCTTTGGGTGTTCGGGTTCGTCCACATCAGAGTCAAGAATTATGATGTCGTTGTGAATAGGGTAATCATGCTTATTTTCACTTGGAGGCCGCTTATGCTCGATCCTTCGCCGCTTTAGCCGAGCCGCAAACCTTCCAGCTCTTGCACTTGTCGGCTGAGATGCTTCGTCGCACCTTCACTCCTCCTCCATACTGATTGAAGCCAAAAAGCTTGAACACGCTCTCGAACGATGCGTAAGTGCACAAGAGACATACCCTGTATAACACGACCATCTTCGCGAAACAGAGAATCTATTTTGGCCATCACCTCCTCGAATGCGTTAGCCCTGGGTTTGTCGACTTCAAAGCTTTTCTCTGGAGAAGTTGAAGAATAATCATCACCAGCAGTTCCCATCATATACTGCAAGGAGGCATCATGATTATATCAACAATCGACATAAAAAAATCAAAAATCAAATTACATGAGAGATATGGAGTAATACCTGGAACGAAGAATAATGCAATTCTGTGATGATCGGTGTGGGGAGAAAGGCTCAAACGCTTCTATTTATATTCAACAAATCAGCAAGGTCTCCGGAAGAAAAGGGGTCTCTACTTACCGTGTATAAAGGCTTCAGATGTGGGATAACAATCGAATGGATACTTATCTACCTGAGGACAACTGACGTGTGCTAAAAGAAAACGTATCTTGCTCAAGGGCCGAGCCAGCCCCTATCCTGGTAATGTACGCCAAACTTCTCTCGTAAATTTTTTTGACTGTCACCATCTGGTGCTTACCCCGCAATAGAGTCACTATTACGTGCTAAGCAGAGGACTTAATGTTGATGGTGGTTTTCAGTTCAGGGTTAAAATCATGAAACCCTGTATTTAATGCGTTGTCATCCTGCAAAGGAACAAAAGCCATTTGAAAGTAATGAGTGCATAAACCTCTTCGCTCACAGATGTATTGAGCAATTCAATATATTTTTATATATATATAAAATTCACTCAGAATGGTGCATACATCAGTAATCCCAAATATTTTATGAATTTTATCTTTCACCGGCATTATTCACTAATGCATTGCCCGCCTAGTATTTTCCTATGCTATGTTCCCCAGCTGAACTTTCAATATTGGCATGACATGACGATTAGTGTTCACTCGCAGCGGAGTAGCACGAATCTCCCGAAGTGTCAGTGTTGAGATCTCCATGAAAATACTCACGCGAGCTACACCACTCTCTAATAAAGAGATTTCCGTGTCAACGCGCTTTTAATTAAAAGTTAGCACGATCAACGCGCTTAAATTCCTTAAGGGAAACCTAGACTGTCCATGTCAGTCTTAAAAAGCAATCATAGCCACACGATTTGGCCAGTCGATTCAACAAGCTTAGCCTCTTCCCACCAGAACTAGGCAATCTCCATGATATCCACCGGCGGGCCCACTAGCACCCCAGCCGGCCGGAATCCCTTTAGTTCACACGTAACACCCCTGATCGCTAGCCAGAACCAGGGTGATTGCGTTGTTGAAGGAGGAGCTCAAATGAGCTAAGACCGACCATAACGGTCTCAGATTCATCACATCCGCCCAACTTAGCTAGCCTAGTTGTACGGTCTAGATCTTCCTTCGAATGATCAAAGAGGTGGTGGCGCGTTCACCGGCGACCCAGCTCCATGCCTGGTCGATCGATTGCCTACGGCAAGCCAAGAATGCACCAAATCATTTGCTCAAACTTGGG
Source organism: Papaver armeniacum (assembly GCA_023531295.1). Lineage (NCBI taxonomy): Eukaryota > Viridiplantae > Streptophyta > Magnoliopsida > Ranunculales > Papaveraceae > Papaver > Papaver armeniacum. Next base: position 32,185 of record JAJJWW010003673.1, read on the forward strand.
TGAATGCCCTGTTTCGGAAACCCTAAGTTGTGTTGCGGCAGCGTGCTTCTGTCGCAAATCGATCACGTCTGTCCATCTTCGCCAGCCAAATTGAATTGCTTATATCTAATTTGGATCGACCGATAGGAGTTTAGAATGGCTACCAGTCGCCACTCTCCTATAAGGACTGACCGGCCAGCCTCAGACACACGCGCACGGCTCATACCAGCTCCCTGAAAATGGTCGGTTACGCTCTTTTTAAGACGTTCAACTCGTGATTAATTTGGACGAGCTCTAAAACAACGATGCTTCCTGCACATCGATTATTTTTAGCAGCTTATTTAAAAGTGATGCTTCATGTGCATCAATTATAAACGATGCTTTATAAATATTGATTCCACAAATAATTTTATTATTTGACCTAAAAGCGCTATATGCTACTTTAAGCAACGAGTCTCATGACTTGACGCATTCAGCAGCCTGCTGTATATATTTTCCTACAAAATACTCGAGACATCAAACATGTCACAAACTGGGGGATGCTTATTGGGGTATTGGTCTGGTGGTTTACGGCGTGCGGCGTGCAACGCACCCATTACGAGAAAGTGTCAGGAAAGGACGAACGGTTAACATCAATGAGGGAGTAGTGGGTGAAAGGGTGACCGGTCTTCCCACATAATGGAAACGTGATGGTCACCACCTTTTGCAAAACCCCACTTCTCCACTACTTAACTGCCTCCACTTCCTACGAGATTAGGGGTGCGCTCAATGACTTGTATAAACAGGATTTTCAACCTATTTTCGACAACAGAAGTGATCAACACAAATATTCAGAAAACACCAAGAACTGATAAGCTTACATTCTGCAAGCCAGTTCCACATTCTGATACAAGTCATGAAACATCCGCACCTTCATAATTCAACATTTTGATCTCAAACACTTTCTTCTCTTCCCTCCCTAAGATCAACCCTTCTCCTTCACTTTGTGACCAAATTGAATCTGGAACGGCCATTTCTTGGTTTAGGCCAGAGTCTTACAAAGTGATCTCTCGAATCTAAAAGTACTCATGAGCAGTACATTTGTTTAGGGTTTGAATTCGTTTCTCATCAACACACCCAAATTTACCAAAAACAACAGAATCAATTTTTACCCCAAAACAAGTATTTTGATAGTTTAGGGAATATGGGAAGAGTTATCTATATAAAAAGCTCTTTGTTTTAATAATAAACAGTTCTGGATGAGTTAAAAGTATTGTGTTTCTTGAGTGTTATCTCATAAATGTATGAGTTTTGGATTAAATTCTATTTCGCGCATCCGCCCTGTATCAATTTCCCAAAGGAACAATTTGGTCTTTGGATGGCAGTTAAGCTTCCAAATAGGCCTGTCAATATTTGTCCGATATCCGGAATCTGTTTCCGAATATTCGAGATCCTATAGGATTTTATCCGTTGTATCGGATATCGGATATCAGATCGGATATTTTATCGGATATTTCTTTCTTAACATATCAGAAACGGATTAGACCCCATCCGAAATGTTAATATCCGATAGTATAGGAACTTATTTGTAATTTATCCTAATTTCGAGTCTAGTATCGGATATTGTCGGATAAATATCCGATAAGTGTCAATTATGAAAATGTTTTACAAGGGTTTTTAAGCTTTTTTGGTATAACCGGATATTATCGGATATTTATCGGATATCCGACAGCTTAGCCTATCGGAATCGATATCTGATTTTGATATCCTATAGGATATTATCGGATATCGAATATCCGGTAGTGCTTAACCTGTCGGATATCGGATTTCTAAATATCCGACGGATATTCTTCCATTGACAGGCCCACTTCCAAATGAAGGAGGTGACCGGCAAGTGTGAGGAATTTGGATTGTTGTTGTTCGGGTGGACCATTGAGGTTGTTACTTTATTTCTTCAATTTTAAAGACAATTTTTCATAGAGTTCAAATCAAATCAAATTAAAAGCTAAATTATTTCTTGTACAATAGGATTAATTTTATGGGAAAACATCGAACACTTGTGAATATTGGCAACATCTACATCTTTATCCATCTTCTTAATCTTTTCATTGTGATTGTGGTTTGTTAGTTTCCCGAGTATTGTGGCTTGTTCGACTATCTAATTAGAGTTTATTTACCAAGGTAAAGAGTCAATTTGGATTCGTTCATTGATTTTATGGAGTTTGAAATATAGGTTTTTTATATCTCTAGTAAACCTTCACGAGACTATAACTCGTCCATAAAGGACACTGGGGTTTAAAGGAAAACATTATTACGCTAAAAGTGACCGTAGCCTCGACGACACGGAGTTGTTGTATTTTATTGTTTTGTTTGATTTGCTCGAGGACTAGCAAAGTCTAAGTGTGGGGAATTTGATAGGTGTAGAATACACCGTATTTAATATCTAGTATTTATGCTTTCTTTGCGAAGTTTTCGTGTGAATTATGTATCTTATGTTCGCTTTTTGAGTGTATTAGGTGTTTTGAGTCATCGAGCAAAGGACTCGCTCAAATCCGAATTTCGTATCACCTTGAAGAGGACGAAAAGAAAGACGAAGACAAAGGCGGAAGAACGAGGGATCTCGTATGAGGAAGTTAGAAGCCTCCTCAAGCAAGTTAAAGTTATTTGCAAGAGTTTATTAAAGACAGCACAATTAACAAAGAGCTGAATCCAAAAGGTCCGACGCTGGAATGATGATTGTTAAAGGCGAATAGCCGCCTGTTAAGGGGCACCTATCTTTAAAGACTAAAGCTAGGTCGAGATTTCTCCCTTTTTTTTTCGATGAATTTGACTATCAAGTGTTCGTAGATTGAGAGAGAATTTGAGATGGGAAGCGATTTCCAATTCGTAAGCTTTGGAGGAATCAAAGTTTAGATCAAGAATGAGCCATGTAGATCTCATTTTGCATTCACTACTCCCACCATAACTAAAACTAGAATTTTGTATATATGGAGATAATAAGATGAAACCCAATTATCCAAGGTCTTTCATAATACATTTTTTTTTGGTGGACTGTGTGAGAAAAATATCTCCAAACCTGATTCTTTATGGAGTTTGTTTAACGAGTCTCATGATTTTCATATGGGATCCTCCACTTCGCCAAAAAAAAGTACACTATGTCTCTTTTTGGGATATACGATATTAGGGATGTTTTTCGGACGGTTTATTCAGAAAACAAAGACTTCCAAAATCCTTGTTTCATTCGCATGTCTTTTTTCTTATGTCCAAATACTTACTCATAGGTTCATATTTTTTTTTCCAATTTTTGGAGATAATAAAATAAGTCCCAGGGTGTACTCTAATTCACATATAATATATATCAAATTCCAAAAGAGATTGTATTAACGTTTTCATGCATCAAGAAAAAAATAGTCAAGTAAGTTTCATGCAACAAGTAAATACTATTTTAGTTTTATGCATCATGAAAATACTAGCTAGCCAATACATAATTTTTCCTAATTCAAATCTGTATATTGTACCACAAAATGGGATGAAGCTTTATTTGGAATATAATGCACAATGAAAATGATAATCATCCTGGCCAAATTGGGGTATACCCAGTTTTATTGGGGTATACCTAATGAGACAAAACCCGGGTCATTTTGAAGTAAAACAGAATACCCCTTAACCGTTTATTTTCTAAATGGCTAAATTACCCTTGTTTAATTAGCACTAATAAACCTTATTTAGTTTAAGTTGAATTAAAAGTTTGGAAATCATTTTTTAATTAGATTGATCTTATGGATTTTGTTGAAAGATTTTTGAGAAAAAAAAATTGTTTTTTGAATTTTGTTTGCTAACGGAAAAGAAACCACACTAGTCAAACACTACTAAAACGGGATTGCACAACTGTATAATGGCTTCATCCTACTCAAAATCACAGAATAAATCAACACTTTTTGTACTAAAAGTATGAAAAGTCGGCAGGGTCGACAAATATTGAAGATAACGACAAACATTTTCAGAACTGAAAGTATGAAAAATCGGCAAGGTCGACAAATAAGGAAGATACCGACCACTATTAGCCGATATATTGGTAATAAATCATGATGCCGACTAAAAGAGGTTTCACATACAGAGAAATGTATAATAAATGCTTCATTGGTTGGCAAGGTATTAATTTCTTAACATGCCGACTAAATTATAGTCATCAAGGTGGTTTTCTCAACCATGCCGACTAATTGCAAAAACGTACAGAGAAAAACTGTTTTATGGCAGTTATTGGTCGGCAAGGTTCAAGTTTTCAAAACATGACGACCTTAATCACTACAACACTAGTCGGTAAAATGTAAAGATGAATACCGTGACGACCCCGTGAATGTATTTTCAGAGATGAAAAGTCGTCACGATATTCATCCCAAGAAGACGACGACCAAAATAAAACTTGAAAAGTCGTCAAGGCCGATGAAGAAATACCCTGACGACTATATAACTACAAATCAACGATTCGGCCTTATTTTGACAATCACACAACAAAATAAAGTATTGGTCGTTAGGTTGGGAAGGAGAATAGACTCATTGGAGTTTGATAAAAACAAGGGGCTACTTTTTAATCGATGAGTTTTTCTTGAGATGAAATGATGGAGAAGGAAAAGAGAAGGATGGAAGATTAGAAGTAGTGGTTTTAGGTTGGGAAGGGCAGTAAATTATTTTTTAGGTTGGGAAGAAAAAGAATTTGGTGAGGATATTGTTTATGGGTGAAAACTACTCCTGCAGAATTTGGTAATTTGGGGTGTGGATGAGGAATGAATTTAAACCTTAAACAAATGCACTGCGCGGTGAGTGCTTGTAGATTCGAGAGATCAACAGTGCAAGTCCGGCCTAAACCAAGAAATGGCCGTTCCAGACTTGTTTCGGTCACAAAGTGAAGGAGATGGGGTTGATCTTAGGGAGGGAAGCGAAGAAGGTGTTGAGAATGTGAAGGTGTAGACTTGCTTATGACTTGCAACAGGAAAGTGAACAAGCTTACGATTGGTGTAAGCAGGCTCTGATGTTTTCTTGTTGTTTTTCTCTCTGTTTTTTTTTCTCCGTTGTTTGGAAATAGGGCGGAGAACCTATTTATACAAGTCATTGAGCCTTATTCACGTCTCTCGTGGGAAGTGGAGGAAGTGGAGTGATGGAGTAGTGGAGTTGTGTGTTGGTGATACACGACCGGTCTTGCCCACTTCTCCTGTCACCGCTAACCGTCCATAACTTCCTAACACGTTCTTGTGATGGCGTGTTGCACGCTGCACGCTGTAAACCGCCAGACCAATACCCCAGTATGTATCCCCCAGTTTATGACATGATTGATGTCTGGAATGTGTGGATCGTGGATCCACGATAGGTAGCATGTAATGCTGATTTGAATAATTGCGTTATTCAGGAAGTTGATACTTGTGAAGTATCATGTGTATTTTATGTACTTGCATCATGGTGTGGTAAAGTGATGGGTAATGACGCCTCACCGACCAACTAACTCGACTGTGGTTGTATAACCAAGTCGGGTGAAGTTGGACGGATGAGATAATCTTTGAGACACTCATCTCGCGAATCGTTAATGAAATTAGGGTTTTGAAGAGGTGCGCAGCATCACTCTTCACTTGGTCGAAACCAAGCATGGGATACAACCTTGGCCAGGCCGACCATACATGCGTGTAGACGGCATGATGGTGTAGGAGCCTGTACCCCATTACCTCTCGAAAGTATGATCTGGGTCACTCAATTCATCGGGTGAAATCGAGTGGTCGAGATCGATTTGCGACCAAAAACTAGTACCGCAAGGGCCGCACGTCACGCCCTCTTCAGGCACACGTTCCAAGACGACCAATCTTGGTCGGTCTTGGCCGATTGGCCTGGTGTGAAGGTGGTAGGCTGATGTTCACGCCTATACCTGCATATCCCATGAAAACGTGATCCGAGCCATCCAAATCGTCCGGCGAAGTTGAGTGGTCGAGATCAGTTTGCGGTTTGGGAGGTGTGACCACGCTAGTTTGAGCGTGCGTTTTGGATTAGCCAGGCATGATATGCCTTGGCCGATTGGGTTAGGGAATAGATGGGTCCACGGTGGTCATGCTGGTATGACCGGACCTGCTTAATCTAATCTTGGACCCTCCGTTTATGCCGGAGAAGATGGACACTCGTGATGCTCAAAACCCTAATTTTGGGTTTCAAAGCCGTGCGTCTTCTCTTTTTTGGGCGACGATTTTGTCACGACCAAACATGGTTGGTCTTGACCGATTGGTCAAGTGTGTAGGCGGGCTCACGGTGATCGTGTTGACATGCTCTGGGCCCTTTGAATCTACATCTACACCCTTCATCTATACCTGCGAAGATGGATGGTTGAGACTGTTTTGCGACACATGTAAAATGCCGCTAACCCTAATTTAGGGGTTTCCGTCCATAATGCTTGGTATGAACGTTTTTTGGCAAGCTAGGCCAATGGCCGATCGTGCGGGTTCCGCATTGGTTAGGCAAAGTGGATATTCCATACCGCTTGGGGGTGATGGAATTGATCCGGGTCATCCAATCATGCTTATGGAGTTGGATGATGCGATCATATCCGATCGATACGGTCAATCCGGATGCTCAATCGGGCTAGTATAACACACCGAGAGGGGCTCAATCGGGCTAGTATAACACACCGAGAGTCACCTGTACGGGTATTTCGTACATGGTTTCATTATAGTGCTTTGAGGTTCGTGTTACTTGTAAGAGTAACACTACCGTCATGCCACACCGATAATGAGTATTGGAAATAAAGGCCGATATGAAATTCACAGGATGGGATTGTTGCCACATGCTCCAACCCTGGAGGAATTTCATGTATTCTGAGAATGGGATTGTTGCCACATGCTCCATTCTTGTTGAATTAAGTGAGGGAGTATCCAACACTTATTAATGGCTTTATCTTTTACAAGATGTCAGCGCATAATTTTTTCTGTTTTTTACAATTTTAACCTCAAATGAAAACCCACCATCAACATTAAGTCCCCCGCCTAGCACATAATGGTTACACTATTGTGGGGTAGGCATGAGATGGTGGCATATTTATATACTGAAATGACCAAGCTAAGTGAATACATATTTACCGGATAGTTTCACATCGTCAGCGTTTGCCTCGAACCGGTTGGTTCTGATTAAGGATGCGAAGGAAACAGGACTTGGTCTGGTGAGTCGCTTTGGTTCCTCTTGCATATATCTGAGCTCGGTCCCTTCTTCATGTGTACTTCTTTTATCATACACATCTTCCCTCAGGTATATCTGATAAGCCTCGTCGATTGTTATCCCGAATTAGCAGCCTTCATAGGTGGCAAGTAAAGATTTCTTTTCCTCCTGGGATTCTGTCGACTTGCGAGATTATAAAGAATCATCTCTCGCGGTCGTTTATTCTACATCTCGTATTGCTCGATCTTCGATTGATCGATCGATTGATTTGATTTTTGATTTTTTTTTGTGCGCTCATAACCTCCTCTCCTTTGCGGTTTATCATGGAAGCGGCGGACGATCATTATGTTGCTTCCCGTAAAGAAGTTTCGAAGTTGACAAGCCCGAAACCGTGCACACGAAGATGTAATGGCTAAGATCGATCTTCCGCTTCGCGAAGTCGGCCGTGCTATACAGGGAATGTCTATTTCACACCTTCGTATTGCCAGAGGACGTATCTGTGCACTTTCAGCTGCGATTGACATGGAGGAGCGGTAGAGGCGCGAGGAAACGCTGCAGACACTAGTAAGCGCAAGGGCAGAGAGATTTGCAGCGCGGTTGAATAGGCGGAGAGTTGAGCATAAACGACCTCCGAATGAAGGCAAGTGTGATTACCCGGTCCAGGACGGCGTGATAATTCTTGATTCCGATACTGATTTAACCTGAACATTTGAAAGCAATTTGCGTGGCCCCTAATATTGATGTGCCTTTTGATACTCCCGCTGATGATGTTGGGATGGAGCGCGATGCTGCGGAGATGCCTGATGCAGAAGATGAGGGAGATCGGAGAGGGGAGCATCAACAGGTGATGGAGAAGAACCCAACGGCGGTGCAGGCGAGGTCGACCCTCTTGGCGACTAAAACCTCTTTTCTTTTTTCTTCTTTCCAAGTATATTTCGTACACTCGAACATCTTCCTTGTACTCGGTGGCGGCCGGGTTCAAGGTTTTTCTTCCATTTGATTGTTTGAATAAAGTTTTTTTTTTTTATAACCCTTTGCCAAGACTGCAACTGAATCTTCTCGGGCGCAAGGGTGTGCCTTCACACGTAATTCTTTGTGATAAAAGAAGTAATGCCATAATGGATACTTACGGACCTGTGTTCCTGATGCAAGATCTTCCCGGCCTTTCTGCGTATGTCTCAAATTATTTTCCTTTTGTGCACATGTTCTATTTCCTTCTTCCCGTGAGATATTTGCTTAGGGTTTCCTTTCTTGCTCCGGTGGATTGATTTAGGCCGACTCGGGACTTTGTGTGAGTAAAGAGGTTCTCGAGATGGAAATAGTGTTTCAACTAAATTGAAAATTGAAAATTGAAACCCTAACTATGAATGCAAGTATTGCAATCATTTTCTACGGAGGAATTACAAATATGACATGAAATTGTAAAAGGAAACACGCTGGAAAAAAAAATAGCATAGCGTTTTCAAAGGGTGGAGGATGCTTTGGAAAGTGGTAGCACAAATGCCTTAAGTTCGGTAGGGTTTGAGCCATTTTGAGTGAATTTTTATGCCTTCTAGTTTATCAGTGTTGATGAGCTTGCAAGAGCCGCCTAGGATAACATCTCGCTACAAGGTACGGTTCATCTTCTCTTTCGGTGGGTGAGTCAGGTGGAGTGGTCATTTTCACCGTCATGCTCCCGACTTTGAATGTAGCCGTCTTCGTCACCAGATCTCCAATCCCAAACGGGTTTGAACGTGCAAATACTTGGACCTTCGTCTTATCGTCTTTGACCAAGACAGCCTCTACACTCTTGATAAAACGTTTGAAAGGGCCGGCTTCCCATTCACATCTCTTAGTCGGGGTTGGTTCGTTGGTTGGAGTCAGTCCCCAGGACTTGTCAGAACGAGGGGCGGTAGGTTGTAAAGAAGGTTGCGTGGCGAGACTTACTTGAGATCGGAACTTTTCAATGTATGCCGACGATCTCTCTCGGGAAGTTGTGTCACATTGGTAAGTTGCTGGTGCGGCAATAGACAGCCATCAGGAGGTCCAGAAGGCGTGTTGGAGATTCTTTCAGGTATCGAAACCGGCAGAGGACAGACTCCTAGTATTGCTTTGTTGTCATGCATCCAAGAATGTCCTAGGATCATGTCGTAGTTGGGATGATCTTTGACTATGTAGAACTTTGCTTGCGTCGAGGCATCACCCAATTTGACTTCAAGATCGATGTATCCATATGCATCTCTCGGGCTCTCCGCTGAATCTTTAACCACGGTCGGGTGACGAGTAGCTTCTCGTTTCGAAATCTTTGCCGCTCTCAAGGTCTTGACGGTAATGATGTTAAATTCGGAAGCCGTATCAATCAACGCGTTATCGAACTCAACGTCTCTCAAACGAGTGACAGTTAGGAGTCCCCAGTTTCCATTTCTCACGTCCTTCGGTGAAAGACCGGGGGTTTCGGATGCATCGATACAAACGCCTACCAGACACAACGTGGTTGAGGGCCACAAATATGTCTTGACGCTGTCCTTTGGAGAAGTACAAGATTTCACATATGTGCTCCATCATAGATTGTACGGTCTTGCGAACGTAATCCCCAGAAATCATGCGATTCCCGATAGGTAGAGGGTCTCTATGAACACCTTCGTTTTCAAGCTGGAGTTCCCCTGTCTCTACCTTTTCCCTGAATATTTGTTTCAACCTGTTGCAATCTTTGGTTGGATGATGGACGAACCTGTGGTAGCAACAATATCTGGGATCTGCCATTTCTTCCTCGGTTGTAGGACGTCTGATAGGGGGCAGCTTTACGACGTCGTCTTGGATCCATGCTTCCAAGAGTTCTATCACTTCATTCATGGGAAAAGGAAAACCCGTGTCTTTAGTGTTTTGTGCAGGAGTTTTGTCTATTCCCTTTCGAGACGAAGTCTTGTGTGCCGGGGATGTCCGCTTGGTTTGTTGTTCCGTCACTGGAGCTTTCCTTTTCTCTCCTCCGCCCACTACACTGCGGAAGGACCGGTGTTGTATTGCTTGTTCGTGAGGGCCCTGCTCCCTCGACTTTCACGTGAATCTTCACTTCGAACGACTCTAGTTCTTTCTAGCAATGCCGGTGCGGTTGTTGTTGAACGCTTGGCGCCTTCATGGAGTTCGAGAGAACGTTTGAAAGCCCAAGATTCTCTAACAGAGCGCGGTATATGGGTATCATCCCGTTGATGCACAACTCCACCAATTGTCGTTCGGTGACGTTCGGGTCATGACAATCCAGCGCTGAGTTCGAACCTTTTTACGAAGTCGTTAGGATGCTCGTTGTTCCGTGAAGAATTCTTCCTAGATCCGAAAAGGTGATTTGTTCAGACACGAAGAAATACTTTCGTAGAAAGCACCGACCATCTCGCTCCAGTTGGATATCTTTGTTAGGCGCGATGTTGTTGTACCAGGTGTACGCCCTCCCCGTAAGTGATTTCGAGAATTCTTTCAGGCGCAGAACATGATTGTATTCATGTTCCCCCAAGGATTCCAAGAATCGAGAGACATGTTCACGAGCATTACCAGTACCGTCATAGAGGGAGAACTGGGGAGAGGTGTAACCTCTTGGAAGAGGGATTCGTTGCATATCTTGAGGGTATGGAGGTTGGTGTTGGTGTGCATCCGTCAGATTTCCTTTGCCTCGGCTTTGAAGGAGTCGTTCTAGATCCTCACGTTTGATGAAGTTGGGTGTCTGGTCCCTTTATCTTGAACATTCAGGAGCAACACGAGCTTCTTCACTCATGTGGGTCCGAGTGGAAACGCCTGCTCCGGGTGAATTGAAGACATTTCTTGTTGGCTCCAAAGATTGACGTGAATCTTGCGGCAATCGTTCAGTCAAGGTCTTGAGGAAAGTGAGTACCTCCTTCCGAGTTGCGGCCATATCTCGTTTGAGTCTTAGCAAGAACTTCATGTTTCTCCATCAAGTCTGCAATGGTAATAGACGGTGGTCCTCCTCTTGTGCCTCCGGCTCCTCGTCCTGATGAGGGAGTGAAAGTTGTTGCCCTGGTGACCAATGGAGGCGTTACACTTGAGGAGATGCCGGGATTTGCGGCTGCTCTGGCTCTGGTGATGGGAGGCGTTACACCTACTGGGATGTCTCCTGCTCCGCTAGTGTTGGTGATAGAGGTAATAGCTCCTCGAGATGTGTTGGCTACGGTAGCTCTACTGACAGGTACATCAACACCGGGAGTGTTATCCACACTAGTTCCGTCCGAATTGATTGCTGATCCAGACCTGAGTTCCACCATCTTGAAATGAATTGTTGATCGAATTGGTTCTAAGATCTACCCTTTTTGAAATTGATGAAATTGAATCGGATTTCAAAGAAATTGACTTTACAACCGAGAGATTAACCTCCCATTGTGGTCGCCAATTGTTTATGGGTGAAAACTACTCCTGCAGAATTTGGTAATTTGGGGTGTGGATGAGGAATGAATTTAAACCTTAAACAAATGCACTGCGCGGTGAGTGCTTGTAGATTCGAGAGATCAATACGTGCAAGTCCGGCCTAAACCAAGAAATGGCCGTTCCGGACTTGTTTCGGTCACAAAGTGAAGGAGATGGGGTTGATCTTAGGGAGGGAAGCGAAGAAGGTGTTGAGAATGTGAAGGTGTAGACTTGCTTATGACTTGCAACAGGAAAGTGAACAAGTTTACGATTGGTGTAAGTGTGCTCGATGTTTTCTTGTTGTTTTTTTCTATCTCGTTTTTTTTTTCTCCATTGTTTGGAAATAGGGCGGAGAACCTATTTATACAAGTCATTGAGCCTTATTCACGTCTCTCGTGGGAAGTGGAGGAAGTGGAGTGATGGAGTAGTGGAGTTGTGTGTTGGTGATACACGACCGGTCTTGCCCACTTCTCCCGTCACCGCTAACCGTCCATAACTTCCTAACACGTTTTGTGATGGCGCGTTGCACGCCGCACACCGTAAACCGCTAGACCAATACCCCGATATGTATCCCCCAGTTTGTGACATGATTGATGTTCTGAATGTGTGGATCGTGGATCCATGATAGGTAGCATGTAATGCTGATTTGAATAATTGCGTTATTCGGGAAGTTGATACTTGTGAAGTATCGTGTGTATTTTATGTGTACGCATCATGGTGTGGTAAAGTGATGGGTAATGACGCCTCACCGACCAACTAACTCCGACCAGGGTTGTATAACCAAGTCGGTGAAGTTGGACGGATGAGATGATCTTTGAGACACTCATCTCGCGATCGTTAATGAAATTAGGGTTTTGAAGAGGCGCGCAGCATCACTCTTGACTTGGTAGAAACCAAGCATGGGATACAACCTTGGAAAAGCCGACCATACATGCGTGTAGACGGCATGATGGTGTAGGCGCCTGTACCCCATTACCTCTCGAAAGTATGATCTGGGTCACTCAATTCATCGGGTGAAATCGAGTGGTCGAGATCGATTTGCGACCAAAAACTAGTGCCGCAAGGGCCACACATCACGCCCTCTTCAAAGACGTTCCAAGACGACCAATCTTGGTCGGTCTTGGCCGATTGGCCTGGTGTGAAGGTGGTAGGCTGATGTTCACGCCTATACCTGCATATCCCATGAAAACGTGATCCGAGCCATCCAAATCGTCCGGCGAAGTTGAGTGGTCGAGATCAGTTTGCGGTTTGGGAGGTGTGACCACGCTAGTTTGAGCGTGCGTTTTGGATCAGCCAGGCATGATATGCCTTGGCCGATTGGGTTAGGGAATAGATGGGTCCACGGTGGTCATGCCTGGTATGACCGGACTCGCTAATCTAATCTTGGACCCTCCGTTTATGCCGAGAAGATGGACGCTCGTGATGCTCAAAACCCTAATTTTGGGTTTCAAAGCCGTGCGTCTTCTCTTGTTTGGGCGACGATTTTGTCACGACCAAACATGGTTGGTCTTGACCGATTGGTCAAGTGTGTAGGCGGGCTCACGGTGATCGTGTTGACATGCTCTGGGCCCTTTGAATCTACATCTACACCCTCCATCTATACCTGCGATGATGGATGGTTGAGACTGCTTTTGCGACACATGTAATATGCCGCAAACCCTAATTTAGGGTTTTCCGTCCATAATGCTTGGTATAAACGTTTTTTGGCAAGCTAGGCCAATGGCCGATCGTGCGGGTTCCGCATTGGTTTGGCAATGGATATTCCATACCGCTTGGGGGTGATGGAATTGATCCGGGTCATCCAATCATGCTTATGGAGTTGGATGATCGCGATCATATCCGGACCGATACGGTCAATCCGGATGCTCAATCGGGCTAGTATAACACACCGAGAGGGGCTCAATCGGGCTAGTATAACACACCGAGAGTCACCAGACGGGTATTTCGTACATGGTTTCATTATAGTGCTTGGAGGTTCGTGTTACTCTGTAAGAGTAACACTCGGTCGTCATGCCACACCGATAATGAGTACAGGAAATACAAGGCTGATATGAAATTCACAGGATGGGATTGTTGCCACATGCTCCAACCTGGAGGAATTTCATGTATTCACAGAATGGGATTGTTGCCACATGCTCCATTCTTGGTGAATTAAGTGAGGGAGTATCCAACACTTATTAATGGCTTTATCTTTTACAAGATGTCAGCGCATAATTTTTTCCGGTTTTTACAATTTTAACCTCAAATGAAAACCCACCATCAACAGATATTTAAGTAAATTCATCATGTTTGGACACCCCTTATCCCTACAAAACAGTCCACTTAAAATTGGATATACCCCAGTTAATCTGGGTATACCCCAATTTGGCCAGGATAATCATGGGGGAAGATTTTTTTAAATACTATCTTTTTGTTATAAACGTGTAATTATGTTAAGAATATCTAGGGTGAATCTCATTTATTACTGGGATGCCCTTGCGTCTAGCTTTATAAATAGAAGCTCTAATGTTTGTCTATCACACACATGAATAGAATTTCTCCCTCCTTCTTCTCTATATTTTATGTCTCTTTCTTTATTTCATAAGACGTCATCACGCACGTTGCTCTACAAATCTCTATATTTTATGTCTCTTTCTCTATTTCACAAGACGTCATCACGCACGTTGCTCTACAAATACAAGCGAAAGAAGATTACCTACGATTTTGCCGGTGTATCACTCACCGTGTATCCATACACGGTGATAGTGGTGGATCATTATTCCACCTATCGATATCAAAGGAGGTTCTCTTTTTGCCGGTGTATCACTCACCGTATTTTCCTCCCTCATGGATTTTATATATAGCTTCGCAACTGTGAGATTTTAAAATCCATTTATGTCATATATGGTCTATACTAATGGAATATAGCTTATCAATTTTTTTGGTATAATCCGCTTTTTTCTTTGCTCTCCAAGTTTCCCATAGAGAAAGAAAAAACATATCCATCAAAAGAGAGTTTACAGTTTCTATTCCTCTAATGAAACTGTAATCCTCAAAAAGTGGTATCTTCTTTCTTCTCTATTTTTCATTGAGAAAGAAAAGAAAAAAATCCATGAAAGTTGGTTTACAGTTTCTACTCTTTTAATGAAACTAGAATACGTAAAAATTGGTATTATCCCAATTTGATTACCTTTACGGTAATTATTCACATGGTTGAACAACCAACGTCCACTTAAATTGGTATCTTTTGTACATTATATGAAGATCATGTGATATATGGTTTACATTCATTTTTATTTGGGATATTTTGACTTTAGGTCACAACTTTGTGACCAGAGTTGCATTTGGGTCACGCCAAAATTTTAATTAGAGTTTGGGTCACGAGACCGTCGTTGACCGCGTTAACAGTTACAAAAGTCAGCTAAACACGGAAATGACCAAAACTAATTTAGAGTTTGATTTATTTACTAACCAAGCCATCAAACGTTCTGTTAGACAGGTGTACGGTTTCTAATAACTTACAAAATACACGGCTGAGATTAAAAACGTGTGTGGATAAAAGAAATACATGGCTTTTCTTTTTCACTTTACCTAAACCGTGTTTTAGTTCTAGGGTTTTTCTTCTCTTTCCTAGACCGACTGCAGAGACGATTTTTGCGATTTTTTCCTGAAATCAGAGAATTTGTATCGTGTTATTATAGAAATGGTTGATTTCAGTTAGCTTTAGTTCTTATTATCTCCAATCTACAAGATTTCGTAGTTAAAGTTGGTGTTTCAGTTGAGGTAAGTCAAAAAAAAATCCCTAATTGCTTAAATTTAATTTGGGGGTTTTCGTTTTTGTTGCTTTTAATGATATGTATGAGTGATATTCTTTGCAGAAATAGTAATTTAATGGGTCAATTTTGTTTTCTCCTTTGTCTTTTAGGGTTTTGTTGTGTTCCAGGATTTTTTTAGGTTATATTTTTGACTCCTTATTTACTTTTGTCGATTGGTACTTTATGTTAAAAATTGGTACATAGTATAGTTAATTTAGTGATGGGTGAGAGTTATTGTGGTCCTATTGATGGCTTATAGAGTATATAATTGTGTCTCTGGAAAGTTGGGTTGTGTGGTTGAGATATTTAAACATCCAATTCCACCACCCAGTTATTGTGAATGTTTTCAATAGATGTCAGCTGATGTCAGGTTTTAGACATATAAATATATGACATGGTGTGAATATTTGAAGCAATTTTTGCTGTAATACAGGTTAATGGTAAATGTGGAACATAGTGACTCATATATTGTGACAATGGAAGTTTTAGAATGATTTATTTAGATTCTAATTGCTTTTGGTGGTTGTGTGTATTTAAATGCAGGTACAATGAATGATTTACATAG
This sequence comes from Papaver armeniacum, assembly GCA_023531295.1. Taxonomy (NCBI): domain Eukaryota; kingdom Viridiplantae; phylum Streptophyta; class Magnoliopsida; order Ranunculales; family Papaveraceae; genus Papaver; species Papaver armeniacum. The sequence continues at coordinate 48,073 of JAJJWW010003673.1, forward strand.
ATACTATCCCACCAAAGGTGGTTATGTTGTCGGAAAAAGTGCAATGGCTGAGCATCCTTACATGGAGAAGATGCCTGACTATAGACCTGAAGAAGACTTGGATTTTATGCCCATTTTGGACCCAAATAAGACTTCTACAAAGGCCATTCAAGTTGAGTCAAGCACAACTGAAAGTCAAGCATCTACTATTTTTGACCCCAATGAAGTGATGTCACAGCTAGATGATGAAGATATATTTGCATGTATGTACAATGAAAGCAACTCAGAAAATGAGACAGTAAATGTGGATGACTTTCCTGAAGAACCTGATGAGAGTGATGATGAAGAACTTCTTTATGAATCTGATATGGATTACGATAAAGAGATCAACCTAACTTGTCAGATTCAAGCAACACTAGAGTTAACGGAAGAATTCAAGGAATATGTTGTAGAAACTGACAACATAGATGGAGATCACAAGTTGTCTGAACGTCAAGAGTTTGTGGAGAAACTGTTTGTTGGGCAGCAATGGATGAGTAAAGAAGATTGTATGGACTATTTGAAGGATCTAGCACTTGACCTGAACCATTCCATTGTCCAAGTGAGAAATAAGAAAAAGCAGCAAGAATACAAATGCAATGATGAGACTTGTACATGGAGGGTTTACTGCTCTGTACTTTCTGATAAGCAAACATTTGAATGTAAAAAAGGTTATTAATTTGTTTAATTTAATATGTCCACTTATATATAAGCGCTAAATTGGGGGCCCTGGAAAATAATTGGGGACCCCTAGCTACAGGACAAAAAAGGTCATGAAATAGTAATTGGGGGTTATCCCTTATCCCCAATTTTTTTAAATGGCTAAACTACCCCAAATCATTAGTGGTAATTAGTAATTAAGTTAAGTTAATTAATTGGTAATTAATTTAGTTAGATTAAAATCAGATTTAAGGATTAAATTTTGATAATAGAAAAATTGTGTTTTTGTGTTGGAGAGAGGAAGAAAGTGAGTTTGGGGGGTGGGGGGGTGGGGGGTGGGAATTTAGGGTTATTTGAAATGAGTGATTCTAGCGGAGGAATCCTATTGCTCAAAATGAAGGAACCAATCCTCAAAATGAAGAACCCGAAGCTCAAAACAATCAGGTAAACTTCCTATACTCTTCAAATTGTATGAATGATGCTCCAAGTGGTCGATTCATGTACACTATGCAACTACTCAGAGTGAGGGTCGTTAAGTCGAGAGGGTAATAAACGAACGACTCTAAGGAGTCGTCAATTACTTGACACAACCTTTGACGACTCAAACCTGCAACTTTTGCAGGTTATGAAAAATCGTCAACCAAGTGTGATATAATTGATGACTCCAGCTAGTTAGGTCACATAGAGTCATTAACTTAATATGTTTAGAACCCAACGACTCTAAAACTTTTTACTCTCTGAAGATGTTACTCTTAGGGTCGTTAATTTGGAATTCCTATATACTGACGACCCTAGCGATCCATTTCATAGATTAATGAAGTCATCATTTCATAGATCAAGGGTCGGCAGGCAAAATTTATAAAACCAAACGACCCTTCAACATCGTTAACGACTTCAAAAATTTGACATGACGACCCTTCAACATAGTTAACGACTACAACCATTTGACATGACGATCCTTCCTATTTTTTTGAACAGAGAACAAATTTTGTATCATATAGAGTCGTTAGTTTTATAAAGGGGTCGTCAAACAAAGAATCGTTAATGCTTTAGAAATATATTGACGACCCTATCACTATTTGGGACAGAGAGGTGGTTCTGCATAAGACAGAGTCGTTCATATTTAAAAAGGGTCGTCGAGAAGAATCATTAACGATTTAGAAATTCCTGGATGACACTATACTAGGGCAGAAAACCAGGTTTAGGGTCGTTATCTACTACACCCTAATGGTTAACGATTTTTCATCAATTCAACATGCATATCAAAAATCGTTAAGCAATAAAAAACCGTGGTTAACGACCACAGAACTCAGAATCGCAATTTCGCAGTTGAAAACCTAATTTTTCAATCAACAAATCAAATTAAACGCAAACCCAACTTAGATTAGGGGGTTTTAGTTCACTTACGACGATGAATCGGTGAGATTTTTTTTTCTCAAAAGTCGTTAATGGAATGGGAGATAGAGGCAGGGAGCGAGCGGAGGAGAAAAAGAATGGGAGGAGAAGAAGTTTTGATTGAAATGAAGATTGGGGCCTAGGTTAGTGGTTAATGATCTTTTTGGGTAGTTATTAGAGAAGGCTAAATTGGTATTTTCACCAACATTTTGGAAGCCCTCTATCTTTTATGGGGTGGGTATAAATTGGGTGAGGCCCCTAATTATTTTCCATGGCCCCCAATTAAGCCATGTTATATATGTTTAATGTAACTTGTCCTGGTCATTTTAACTTGTGTATTAACTAAATTTTATGTGTGTTGTTTGAATTTTCAGGTCATTTTATCCACACTTGTGAGGCAATTCATGGTCTTAAGCATCCATTGGCCAATGCAAGATGGGTATCCAAGGTGATGCTTGAATCTTTCAAAGCACATCCAAACTACAAGCCCAGGGACTTCATGACTGAGTTAAAGAAGAATCATAAGGTTGAAATTTCATATTATACTGCTTGGCATGCTTATCATCTGTGTAATGAGATAATTTTGGGGAGTTATGAGGAAGGGTATTCATTGCTGCCTGCATTATGTGACCAACTTCTGAAGGAAAATCCCACAAACATTGTTAAATTAACAACAGACCCTTTGACTAAGAAGTTTAAGTCACTGAGTGTGGCATATAGGGTGTCATTAGATGGTTTTGTGAAGTCTGCAAGACCTATTCTAGGACTAGATGGATGCCACTTGTCTGGAAAATATGGTGGTACTTTGTTGGCCATCACATGTCTTGATGGCAACAATGGTATTTTTCCCATTGCTATATACATCTGTGAGTCAAAGTGTAAGGAAGAATGGATACATTTTCTAAGTATAGTGGCTGAGGAATTGAAGGAACATCCCAGGGCTTTGACTTTTATAAGTGACAGGCAAAAGGGTTTGATTGAAGGTGTTGTGTGAATTTCAGTGATAGAAATCACTATCATAGGTACTGCTTTAGACATCTTTACAAGAACTTTAAGAAGCTTCATCCTAGAAAGAACCTTGAGTTTATGACATGGAGAGCAGCAAGGTCATTTAGTGAGGTAGGTCATAAAATTTGGATGGACATACTCAAAGAGGCCAAGGCATCTGCACCAGAGTGGTTTAACAGAGAACCAGTTGAGACATGGGAAGAGCTTACTTTTATAGGTCATCAAAGTGTGAGCATGTGACATCAAATTTTTGTGAAGCTTTTAATTCATGGATTCTTGATTTAAGGAGGCTGCATGTATGTAAGTTAGTTCAGAAGTTTCATTTGCTTCTAATGAGAATTTTCTATGATAGAGAGCAAGTGGGTAAGAAAATGCCTGATGATGAAGTGGTTCCTAGAGTGACACAAATTGTTAACAAGCATTTGTATTTCAGCCATGAATTCACCACACAACCTTCATCTGTGAATATTTGGCAAGTTTTTGACACAAAGAAGGACATATCATGGGTGGTGAACCTGCAACAGCATACTTGCACCTGCAATTTCATGGCAAGTATGTGGAATACCATGTGTGCATGCTATCTGTGCAAGTTTACGTGCAAGACCAAAGAGTTATAAGAAGTAAGTTACAATTTTTTGTCATTTGAACTACTTAATTACAGTTAAGTATGTATTTTATTACATTTATGTACACTTGTTTGCAGGTATGTGCACTCTTACATGCATGTTGACACATACAGAGACTTGTATGCTCCTTCAATTGAACCTTTAAATCACTAAGCTTTATGGGCCAAGGTAGTCTTAATTTTTTCATTTCTTTGAATCTTATTGTATGATCTGGTACTAACATCTCACTTATGCAGAATCCAAGGGAGGTAAAGCCTCCTAAATGTGGTAGACCACCCGGTAGACCTAGATGCTTAAGAAGAAGGGACAGGGATGAAGGTGGCAATAGCAGAAAATACATGTGTGGGAGATTATCTGTGTATGGTCATAACAGGAGCACTTGTAAAGGAGCTTTAGCTGAAGATCAACATCAAGGTAAATCTCTTTGGGCACATTTGTGTATGTTATGCTGTATTGGGCTTAGTTCATTGGCTTATTTGTTCATTTATTTATGTTTAAGCTTTAGAAACTTACACAGGGCCACATGTGAAGCCTGATCCAGGTACTAGGCCACCATCACCTTCAACATCTGCAGATGAAACTACTGCATCATTATCCCCAAGGAATAAACCAAGGACTACAGGTGGTGGTAGAAAGAGGGGAGGTGGAGCTACTCATGCATCAACTTCAAATGTTGCACCATCTTCAACTGCTGCTGCACCAGCTTCAACTGCAACTGCTTCATCAGTTCCACCTACATCTGAACCAGCAGTACCAACTACTAAAGGAAGAGGCAGGGGTGGAATAGGAACTAGAGGAGGCAGAGGTGGTGCTACTGCACCAGTTCCACTGACAATTTTTACTCCACCAGTCCTACCAGTTCAAGTTGCAGCATCTACAACAATTGCTTTTGGAAGAGGTGTTGGCAACTCATCCACTAATTCCATGGGTGGTGCACTGAGAGGAAGAAGGGAAAGAGGTAGGGCAAGAGGGAAGACAGTGCACAGAAGAAATGGGAGAATTGTAGGTATGGGAATATTGCAAGATGAGGTACCAACACTGACTATAGAACCAACACCAGTGCAGGTATATGCTTTAACTTTTTGCATGTCTTGAAATTTGTGTCTCTTGTGAACTTACAATATATAACTTGTTGTTCAATGTAGGTAAATCCTATATTATGACTAGATGGATGCTTCATAAGAGGTAATTATGGTGGCAGAGGAGGTGGGCTAGTGATGAGAGAGGGTGGTGCATTTTCTTTAACATCTGGAAGAGGAAAGAGGCCAAGGATGATGGACTGGTTTGGCACCCCAGAGCAGTGGGCCAATGAAGAAACACTTCCATGATTTGAATGTGGTTTAATCTCTTCCTTACTGTTTTTTCTTAGTGTTTTTATGGATCTTTTGCAGACATCTCTTTCATGTTGCGAACATGTTACTTTCTTTAGAAAACATGGCATGTGTTACTTTAATCTTTTTTTTTTTTATGAAAATACTTCTTTTATTTACTCATTGTAGTTGCAGGAAATTCTACACTACACCCCTCACTCGAATTTGCTTAATCAATCCATTTGAAGATGAATAATAATGTCTTTTATTAATTGTTTTCTTGAAAGGTTTACAAAGAAATGTAGAACAGAGCTAAAGAAATTACAATCACTCTTGATTTTCTCTCTACTAATGACTTGCTTAACAATTCAAAAGAATCCCCCTACAACAGACTTACTCGACCCTTTATATAGGGTATTACATAGTGGATGACAGCTAAGCTGTCCTTTATTTTCGGAATCGACTCGCGAATCCTCGCGAATGTGTAACTGCTTGTCCTCGCGACACTCCTAAATCTCACCAAGTCTTCACACTTTCCTCATGTTCTGACTGTCGTCATCTATTACGTCATTTATTTACCTCCCTGCGATTCCTTCGCGACGCAATCGTTTATTAATCTCGCGAAGTATTGGAGTTGCGATATTCTGATCCTACATCTTGCCTCTTCTCATGTATTCTATGCGAAGAAGAGAATGTCATGAGAACAATATTTTAGAATGGCGCAACCGCTCATCTTTACCTCGCCATTGTTCATTTTTGCTCGTTTTATTCATGTACGGAATTTATTACGTGTGTTTCTTCTTCCACTCTTTTCTTGACACGTCTCTTTCAACTACTTATTCTTAACCATTCACGTCCCATCTCGCATTAAATGCGTTTATATTCCCGAAGATTCTTTCTCTCTATAAATAGTTTTCCCACTCCTTTCTCCTTCTTTTTTACTTTCCTTCTGCAATTTTTCTTTAATTCTCTCTCTCCTTCCGCAATTTGCGCTTCTGCTACCATAATTCTTCTACTTATTTCTCATTCTTTTGATATGCAATCATTCACTCCCATACTTCTAGCAATGGCTTAACTTGGTCGTTCATACACTCCTCTTTTTATTGATGTTCAAAAGAAGTTACAGGAAAAGGGTTTCACTTTATCAACTATTCCCGATCATGGATCTTCATCTATTCTTTCTGCAAAACTGTTTTCTGATCATCATTGTGATGATCATAAAATCATAATCTCACTGGGTCAACTCCTCGCAGGACTCCCCATTCCTTTGTACAACCCCGAGTTGCCATTATTCTATGAAATTCTTGCTCATGAGAAATTCTCGCGAGCTGTCTATCAATTGAGTGGCAACGTATCCGTTTAATGCTTGAATTCGCCCATCGTGGCGCCGGTAAAGGATCTTTATATCCCGATAATGTTAGGGATCCTAGGTTTGTAGATTTACAAATAGTTACTGAAAAGTATACCGTGGACAATTTCTTTGCAAATTACTCTGTTATAAATATGAGAAATGATAAGTCTCGCTGGGGTGCTCGTCTGAAAAAGAATGATAACGTTGATGCTGACAAACTGCTTATGCAAGATATTGATTGGCATTCGGGCAACAATAATACTCCCCGTCATTCCAAAGATGAGAAATGGTGGGTTGTTCCTTTACTTTTGAGTGGACCTTACATCGCAGGTTCATATATTCTCCCTGCACACCTCGCGAACTATCATCCTTGGGAGTTTAAGTGGCCTGAGGAATCAGATGAGGTATATTTCCTTTTTTCAATTTTGCTTTGCGATATCTTCTTCCTCTTTTATCTATTAACCTTCAAAAATTTTAGATCGCCAGAATGAGGAAGAAATATAAAGAAAATCCAAAGCCAAGTATCCTGGCGATACTTCGATCGCTTACAAATGAAGTAAGAAACATTTTCTTTTGTTATTTTAAACAATATTGTTGCCTCTGTTTCTTATCTTCATGCGTATGCGAAGGTTGAAGTTGAAGAGGTCAAGCTGCAGGCTAAAGGCAAGGATAAAGCTACTTTGCACAAGGACAAGTCTTCCGCTCCGTTTTCTAAAAACGGAAAACCCATCTCTCTTCTCATTGTAGTTCTCAAACAGGCAAGAATTCGACGAGAATGAAAATGAGGTTGGTACTTCTTATGCGAGGGAGAATCACTTAACCACCTCTCGCTATGGCGCAATTGTCTAGCATCTTCTCCGATTCCATGCAAGGATTGGGAGACGAGCATTTAATCGCTATTTGCGAAGCTCTCGCTAAGATTTGCGATGCCCCTTTCTTGGAGGATAATGAGTCATTTCGCGGGGTTTCCTAACAGTGACTTCTAGCTTCTTAAACGCTCTTAATGCTTTGGTATGTTTGTATCCTTTTATTTCTTTGTGACTTCAATTATAAACTCTATCTTAATCATTTCCATATTTTTTTCTTTGTAGTCTGGGAGAGCTTCTTTTTGTTGTCGCCTCGACCTTGAGAAAAGACACAAAGCAATCTTGAAAAGAGAAATTTGCAACTTAAAAATAAGATCCGAGAACTAGAGAGTGAAACTGCGACATCTCGCAAGAAGGATGAACGAATTAAACAACCGGAAGTCGAGCTTACTTCTCAATGAGAATAGAGTATCTACTCTTGAAAGTGCAAATCAAAGCAACTTTATGGTATAGCAATCTTTACTCCTCAAATCCTTTTTATTTTATCATTTACTTTTCTTTGCCTCGACTTACTATTTTCGCAGACATATATAATCTCTCTGAAGAATCCATTCTTCTCCATTCATTTCCCGAGCCCATGGATGATGATGTCCTTCTTACTCATTTCAATGAATCTCTAAGTAGTTCTTCAAATAAGACTAACCTTCTTTCATTAAAGTATCTTCAATCCAAATATCATCTCTTAGAGATTGAGCATAGGGCTAGTTTAAGTTTAGATAATCAATTTAAACGAATGTACCTTGATTCCAAGAAGAAAGCCAAAACCTTAAGGAAGAAAGTTAGTGATCTCATAGATGAGAAAGATCGCATTACTAACAGAGGTGCGCAGGCATTAGCAAAATTTCAAAAATCTCTCCTTGATGTGCAAGTTGAGCGAGATGAACTCCTTCGTCAAAATACCATACTTAGCGAGCGAGAAGACCAAATTCGTTCACTTTTTGTCATAAATAATGATGATGAGTTTGCCTGGGCTGCGAAGGTTCTAGATAATGCTAGAAATAACTTAGGTGTCGATGTTAGTCTTCGCGTCGAGCAAACTACCTTAATCAAGGATATGATCTTTGAAAGAGAAGGTTGTTTATTATACTTCTTTACTTTTCTCGTTCTTTTTCTTTTTGTACTATTATCATTAATTCATTTTCTCATGTTTTTAATCCAAAAGAGATTTGAGATAAGGATTGGAGAGCTTGAAACCGAAAAGAACGACTCGCAATGGATCTTTCTCTTCGTGAGAATAGATATTCTAAATTGAAGCAAGCAATTCCAAACTACGGTGGCGAATTTTAATAATGATCTTTGTTCGTTTTCGCAATCAAGCTATGGAAATAGTTTGTAACGACCACAACATTCCTCTTCATTCATATCCTTTTCTTGCTGAAGAAGTTCCCGAGAACTTGCCTGTCTCAGATGTTTCTATAGTGAAGCTAATGAAGAAGAAGAATCTGGCGACGAGAGTGATGGAACCAAAGAATCAGATCAAGAAGAAGAACCAGCAAAGAAATAACTTCTTTTTCTCCTTTCATTTCTTGTAGTATCTGTATACATATATCTTTGTTAATCTTCCATTTCTGTAACTCCTTATTATAAATTTCTTTGACTATTGAATGTGAATTTCTACTTTTGCTTCCTTTGTTCAGATATATCAATCAAACAACCCTTCTTTGTAATTATAACTTCACACTTGCCTCTGTCCATAAGATATAATCAACTTTGCGAGTTACATAAAATATAATCAACTTTGTGAATTAATTATTCTCGCGAGATATAAATATATATATATATATATATTATTTTTTTTTTGCACTTTATCACTGCGACAAGTTCGCAAGATATCTTCATGGATGAAGAAATCTATTGATCTTGCCTTATCATTATTTGTGTGGTCTTATTTTGCCTTCCTAAGTAAAGGTCTTATTTTGCCACCCCTCATTGCGACAAGATCGCAGGCCGTCTTTACATTTTCATGTAATGACCCATTGACCTTGTCTTATCATTTTTAAGTATTTTTGCCTCTCGCAGAGACATTATATTTGCGACAATATGACAGGTTTAAATGTTCTTGCGACCATAAAATCCCGTGACATTGTCGTCTTTGCGACGAAATCGCATGACGTTCTTACACTTTCATGTAAAAACCCATTGATCTCGTCTTACCCTCGCGTTAGTATTATTGCCTCTGCAGGATCATTGCACAAATATGACAAGCCTAAATTCTCTTGCAAAAATAAAGCCTCATGACATTTGCGTCTTTTGACACTTATCAGCTCCCTAATGGAGGGTGCCGCCCTTATCTTCTCCCTGGTTGCCCCTTCAAGGAGGCGTACATCGGCCATACAAGACTAGCTCCTCCCATCCCGGTCTTAACAAAGAAGCGGTTGTTTTCATGCCTCTTATCCCTTATACCTATAGGGCTTATGGTTACGAGGCTGCACCCTAAGTGGAGTTTTCTTCGGCCGAAAAGCATGTGCCAAGACTTGTCAAGAGTGGTAAGGAAGTTCCATGCTCCCCGCACTCTTGACTCAACCGTGTACCTCAGCGCCTTGGTCATACACTCGACTCCTTGGAAGAGACCCTCGGGCGTCCAACCGTGGTATAACCTTATATATATAGTTGGAAATCCAAGGTATCTCCCGGATAGGCTTTCATGGGCCCCAAATTTCCATGACTCGAGTTCCAGGAGCGGTGTAACCTTTTCCCCGAGCCATGTCAAGAGATACCCCTTATATGACGTACTTTAGGTCTTACATTTGCCTCTTACGAAATATCATTCGCGAACTAGGGTGTACGCCATAAAGGTTCGTCCCATTCACTCACTCATTCATTTTATCAATTTATTCGATCATTCATTTTTGACTTTTGTTAATTTGTCATGCGAAGCTATCCTTTGTGATCTCATTTCAATTATTCAATAGATTTTTATACATTCTTTACGGCGATATTTTCGCACAACTTTTCTGCAATCATCATCTCTGCTTCTTGTCCTTATCTTGCTTTCATCACTAAATTGGTATCTTTTCTCGCAACTATTCATTTTTTACACCTTTTACTCCTACTTCCTTCTGCCTCCGCGTCAGTCAAACTTTTCAATGTTTCCTTTTCATCATGATATTCAATTGTTTTCATACATTCACTTCGCAACATCTCTTCTTCCTTTATTTCTATGGTATCTACCATTAGCCTTTCTTTTCTTTGTTCATCCTTTACATTCTTCCTCCAACCTTTCTTTTTTGCCATTCTCTCTTCGCAGCTCTCTACATCGACCTCATAACATTTTTGCCCTTCCTTCCAATCTCCTTTTATAATTCCGACACCGCTAGGATGTGGAAACTTTATACACTGATGGTATGTCGATGCTACCCCAGAATTTCATGCAACCATGGTCTTCCAATCAAAGCATTGTAGGGAGATTCCACATCAACCACGCAGAACAAAATATCAGTTGATAACCCCTGCAAGGGTATCCTCATGTGCACTTCTCCTTTGGGCTTGTTCGCGGTACCATTAAAACCATATATTTTGTATGTTGAAGGGATCAAATCTTCATCTTTTCCTCCCATAGTTTTGTAAGTATGGTAGAAAAGAATGTTGATCAACGCCAAAAGATCAATCAATATTCTATTGATTGCCCAACAATTTTCCGCTTCATCATCTTCGCCATCAATAGGTTTTGGATTAATTTCAGCTTCACAACCAATGGGCTATCATGTATTTCTCTTCCTTTGGGTACTTCTTGGTGAGAAAGAAATAATCTGCAGGTTGCCACTCTTTTAACTGCGATGTCTTCGCAACATTCATCACTTCTTTATCATCAAGCATCCCTCGCAAAAACTCTACTAAGTACATTGTCATGAAAATCTTCGATTGTGCGGTATGAATGTACAATGGAATTTCAAAACAAATTTTTAGCCTTTGCCCCAACTTCTATAACAAATGTTTCTTTTCCCTTAGGTGGTGGTGGTAAATGTTGAACTTTCTCTTCTTCTTTTAAAAAGTGATTCAACTTTCCTTGATGAATCATTCTTAGGATAATTCTCTTGATGTTTCTGTAGTCATTCGTTAGGTGCCCATGAAAGCGGTGGTAAGAACAGAACTCGTGACTTCTATCTCCAGGTGGTGGTTCACTTCCCATGTTCCATGGTGCAGGTATGTTTTCCATCAAAAGTATTGCTTCCCATATTTTTTCCACACTGGCATTCAATGGCGGCATTTTAATTTCCTCCCACACTACTCGTGACTTTGTCCTCTATGATAATTCTGCTCTCGCCTCATAAGGCCTCCATAAGTCTCTTGCGGTTGATCAAGCCTTTGAATTTTATTATTTCCGCCACGGTTGTAGAAATTTCTTTCTCTTTCAAATTCTTCCTGATCGCGACTTCCCATAGCTACCAATTTTGGTTGTTTATCATCTACCACTCTCTCTTGTTGCCCTTGCGAGGTGCTCGCCACTGTTTGTATTAACGGGTAACAGACTTGCATTCATGACACTTGAATTTGTATTCGCAATCGGGTACGATTCTACTTCATTTTGCCTTTCCTCCAAAGCAATATATTCCTCTTGCAATTCTCTCAATTCGGTCATCGTGATCGTATTCTTGACTCTGAAAACTTGAACATATAATAAGTTGGTTGCGAACATAGCATTTATGAATGATAGTATGAGATATCTTTCATCAACCCGTCCCGCCATTTCGCTACACATTGTCTTCCATCTTACTGTCAGATGTCTCAAGCTCTCGCCAACTCTTTGTTTTAGCCCAAATACATCTTCAATACCCAGGTCGCGAAGAGTTGTTGCTTATATACGCCCCCAAGAATATAGCCTGTAAATGATTGAATGATGTGATTGTATTCCTTGGTAAGCCCTCAAACCATTTTAACGCTTCTCCCGTTAAACTCGACGCAAAGTATTTGCACAATATAGCGTCATGGTTTTCCCACTGTAGCATACATCTCACATAAGCCTTGATGTGTTGTACTGCACAAGTTGACCCATCAAAAATGCTAGTTAGCGCTGGTAAGTTGCATTTTGGGGGTATTCCTCCTAACTGCACTTCTAATGTAAAAGGATTTTTCGCAGCCTCCGCGATAGCTTCATCTAACTGTCTTCTCCCTCCTTCTCTTCTGCTGTTCAATATTCCTCTCATCTCTGCCAATTCTCGCAGAATTTGTTCATTTGCCTCAGAATTTGAATTTATCGGTCTCTTTAATTCTGCTTCCCTCCTTCTTCGTTCGTGTCTACTTTTTTGTATTCTTTCATATTCTTCGTTAATATCTCCATTGTTGCGATTTCGCTCGCGCCTCCTCTCTCGATTGTCATGATTATTCTGCCGAATCGCCTCTTCCAATTCCCGATTTTCCATTTCTGCTCTCAATCTTTCTCTCTCGCGGGCTAGACGTGCTTGCTCGGTATAATGCTTTTCAATGTCATCTTCAATTTCCTTTTGTTTCCTTTGTGTTTCTCTCCCATGTAGTGTTCTTCTTCCCTCTTCCTGATTTTCTTCATTAATTGGGTTATTCTGTCCTCGAGGCTGCCTATCTTCTTGATTTCCATCATCGTGATTATTCACCAAAATATAACGATTCTCTTCGCGACCTCCTTCACCAAGATTTAACTCTCTTTCCAAATTTTCTTCATTAACGTTTTCTGCAGGTAATGTTCTTCTCTCATTTTCTCTACTCGATCCTGATCTCGATCTGTTACTACTTCTTGATCTTCTATTTTGCAGCCTCCTATTTTCCATTCTTAATTCGTGGTTTTGCCTTGTTAGATTCGCGCGTTCTTCTGCTTCTAAGCGTATTTCTTCGTGTATTGTCTGTCTCAGCGCTTCTAATGCCGCAATTTCTTCATTTCCACGAATTGTTTCTCCCATCTCTTCTCGATTTCTCTCTTCCTGTCCACTATTCATCAATTGTTGCACTTCTTCTCTTTCTTCCATAGAATCTGATCTCCATGTATGCACGCTCACCCTATCATAATCGATTACTCTGTTTAGTGCTGGTTGAATTGGTGGTCGAGTTAATGGTTGAATTGGACCTTCTTCTCCATTTCTTGCATCTATCCTTGATGGTTCACCTACTTCATTTCTTCTTTCTCCCACTAATCTTCCACTTCTCCTTACGATCGTTGGTTGTTCTGATGCATTATTTCTCCTAGCCATTTCTCAATTTTAGTAACTTGTTAAAAATTATTCAAGATTTCTTTCTTGTTACCCCTAATTCTTCCAATTCACAAGGTTGATCTTCTTCAATCCCTGTTTCTAGCGCATATGTAGTTGCAGAAAATTCTACACTACACCCCTCACTCGAATTTGCTTAATCAATCCATTTGAAGATGAATAATAATGTCTTTTATTAATTGTTTTCTTGAAAGGTTTACAAAGAAATGTAGAACAGAGCTAAAGAAATTACAATCACTCTTGATTTTCTCTCTCCTAATGACTTGCTTAACAATTCAAAAGAATCCCCCCCTACAACAGACTTACTCGACCCTTTATATAGGGTATTACATAGTGGATGACAGCTAAGCTGTCCTTTATTTTCGGAATCGACTCGCGAATCCTCGCGAATGTGTAACTGCTTGTCCTCGCGACACTCCTAAATCTCGCCAAGTCTTCACACTTTCCTCATGTTCTGACTGTCGTCATCTATTACGTCATTTATTTACCTCCCTGCGATTCCTTCGCGACGCAGTCGTTTATTAATCTCGCGAAGTATTGGAGTTGCGATATTCTGATCCTACACTCATGGTTTAAGTGCATTACATCATTGCATCACATGATTTACAAGATAACAGTTACACAGATTATATCTAGCATTAGGTATAAGTGCACTACATCATTGCCTTAGAAGCCACCCATCTTGGTCAGATTTCTGATAAACCCATTTGAAAGCATTGCAAACATTGCACTTTAGAAACTTATCCCCTAGACTATGTTGTTGTCTTGATGTAAATAGACTCATAGTGTTGTTGCAGTGAGGAGTGAAGCATTTGGTTGACTTCCATGGGCATTTATATGCCAAATGAGTGTCTTTGTGACAATGAAAACAACTCCTTACATTTAGTTTATCTTCTAACTCAGCACATAAGACATTTTGTTGCTTGTTGTTGGTTTTAACTTCAATCAAATGAGTTTTCTTCATTGTACAGCCTCCATTGTAAGCAGTAATGGCATCGACAATCCATTCATAACAAGCACATGATGCACAACTTAGTATTCTCTTTGCACAATAGGTTGTGACAGTTTGAGTGTTTATTTGGGCATACCAGGGCTGTATGACCTGTGTCATTGCATATCTGACATACCTACAATCAATTAAGAAACTTAACTTGTGTATGCCTTAGTATGCCTTATGAAAGCAAGTTACAGGTGTGTGTGAAATTGATTATGGATGTAAATTACCTCATCTTCTTGTATGTCTTTGTTCTTCAGTTTTTCCATGTTGAGATCTCTTGATTGCGTCAAAAAAATGTGCTTAAAACTGTATGCAGGTGTGAAAATGAGTTGGTGGAAAAATGGATATCAAAATGGAAGGATTTATGGGTAGTTATAGGGGTTTGAACATCATACCAACGATCTGATAACGGACAAATAACGCAGACCGTTAGATTCCATCTGTTCTCAACCGTTAGATGTGCCTAAGTGGAGTTCTAACCAACACGTGCGAGTCACGTGCTAACGGTAGCTAACGGTGTTAAGTAAATAAAATAATTTTTTTAAAATAAATTATTTCATAACTGTCAAGACGATGAACGACGGTCTCGTGACCCAAACTCTAATTAAAATTTTGGCGCGACTCAAACGCAACTCTAGTCACAAAGTTGTGACCTAAAGTCAAAATATCCCTTTTTATTTTTGCCGGAAACCATCGGTCTGCTGACTATGCAATATTGAAAACGACAACTTTTTATTTTATTTGTCGACACAATTTTGTTTATTGTACAAACCAATTGATATTGGTTTTTCCCCATCAATTCTCCTTAATGAGATGTAAAAATTGGTATTCTAAGAACTTTTAGCCAATATTGGTTATTGATTTCTATTCTTTCAAAGAAATTTCCATCAACCAAAAGTAGATTTTTCTCTACAAAGAATACGATAATGATTTCTTTATTCTTCTCAAAAGAATCATTTAAACCAACTGGAATTAGATTTCTCTATGGATCCTAAAAGGATGAGATTGGTTATTACGTATTCATAATTGCAAACACCAATTGCTGCATTCCTGAGGGATATTGAGCAATTTTCTTTATATATTATTATTTTTTCTTCCTAATGTTACTCTCCAAAATTGAGACCGTTCAACTTGATATTGGAATACGGTAGGACAGAAAAGATCAATGGGTGCACCCGTCTTGTTAGCCATTATCATTAGTCCTTGTAGTGACTATATTGATCTTGATTTTCATTTTCTTTTGATAAAGAAAGTGTCCATAACTTCAATCTAAAGCATTATCTCGTTGGCCCTTGAGGTCACAAAACTATTAGAGATTTGTTTGCATATATATATATTCAATGCTTTTGGTTTTGACATATCATCTTTATTTTATTTTATTTTTGTTTGTGTTCCAAAAGTAATCCATGGTTGATTATATATATGTATGCCTATTTAGACTACTTTTTTTTTTATGTCGAAAGACATATTTCTTAATGAGTATATGTCTCGAATTAATCGGATAATACTTTACGAAACCCGTTTTCGTATATGAGATGAAAATATTTCCGCCATAATCAGGGGGAGATTATACACCACTAGAAGTTTGTGTCAATTAACTTAAAAATATATATTTTTCTCCCATCATGATCAAATCAAAAAAAAGACTGCCATCTCAAATAAGGCGCGAAAATATTTCATTATGCTTTTAATAAGCTTATGTCTCTTGGAAGGAAAATCCAGTCACATCTATAATAAATGTAGCATTTTATAAGAGGCTACAGAGTGCTCCAATAGAGTCTATCAAAAAGATCCACATTCTCATAGTTCATATCTCCTCACTGGAAGATGGGGAGATTATAATTCCTTCGGGCTCTGGTACCAGTAATTCTATGAATTTTTCAAGATATGTGGGTTCATAGTTAGTTAACATTGTCGAATATTCATTTAAAGTAGCTACTGAAATAATAAAAGATGGTGGTTGTTAACCCCTCTGCAGAGAAATATCGATATATGTGATTGATTGGCATACAATCCAAGTTAAGTTAGATTAATTTCTCGATTGATGCAATTTTGGTTCCAAACTTAACACCTTAAACATGCCAAGCCTATTAATTACAGGTCGGTGTAGTCATATTGCATCTTTATACGAGAAATTTCTTCGTTGTAAAAACAATTTGAGGGTTCTATTTTTTCTCAGACCCTAGGATTGATTCAATAAATTTTTGTTCTCCATGTATGATGCTTTTGGCGTGGTAGTCCTTAAAGGACTCATATTGCATTCACACAAAAAATGTGGTTGGGAACATATTCAAATTTGTTATCCTTGTAGGATTCAAATTATATTATGGCAGCCACCTGACTCGATTATGTCATGTTGAACAATCCTCGAAGTGTTTTTAGAATTTGGTATAAAACCAAGAATACGGATTAATTAGTTTATGCTAACTTTAGGGTTCTCTTGAGGAGTCCTTAAAAACACAAAAATCCACGCTTTAGCAGCATAATTTTTTATTTTATTTTTCTTTCTTAAATCTGTAGTTAGAATTATGCTAGCTTAAACTCTTCTTTGAGATAGACTAGATATATTATTTTGATGCATGTCTTCTGTAAAACTCATATAGTTGAGTTAATTAGCATCTATATTTACGTCAAAAGTTGTACTATTTTCCCTTCGTTTCGGGTTTTCTCCCATGTGGTTTTCCTGACAAGGTTTTAAAAAGGCAACATCTCTTTCTCCCATTTTATTTTAAAAATGTTGATATTTGTGCTCTTTTTTCCTTCGTCCAAATTTTTTCCCATTGGGTTTTACTGGCAAGGTTTTAGTGAGGCAAATTTATTCAACATGGTGGTCATCCAATGGGGAGTTGTATGGATTTTGGTTATTTAATGGATTCCCACCATTAACTAGGTCATTTTGTTAGACCACATCAACATAACTATCTCCAATGAATTGGATATCATTCTAATCCATATAAGGTATGACTACAAATTTTGTACACCTATGGTACTGTAAATACGTATTGACACTTTGTTGAAGAAACTACATCAACTATTTCTGTAAATCATCTTCGAGAACCTAGCAACCCAAGAAGCAAGTTCTCAATGTATTTGAAGAAGTATGAAGATTCGAGAACACTACCATTAGAAGAAGACTAACCCAAAAGAAGACTTCATCAACTGGAAAATTTCTCACGCAAGCATTGCTATCTGTCCAGATTCAAGAACTTCTTTTATCGAAATTGGGAAATCTCGACTCGAAGATTTGCAAGCCAAGATTTAAATGAAGTACTTATCAGGGGGAGTATCAAATTAGAAGGTATTTTACTGGACTATCACGTTGTACTCTTTTTCCTTCATCGAGGTTTTTCCTACTGGGTTTTCCTTGTCAAGGTTTTAATGAGGCAACATATACATGCCCGTCTTTGTAATAAGTTTACTCATAGTTGTACTCTTTTCCCTTCGATCAGGTTTTGTCCATTCAGGATTTCCTGACAAGGTTTTAACGAGGCAATAAGCTTAGACACAATGTCATCAGGGGGAGTGTTATAAACGTGTAATTATGTTAAGAATATCTAGGGTGAATCTCGTTTATTACTGGGATGCCCTTGTGTCTATCCTTATAAATAGAGTCTCTAATGTTTGTCTATCACACACATGAATATAATTTCTCCCTCATTCTTCTCTCTATTTTATGTCTCTTTCTCTATTTCACAAGATTTTTTTTTCTTTACGATATAATGGGCCCCAATTCATATTGGGGAAAACCATCCGATTAGACCAACCTTATTATTGATCCAATCGTCATCCCCTAGCAACAAAGTCCAACCTTAGCTCTATTTACATATAAGATAGGAGAAAGTAGGAGACCCAGTGGGAGCCGACATCTTACTTCTTACTCGTTTTATAGGTTAAAGGAAGTAGATATTATTGATCTACTATACATTATAACCCCTGATTATTTTCTAATTGATTCGAAGAAAAGAAAAGAATTTCATATATCAGGATAATATTAGCTAAATAATCCTGGCTAGTTTGGGGCCTATCACTACATGAGAAAACTAGGTAAAAGTACTAAAATACCCTCACTTTTACAATCCTAATTTTTATACTTTCAAATTTAAACCATTTAAAAACCAAAACCTATTCAAATCATTTCAAATTCAAACTCAAATTCATCAATCATATCTAACAACATCGATCGATTTAAAAGAAATTTCATCATCCATTTAAAAAAAAAAATCAAACTAAACATCGTCGGTTGCAACCCATATCTCTTTACTATACTTGTGATTGATTTATCTATTCAAGATTGAAAACTACAAACAATCTTGGGTTACCGTGTTTAACATAATTGGTCGACGTTCATGTCCATATTTACCGATTCCCGTGACAATCGGTCGATGTTCATGAACACGTCAAGCGATTTTCCTGAATGTGTTTTTCTCGTCGAAGAAAATTTAACCAGAATCGGTAAAAGTGAATGCCCACATAAACCGATTATGGTATGGAAGAGATACTCGGTTTTCCAGTATGTTTTTTTTGTTAGAATCGGATTATGTGGATATTCACATAAATTGATTATGTGAAACAATCGGTTTATATATGACTAGAAAAACCCGATTGTTAGAATCGGATTTTGTCTATGCATTCTTTAACCGATTCTAGATATCCTTCGTAAATAGCGAAACACCAACCTAGAATCGGTTTATGAGTGCATGAACGAAAACCAATTATGGGTAGTGTTTTCAAAAAAAGAAAAAAAAAACTATCATGTTTTGGTGATGAATCAACATTAGTTGATTTCTAGATTAATAAGATTAAACATCTATTAATATAATAAACTGAATTAACACTAATTAATCAAGGGTAAATTAGTCATTAAAGAAAATAATTGGTTAAGGGTATCTCATTTTACTTCAAAATATATTATTTTGTCATTTAGTAACAGGCCCCAAATAATTGGCCTAGGCCCCAAATTATCCAGGTAAATAATACTAGACTGTTAGCGACTCACGCCCTTTATATTAAAGGATAAAAGGTAAGAGCAACTCCTATGACATGCACAGAATATCCCTAAGTGCGCTTTTTCATTAATAAAATACTTAAATGTGCAAAGTAGGTATTTCACCCCAACAAGTCTAGACCCACCCAAGTTTCCACTTTCATTTCTCCCGAGAGGGAATCGAACGGATGATACTTAACTTTAACGTGCTCAGCATCGGGATAAGTTCGGGCAGAAATGGGACCCGCCACTTGTGTCTGTATGTGGAATTTTCGTCAATTTAGACTTATTGATTTCACCCAGTCATCCAATGATGGCATATGCATTTTTATTTTTAAAAATTTGTATCCGGTCCCTCAATATCACAAAAAAATATATAAGAAAAAAAAAACTCCTTCATATACGTTCATTGAATGAGCTTATGGACTATCTAATGGACCTCTTCGAATATGAGGGGTTCCCAAAGGACCTTACTCATTTGTGGATTGTTAAGAAATTTATTATTGTGACCGATAAAATGACTAAATAGGTCACGGTGTAACCCCTTATCCAACTATTTTTCTTAATGGCTAATATAGCTTGATTTAATTAGTAAACTATTGAGTTGATTACCTGTTGATGGTGGATTTTTGTTGAAGGCTGAAATTGTAAAAGCCAAAGTTAATACGCTGATATCCTGCAGAGGATACATAAGGCTATTTGATAAGTGATGAATACTTCTTCGCTTTATTAATTCACCTAGAATGGAGCATATAGCAACAATCCCAAATATTCTGTGAATTAAAATACACAAAATTCATCCAGGATGGAGCATGTAGCAACAATCCCAAATACCCTATGACTTTTTAGCATTATTTATAATGCATGAATTGCCTTGTATTTCCTGTGTTGTTCTCAGCAGGACTCTCGTTATTGGTGCGGCATGATGACTGACTGTTACTCTCAGCAGAGTAACATGAATGTCCAAGTGTCAATAGTGAGGCATGCACGAAATACCCGTAAAGGCTACATCTCTCGGTGTGTTATATTAGCCCGATTGAGCATATTTAATTTCGTAAGAAAAATATGGTCTGTCCATATCAGTCTCAGAAACGATCACGGCCACGCAGGTTGACCGCATGATTTAACCACCAACGGGCCTATTAATGCCCTGGTCGGTCGAACATTACGCTTCACTTCCCAGTGTGCCAAAACGCTAACCCTAAAGTAGGGTGGCCGCGCTGCTTTTGGAATAAGTCTCAAAACGATTATGACCGTCCAACTTCACTGGCCTGATTGGACGGCTTAGATCGCACCATGAAAGATGGAGGAGGCGCCAACATGCACATTGGCGGGCCCACTCTATCCCTGCCCGATCGGTTTTCTCACGACCAAACCATGGAGCAATGAACGTTTGCTCGAAACAAGGCTGGCGTGATGCTTTAAAGGCCGCGGAAATTCCACTAGTGTCTTAAATCGATCACGACCATCCAATTTCTCTAGCATGATTGGATGGCTTAGATCACGCATAGGACCATGAGATAGGTATGGATACGTTCACCATCGACCTAACGTGGGCCCCACATGGTCGGCCTCCCCAAAAGAGGAGCATAACTTGCCAAACCGTTTGGCCAAAATCGTGTGTATGTGCTGTTTTCAAACCCCTAATTAGGGTTCGCGGTGCTGCATAACTGTCGCAGTTCGATCACGACCATCCATCTTCGCAAGCTTGGATGGAGGGTATAGATATAGACTTAAAAGGTCCCAAGAATGTCAACATGATCACCGTGGGCCCACCTTTGCGTGGAGCTGGTCGTCCTAGGCAGACTATGACTCGATGGCCTCGAAACGCGCGCCCGAAAGTGGCATCCTGAGCGGCTTCCAAATCCTTTGCGGCAATGGATTTCTGCCGCAAATCAATCTCGACCACTCACCTTTGCCGGTCAAATTAAGTGGCGTAGATCGCACCTTCATGAGACAAAGAGGTATGGGCATATACACCGGCATTCCGTCTACACGCATGCCTGGTTGGCCCCACCAAAACTTGTGCCCAAACTCGAATTCGGTCAAGCATAGGAGTGATGCTCGCGCACTTCTTAAAACCCTAAAAATCCATCAACGGTCGCAGATGAGGGTCTTAAACCATCTCGTCCGTCCAATTTCGCTAGCTTGGTCGGACAGCCTAGGTTGAAAGCTAGACGACCAGTGAGGCATCCTGATGATTACCATCCACCACTCTTCCACAGGGAGTGATCGGCCAGGAGATAGCTCGCTCATGCAGCCTCCAAACGATCACTCGAAGATGTTTGGACGTGATGCTATTTTAAGACGCTTGGTCCGCAACTTATTCGGTCAGGCTTTAAAACATCGATGCTTCATACATGTTGATTGTTTGAGATGCATTACATGCATTGAGCATACACTATATTTCATAAATATCAAATCCTTAGTTATTTTAGCATCACATGCTACTTTCTACAGTGGGTCCCACGATCCACTCATTCGAGAAATCAAACATTTCACAAACTGGGGGATACTTATTGGGGTATTGGTCTAGCGATTTACAGCGCATAGCGTGCAACGCGCCATCACAAGAACGTGTCAAGAGGCATGGACGGTTATAGATGATGAGGGAAGTGGGCTAAGACGTGATCGTGCAATCACCCACACGACCCCACTACTCCGTCACTCAACTTCCTCAACTTCCTACGAGATGAGGGTTTGCGCTCAATGACTTGTATAAATAGGTCCTTTGCCTATTTCCAAACGACACAGACAAGCACATAAAACCAAGTGTTGTCATTCGTATCAAGAAGATACCAGAACTGATAGCTTACATCATTGCAAGCCAGTTCCTCTTTCTGATACAAGTCATAAACAACACCTTCACAATCTCAACACCTTCTTCGCTTCCCTCCCTAAGATCAACCCCATCTCCTTCACTTTGTGACCGAAGCAAGTCTGGAACGACCATTTCTTGGTTTAGGCCAGAATTGTATAGATTGATCTCTCGAATCAAAAAGCACTCCCGTGGAGTGCATTTGTTTAGGGTTTAGATTCATTTCTCATCCACACACACCCAAAATTACCGAAACCAGCAGAAATAGTTTTCACCCACAAACATTACCAAAACCAATTACGATTACTAATTGAATTATCTCAATCATTTGAATTTATATTTGGAAGATTAATTAATTAATTTATTTTAATTTAGAAGAAGGGGGATTCTTTTGAACTTTTTTGAAAACCTTAGAAGCATATAAGGAAACAAATTTTCAAAATAGTCAGGAAAATCTCATATTTAACTCCCGCTACGAATTTGTTGATTCTCCGTTAATATATGTTAAATTATGCGTTTTTTTTTCCGCAGGAACTGTTAGAGAACTGCTCGGTCGAAGTCGCAAGTTTCGCTATCTCAAGCTTGTTGTCAATGTTAGTAACACAAAACTATATCTTGATTTCTATTCTACTAAAGTCAAGTCTCGGACTAGGTTTAGAGGTTGATAGTTGAGTATCAGACATCACTAAACAACCCTCAAAGAATGAAGACTGAAGGTTAAACGAAAACCTTTGGAGAACTTCGTCAACAAAATTTTATATTGTGAACAAAAGCTTGCCACCACAAATAAAAAAACTAAAACTAAAAAAAATAAATATAGCTCGAGATTCAAAAATTAGTTACCCAAAACCATTATAAGCCAAAATTTTACACGTGACCCAAATTTGATCATATGAGATTCTTTTTCTAACCCAAAATTTGCCAAGTGACGTAAATACCACCTTATAATCTATAAATTGATATATAGCCTAGAATATTATTTTTTTTGAAAAGAAGATTTTTAAAGGCTCGAATATTCAAGGGTTACATATTTTAGGAACGTAGCATTCCCTGTCTTTACAATCGGGTAAATAAAACATTAGCATAACTAATTCCCAATTATAAGCATTAACTTATGACCGTCTTGTTCGATTAGCCCTTATCCCCTTGGTAGCCTGGATGTTGTTGCGAACTTGGATTCCTGGTACCTGCATAGTTTCATTACAATTTTGATTATTTCCGGGTTCAGGTGTGTGGATCCACAGTTGGTGTAGACCATAAAAGTTACAGCTAGCCAAATAGTTATTGATGGAGTGGTGGAGGTAGATCCGGAGTGTGAAGGTTATAAAACCTTCTTCAATGACTATCCACAAGAATAGCCTAAAGTTTGAAGGATACTTCAAAACAATGAAGTGATCCGTTGGTATTGCTGATGATTCTGTAGCTGAGGGTTTGGCGGATTGGTAGCTATGTTTATTGTGGTGTGGTGCATGGCTCTTGTCCCCCCTTCTATGAGCACCTTTTGTAGTTGTTGTTGATGTGAAACTTGCATACTTGGATCATTTTGATGATGATTCGCAGAACCTAAGCTATCCTTAATACTATTAATAAACTTAACTAAAATCCTAGGGACAAAAAACACACAAGTAAATATTGGTTGACAATTACGGTAATTCTCAAGTTGGTTGGTAAAGTTGTGACTAATATCTTTGTTCCCTGATTTCAGCTTTTTATGCGTGGATGGGAGTTGTGGTTGTTGGTGATGTTGCGGAGCTGAGTTGCTGGTGTTGCATCGTATTAGCCGAGAGTAACCAAAACCTGCAGAGTGATCCCAAGATAGGGCGTGGTAGAGACCGTAACCCGAGCCTAGATCTAAAATACAATGGACAGATGGTGCCATCACACACTTATTTATATACATACATAGATGCTTTTTAGTTGTAATCATTATCGTCATGGGATAATATACCTCCATGGGATAAAATACCTCCACGTGATGACCCAATTTGTGTCCCATAACCTTCTGTGCAAAGTTTCTACGTGTCGTCCAAACGGACCCTTAACTTTTTCATTGTCGGAAAAAATAACAGACAGGTAGACAGGCTCTTTCCCCAAGGCGATATATGTCTCCACTAGAGATAATGTGACCCGAATCCACATTGCTCCGGGTCGAAACAAATTGGTCTTCCCCATTGATATTGCTTCCGATTCCGTAACCCGGGTTGCCATTGACTCGGCCAAACTGCTCGCCCAAAAAAGTGAAAAAAATGAAGAAGAACGTAATGTCATCTTCCCCGTAAAACACATAATTAGGATTGTATTTTTCTTGGTACATCCGGTTTTAACCGAGTTTTGATGTTAAATTTCTGCGGTTCGGTGGATATGCAGATCAATTTCCCAGGATTTCCGACCACCACCAGTTTGCAGATGGAGTATTACCAAAAGTACTGTTTTCTCTTCCAGGCTTGCAACCAAACTAATTTCTCTGTGTTGATTAACTATCTTCTTTGGTTGATGATTTACTAGCACCTGTGTATCCATAACTTTAAATCTCTTTATTTGTATCAACTTGGAGATCCAGATGCGGCTCCTTTTGAAGTACAAAGGAGTTGTGATAAACCCATCAAATAAAAACCGATAGTTATAAGGGCTAGTATTATGGAAACAATAAAACAGATTGTGGAGTGATGTAGATGATGATGATTGGGGTTTGGTCATAAGAGGAGTGACCGTGGGAACTGTTTGGACTGATTTTAGTATAGAAAGGTAAGGTAATGAGATTAAAACTAAATCAGCAAGGGCTGTGAGATAAACAAAGACTCGGAATTGATTTTGGATGTTACTATTTTTTCCAATCTAGGTACCACAAACAGAAGGAGACGAACTAAACTGAAAACAAAAGTACGATGCTTTGAAACTTATGGGTACTTATAGGAGGAAAAACAGAGAGAGATTCCAGGAACTCAACCCAGTTTCCGGCTTCTGGAACAATTAGATTTTCATCTACTCGACCAAATACATCTAGAAACTCAAGAGGTATGAAGAATACCATTCTTCCGAATCCTTCATCTGTAAAGCAATCCCTATTCAACCAACATCAAATTGAAAAATCATTTTGATTTAGGTCCGAATTAGCTGATTTGTTGATACAGAAGACCAAACTATGAAGAAGAAAGGAGGTTGTTAATGGTGGATCGGTTACAAACTCTCAAGGAGACCGAGTCCCAGAGCAAACTCGGAAGAGAGAGAAAAAAGAAGGGCGAGCTTAGCCTAGAATATGTGTTGCCTTCAATGTGTGCATATGATATGATTTTATCATATCTCTTTTTTTCTTGAAAAAGAATAATATATTGGAAAGAAAAATACTTACAAATGTACAAGCTTCAAAAACACCCAAGCTAGCTCATTAAAAGAGCATTACAACACAACAATAGTTTCGCATTGGAAGAGTATCTAATTGACAGTCAAGTTATTAAAATTTTAGTTGAACAACTCCATAATCACACGCTCTGCTTGATTTCCACTTTAATCTTTTCAAGAGATCTCGTTCTCCCACCATGTACCCTTATATTTCTTTCTCTCAAAATTTCCCAAAAAAATGACATAAGGGATGATCTACCATAGTTTTAAAAAAAGTCTAGGCATTTTTTTTAGATAACGGCCTTCAGAAAGGCTAATGATCCCCCTCAACAGTTGGTATAAGCCAAACTGGAGGAACAGACCAGTACATAGAGGAATTGTTCAGTTTTGCCCATTGAGCAAGCTCTTGTGCAACATAATTACAATAACGAGGTTGGTAAGAAAAAACACAAGCTACTAAACTAGAAGAGAAAAATAGAATGTCCTTAAGGATAACATCCGTTCTTGAGTCTCCATCGAACATGCCAGATGAAAATTGATCAATGAGACCTTTAGCATCACTTTCAATGATAATGTGAGTGAATTTTTCCTCCTTAGCTTTTTTCAAGACTGCCCAAATAGCTCTGGCTTCAGCTTCTTCAGCAGACTTTACTTCAAAAACCATGGAAGCACAAAAGGAAGCTTTGCTTGCGAAGTCCCGCATCACATATCCAGCACCATTAGCTCCAGAGATATCATCATAGGCTCCATCAGTATTACATTTAATCCAACCAAATGAGGGGGCATCCATTTGTCACACAGACTAACAGAGGTAGTAGGAGAAATAGTTAAGCAAGGCTTCCTGGTCAAGAGCATAGCTCTAGCTAAGACAACTATTTGAGTTTCTTTAAGGTTTTGGAAAACAAGGTTATTTCTACTACTCCAGATAGACCAAAGAATAGTAACAAAGAGATATTGATCTTCATCAGGAAGTTTAGACACAGGGTCAGTTAGCCAAAATATCAACCAATCAATGAAAGACTTATTTTGAAAAACTTGAGTGTTAACACAAAGAGAACTGAGAAACCAAACTCGACTAGCAAAGGGGCAGAGGACTAAAGCATGCATGACAGAATCATGAGGATCTGTGCATCTAGCACAATCAACACTAAGCTTGGGCATTCTAGTATGTAAAATAGTTTTAGCAGGTAGCGCATTTCTAGCAGCTTTTCAAAGAAAAACTTGGATTCTGTAAGGAACCCTAATCTTCCAAATGCGCTTCCAAATATTGATGCATGGGGAGGGCCTAAGACCTCTAATTCCCATGTAGGCAGACTTAGAGGAAAATTTACCATTCTTTAAAAGTTCCCAAGCCCTCCTATCAGGAAAGATAAAAAATAATCCATATCTTCTTAATCCAGCTACAGTGAATAAACATATACTCTAGGTCCCCCTCGTCTTCATTACACAAGACACGGATAGTCAACTAAACTTGAACTCCTCTAAAGCGTAACATGCACCTGATAGGGATAAAGTTGTATAAAAAATTCCAAGTCAGAAATGTAACTTTAGGAGGGATCAACTTGCACTGCAGTAAGGAAGAAAAGTCACTATCATTAGGAATAACACTCATTATCTCATAACATGCTTTAACAGAGAAGTTACCACCCACAGTGTCAGCAACTCTATTAATAAGAGAGATGTTTTCAGTATCATGCATAATCTCCAAGAAAATTCTTTTTTTACCAGAATTAAGTTTTGCATAGGAACAATCGCATGTTATCATCCAAAATATCAGCAACCAAACCATTATTATTTTGTGTGTGAAACTTAAAGAGTCTCGGGTACTTGTCCTTCAGAGTTCTCTTCTCTAAACATCAGTCTAACCAGAATCTCATGCTTCTCTCATCTCCTATCTGAAAATCACAAACTTCGTAGAATTCCTTAGCCTTCATAGTTTTCTGTCATATAATGAACGACCCTCTACCGACATTGTCCCCGCTTAGCCATTGTGGTTATCCAACAGTGTGGGGTTTTTAAAGTGCACCATTGCGGTCATCAACAACAGCTTTCCAGGAGGTCACCCATATCTGGATTATTCCCACCCGAGCATGCTTAACTGCAGAGCCTTTTGCCAACTCTGGAGCCAATTGTGTTGAAAAGCCTTAGTATTTTTTAGGGTAAATCATTACTCATGTTTTATTCGATCAACCACCGCTGAATATTGGGTGTTGCATGCCACATACTTCTTTCTGTTGGAGTAGTAGTTCGTTGCAAAACAATGATTAAAGTTATGTTCTTTTCTACTTGTTATTAGTCACGATTATCACCAACCGTAGATAGCAGTCCGCTTAGCTAGCCCCAAAATCCCTAATTTCACCGAGTAACAGTCCGCTTAGTTATCGATTCTATTCAAAAGAACCACCTTGAGGTCCGCTTACAAGATGTAATTCCCTAATGCATTAAGATTTATGAATTTAGGTTTAGTACTAGTAGTTAAACTCTGTCGCTTGGTTCACTTTCTAGCGTTGTTTCTACACACAATTGCTCCACGGAATCCCTCCGCAAGGTCTCGTGTTTTCTACTTGTGTAAAGTGTCGAGAACGATTACGTATTCCCTAACTTATACTAGATATAGATCAATTAACAAATCAATTTAGCGTGCACTCCAAACAATCTATCAATCAATCATGAGTGTCTTTAAGATCACTCCTATTAGTAAAAACAATCGATAATCATGTGAAAAATCTCAAGATAGAATTGAAACAAAAACTCAAATCATATGTTTAAAAACTAGGAATTCATCCTCAATCAATAAATTAACTACTCATGTTAAAAGTTCACACAAAGAATAAGAAAAGAAAAGAATTGTGTGTGTAGAGATGTGTAGAGAGGTGTGTAGAAGTTGTAGAAAGCTTCTCTATTTATAGGCTTCAATATTCTCCAATTCTTCCAAGGAATAGAATCCTTATTCTTTTGCAATTCAATTTCCAAATCCAAGCTTTTCTCAACTCTTCCACCTTCTCTTTCCAAATTTGAGTCCAATTCTCCATCCAATTCCTAGCCCAAGTCTTCACACCCATGAGAGAAGTCCATAGAAAATTCTGGAATTTTTGGCTCGCCGGAAAACTGGGATTGCGGCCGGAATCCCACCGGAATAGTCGCCGGAAAGTATATCTCAGGTGGCCGACAAAGTCAAACCGGCCACCGGTCAACGGTCCAACTCAGTCGGGTCAGATCGGGTCAAAACTCAGCGGGTTAACTCGGTCAAGTACCGAGTCAGACCGATTTAGGGGGAGTCAGCTGGTTCTAGTCAGACCGGGTCAGCATCTCACTCAGCTGGATGGGCTGACTTGCCAAGGCCAATACACTGGCCATAGCTCAGAAGCACAATCCTTGTGCTTCACTAATACTCTTCCAACCATAATGGCTATGGGTTCCTCGCAACTCAGCTTCATTCACGGCCAAGATGGCCATATCACCAACATTGCACCAACTTTCACTTTACAAAATGCATTATTCTTCCGAACCGCAAGCCATCACCATTCCCAGCCTATTCTCGCTCAGTAGCCATCATAAACATTCATACCCACAATTCATAGACAAACTCCTTGAAGCTTCACTTGCATCACTACTACCAAGACCACCACAAGCCATTCTCCACCAAAGACAACTATCGCCTCCGTTCATTCCTTGCCTAGCATTCATCACAATCCCATTTCAGGCTTTCAACAACGCCATAGCTGCCTTCATTCCAGCCATGAAGCACCTCTGCCATCCTCACCAGCTCCATCTCTTGGCCTTGTAATGCAACTGCTCTATAGCAAGACTCGCTTTCACTTCTCGCCTGCCAACTTGCATCCCCACCGAAATTGCTTATTCATTCCAACACCAAAGAGCCACTTGCCAGGCTCAAAGCCAACAATCTTCCTCAGAACTCATTGTCAAGCTCGCAACAACATGACCTTTGCAGCCCCGATCCATCAATTCAGCTCAATAAGCCAGCTGAGCCCAACATCCCCCGAACTTGAGCCCTTGCCACTTCTCATTTCGCACTGCAACAATTCTCGCCCAGGATCAAGCCCATCTCGAGCCGCAATCTTCAAAGCCTCGCTCAATCAACACTATCGTAGCAACCCCCCGATTCACCATGGAAAATTCCATTTCTCCGAGCTTCAACAACAACTCGAACTTGAATCGCTCTACACCCAAGCACCAATTCTTACTTGAGATCCAATTTCTCGACCTCAAAAAGAAATCCCTCGATTCTCGCTCTCGGACCAACATCAGTGGTTTTGCATCGAAACCCATCATCCACTCGATCCGCATCTTTACCTTTTCGTCAATCCACCACCAACCCATCTTCCAATCGAACCCTAACCTTCTATTTCTCGGTATAATCGAGCTCTACCGCCATTAACCCATCCGATTTCTCTCAATTTCTTCTTTGTATTCAACAAGTGGCAATTCATCACAAAGTTCTCTTCTCTGTATCGATTTCACCTTCTACATCTCCCCGAGCTTTATCTCCACCAACAGCAGCTAGCGATTTTCTTAATCACAGTTTCATCATTTTCTTCATCTCTGTCTCTTTCGTGTCTTGATTTCAGTGCACAAAAAATGATTGAGAAATAATTCTCAATTTAGGGCTCAAAGTTATAATCACGGATCGGGTCGGTTAGATGGATCAAGCTTAGGTTAGGATGTGGGCTTGAGTATGGGTATGGGTGGATCGAGACATGTGGGCCAACGGGTTTGGGTTTCAACATCCATGGACATAACCCATCCATTACCGGTGATAGCAGCACCCGTTTCTGGATAAGGGCTACCTAGTTTGGCAGCCCCTTAACCTCAAATGGGCTCCATATATCAATCGCCTGTAAAATGACCTTTTTGCCCTTTTGGCTCAAATTGGGTGCTTTCTTCTTCTTTTCCTCCGTGCGACTCCAAAGTAGCTATAAAACTCAAAACAAGCGTAAAATACATAATTTACACGAAAAATAGCAAAGAAAGCATAAACTACTAGATAGTAAATACTAGGTGTATTCTACACCTATCAAATTCCCCCACACTTAGACTTTGCTAGTCCTCGAGCAAATCAAACTAAAAACTCACAACTTCAAAGCGTTCAAGCGTCACAATCATCCAAAGAGTTATGAGGACATAGAGTTTCTCGCATGCTAGTAATAAGAAGTTAGAAATACTAAAGAACATATTCTCATTCTTAAATGTTGAGTGAGAAATAACCACACCATAATGAGAGAATGCGTGTTTGAGAAACGATCAATAAGCATTTCGCCTCGACTTCGCCTCACCAAATAAGATTTTATGATAATTGCACTCAAAAAGACAGCTTTTTTATGGTTCTCACATGTGTGCAGTAGGAATGAAGATAGAATTCCGCAACACGTTGAATGGTGGGAAGGACAACTTCCGAAATATTTTAAAACCCACATCTTTTAACATTTTGAAAACCATTTTTCCGACGATCTCTAAGAAAGGAAATCAACCATTTATATTGAGGATGAGATTACTTACTCACCTTCACATCCGATCGCCAATTATGATAACACCACTCTCACGGCATCCAACAGAAACGTCTTCCGCTCCTCGTCTTGATCTTCTTAGTCTTCGTCTTCGGTTTCAACTATTGATGATAAACCTTTGAATTTCATAAATCCTTAACAATTTGTAACTCTTTACCTTAAAATCCTTGTCGCTTGAAACTTCCTTATATATTTTCCTTCCCCACGGCTAATAAAAATAAGAACAAATATTTCTCTTGTGTTTTTCTTTTTCTTTCCTTTTTTTTTTTTTTTTTTTCTTTTTTCAATTTTTGTTTTTTTTTTTTTTTTTTAAGAACTAAATACAAAATAAACCATGGCCGTGGAAGAAGTATTTTACCACTTGATTCTTCACAACTTGTATCGTCTTGAAATCATAAACTTTCAAAAATTCTCACCTTTTAATTTTCTTCGCTTTCATGAATAAGTCTTCATACTTGGATATAAAATTACCTCATTGTAGTGTAAGTCTTCAACATATATGTAAAATCCGCTCTTTTGTATGTTGCTTTACTTGTATTTGAAATTTGCTCTTTTTCTCGTTCCGTTGCTTGTAAACCTTAAACTTTTCCAACTTTCCTTGTAGATTTTGATGTCGCTCCTTGTTGATGATGAGAGTTTCTATGGATCCGTTGTTGTCGAGAGAGAGAATGGTGCTAACTGCAAATCGAACTACAAGAAGGAAGCTTTCATCCATGGACGTCACCCTCATGATTGACAAAATTAGCACTCAAGAGATCAAAGAGTAGTGCTTCTATTGGTGGGAGGTTGGGTAGCTCACCATTCTACCCGGAATTGACTTACGGTGACACACACTCAAAAGAAAGTTCTTTAATTTCTGGTCGGTGCCTCACATGATATGAATACGGGTAGTCTCCACTAATGATTGATCAGCAACTCTAATAACGCACTTCTCCTCGCACCAAATTCGCATCACAAGCATGATTAAATCCATTATTTAACACTCTAACAAACAAGAAATCCGAATGTAGTTTTCTAACATTTCCAAGTTCAATTATGTTGGTCAAAATCTCTATGTAAACATACCTAGAAGTACGCTAGTGACTCTAAAATCTTTAAAAGTTGGAATTTTTAAGTAAAACTTTTTTTTTTTTTTTTTCAAATTTTTTTTCATTTTTTTGTAATTTTTGTTTTAAAAACATGTTTAACCACTCCCCCACGCTTAAACCTTACATTGTCCTCAATGTAATTGAATCCTCCTAGTAAAGTCAAGGTGGGAAATTTTAACATGATAAGAAACAAGAAAAAGAAATAACAAAAAGCAAAAAGGATAAGAAATACAAAACCCATGGGTTGCCTCCCATTAAGCGCTTGTTTTAAAGTCGACGGCCCGACTTGGCTCTTGCATGATTCATTCCCCATATACTAACAATCTGAAAATGTGAGGATCCACCCATAATACCTGTTTTGCAAACAATAACTCCATACAAATATTAGCACAAGAAAACAATAGTGAAATTATCGCTCGATAGAAATTTCCCCCACACTTATTCTCGTCCACACTCGGAAGTGTATAAAGAACATAGAAGTTGGGAACTTCCATGGTTTCCTTTTGGCAAACCTGCATGGTGTTAGCATCAAGTGTTTCCAATGGTGGATATTTAGAAACAAAATCATCCAAAAATACTTTCGAAGCACATACATCCAAACCAATAAGAGGTAAAGGAGAAGAATCAATAGGCAAAGGGTTAGACAAACCTTTCAAAAATTCTTGTATTATAGAATCCTCGTCATCCTTAACAAATTCAAGTGAATCACTTACCTCTTGTATATCGTGGTCCTCTATTAAACCTTGCAACCATTCTTCGTCGTTTTCTACCTTAACCAAAGTCTCGGCATCATTAAAATCATTCGCAAGTTCAATTGGGTCTTCCACAAAATCAATGAATGTGGTTTCATCCTCTAGCATCATCTCTTCAACATTCTCATCATCGGAATCGGGCCATTCACAAAAATGAATTTCATCGGTATAGATTGTAAGATCTTCATGTGCGGGTGTTACACCGTTTACAACAATAGGTAAGTCACACCCAATCTCCTCCTTTTGAATAGGTGAAGGATCGTTATTATGATCCGGAGTTGGAATAACTTCCTCATTGTCGGAACATTCATACACTTCCGCGGACTCCCATCTTTCCTTAAGAAATTTTTGCCAAGCAATAAATGCATCTTCCTCAAGCTCTTCCTTTTGAATAGGTGATTGATCATTATTAAGATCAAGGCTTGAGTAATCTACACTAGCATCATCAAAAGTCTCCAAAGGTTGGTTAATTAGTTCGTATATTTTCTCCGAATTCCTTTGAATTTCTCGATGTGATTCTTGCATCTTTTGTTGAATATCCCCAAGATCCCCAATCATGGCCAACATCTTATCTCGCAAAACTAGAGAATTTCGATCATAAACAAAACTATCCTCCCATCCTTGTGATTGTCCACTTACATACCCGTCATAAGGTTGTTGATATGTATGAGAATATCCATAAGGTTCTGTAGAAAATTTATCATAGCCAAAATATTGGTTTTGATTGTATCCTAAGGATGGTTGGAATTTGTCATAATGTTGAGGTTGAAAACCGTATTGATTGTTGTAATATGCTTGCTCTTGTCCACCATACATTGGAAAACCGATACCTGAAATACGATTCAAAAACTAAGTTAGATACGGAATAGAATCCAACAAAGCAAGAATAAAGCAAAAGAAAAATAAAAACAACTAAAATCATCCGTTGCTCCCCGGCAGCGGCGCCAAAATTTGATGCGTGTCGTAACCACAACAAATTAATTAATACTTTACCACCTAATTAACAAGTAATATAGGGTAGTCAAGGTCGATCCCACGAGGAGCACGAGATTCTAGTTGTAAAAATTGTCACGAAAGGGGGGGTGTAAAAAGCAAAATAAAAATAAACAAAGCAATTAAAATCGAAAGTTGAAAGATGAAAGCAATAAGAGAGACGAAATCAAGGAATCCTTCTTCGTTGCAAAACAATGATTAAAGTTATGTTCTTTTCTACTTGTTATTAGTCACAGATTATCACCAACCGTAGGATAGCAAAGTCCGCTTTAGCTAGCCCCAAAATCCCTAATTTCACCGAGTAACAGTCCGCTTAGTTATCGATTCTATTCAAAAGAACCACCTTGAGGTCCGCTTACAAGATGTAATTCCCGAGAATGCATTAAGATTTATGAATTTAGGTTTAGTACTAGTAGTTAAACTCGGTTCGCTTGGTTCACTTTCTAGCGTTGTTTCTACACACAATTGCTCCACGGAATCCCTCCGCAAGGTCTCGTGTTTTCTACTTGTGTAAAGTGTCGAGAAACGATTACGTATTCCCTAACTTATACTAGATATAGATCAATTAACAAATCAATTTAGCGTGCACTCCAAACAATCTATCAATCAATCATGAGTGTCTTTAAGATCACTCCTATTAGTAAAAACAATCGATAATCATGTGAAAAATCTCAAGATAGAATTGAAACAAAAACTCAAATCATATGTTTAAAAACTAGGAATTCATCCTCAATCAATAAATTAACTACTCATGTTAAAAGTTCACACAAAGAATAAGAAAAGAAAAGAATTGTGTGTGTAGAGATGTGTAGAGAGGTGTGTAGAAGTTGTAGAAAGCTTCTCTATTTATAGGCTTCAATATTCTCCAATTCTTCCAAGGAATAGAATCCTTATTCTTTTGCAATTCAATTTCCAAATCCAAGCTTTTCTCAACTCTTCCACCTTCTCTTTCCAAATTTGAGTCCAATTCTCCATCCACGTGCCCAAGTCTTCACACCCATGAGAGAAGTCCATAGAAAATTCTGGAATTTTTGGCTCGCCGGAAAACTGGGATTGTGGCCGGAATCCGGCCGGAATAGTCGCCGGAAAGTATATCTCAGGTGGCCGACAAAGTCAAACCGGCCACCGGTCAACGGTCCAACTCAGTCGGGTCAGATCGGGTCAAAACTCAGCGGGTTAACTCGGTCAAGTACCGAGTCAGACCGATTTAGGGGGAGTCAGCTGGTTCTAGTCAGACCGGGTCAGCATCTCACTCAGCTGGATGGGCTGACTTGCCAAGGCCAATACACTAGCCATAGCTCTGTAGCACAATCCTTGTGCTTCACCAATACTCTTCCAGCCATAATGGCTATGGGTTCCTCGCAGCTGCAGCTTCATTCACGGCCAAGATGGCCATACTGTATTGCACCAACTTTCACTTTACAGCTGCATTATTCTTCCTGAACTGCAAGCCATCACCATTCCCAGCTATTCTGCCTGTAGCCATCATAAACATTCATACCCACAATTCATAGACAAACTCCTTGAAGCTTCACTTGCATCACTACTACCAAAGACCACCACAAACCATTCTCCACCAAAGACAACTATCGCTCTCCGTTCATTCCTTGCCTAGCATTCATCACAATCCCATTTCAGCTTTCAACAACGCCATAGCTGCCTTCATTCCAAACCATGAAGCACCTCTCGCCATCCTCACCGCCTCCATCTCTTGGCCTTGTAATGCAATCGCTTCTATAGCAAAGACCTCGTTTTCACTTCTCACCTGCCAACTTGCATCCCCACCGAAATTGCTTATTCATTCCAACACCAAAGCAGCCTACTCTGCCGTGCTCAAAGCCAACAATCTTCCCCTCAGAACTCATTGTCAAGCCCGCAACAACAGCCTTGCAGCCCCGATCCATCAATTCACTCAATAAGCCAAAGAGCCAACATCCCTGAACTTGAGCCCTTGCCACTTCTCATTTCAGACCTGCAACAATTCTCGCCCGAGATCAAGCCCATCCGAGCCGCAATCTTCAAAGCCTCGGCCAATCAACACTATCAGAGCAACCCCCCTGATTCACCATGGAAAATTCCCATTTCTCTGAGCTTCAACAACAACTCAGAACTTGAATTTGCTCTACACCCAAGCACCAATTCTTACTTCAGATCCAATTTCTCGACCTCAAAACAACAAATCCCTCGATTCCGCTCTCGGACCAACATAAGTGGTTTGAGATCGAAACCCATCATCCACTCTCGATCCGCATCTTTACCTTTTCACAATCCACCACCAACCCATCTTCCAATCGAACCCTAACCTTCTATTTCTCGTATAATCGAGCTCGCCGCCATTAACCCATCTCGATTTCTCTCAATTTCTTCTTTGTATTCAACAAATGCAATTCATCACAGGTTCTTCTTCTCGTGTATCGATTTCACCTTCTACATCTCCCCGAGCTTTATCTCCACCACAGCATGGGCCGATTTTCTTAATCGCCAGTTTCATCATTTTCTTCATCTCTCTCTTTTTCGTGTCTTGATTTCAGGCACAAAAAATGATTGAGAAATAATTCTCAATTTAGGGCTCGGAGTTATAATCACGGGGGTCCTGGTTAGATGGATCAAGCTTAGGTTAGGATGTGGGCTTGAGTATGGGTATGGGTGGATCGGACATGTGGGCCAATGGGTTTGGGTTTCAACATCCATGGACATAACCCATCCATTACCACCGATAGCAAGACCCCGTTTCGGATAAGGGCTACCCAGTTTGGCAGCCCCTTAACCTCAAATGGGCTCCATATATCAATCGCCCGTAAAATGACCTTTTTGCCCTTTTGGCTCAAATTGGGTGCTTTCTTCTTCTTTTCCTCCGTGCGACTCCAAAGTAGCTATAAAACTCAAAACAAGCGTAAAATACATAATTTACACGAAAAATAGCAAAGAAAGCATAAACTACTAGATAGTAAATACGGTGTATTCTACACCTATCAAATTCCCCCACACTTAGACTTTGCTAGTCCTCGAGCAAATCAAACTAAAAACTCACAACTTCAAAGCGTTCAAGCGTCACAAGCATCCAAAGAGTTATGAGGACATAGAGTTTCTGCATGCTAGTAATAAGAAGTTAGAAATACTAAAGAACATATTCTCATTCTTAAATGTTGAGTGAGAAATAACCACACCATAATGAGAGAATGCGTGTTTGAGAAACGATCAATAAGCATTTCGCCTCGACTTCTGCCTCACCAAATAAGATTTTATGATAATTGCACTCAAAAAGACTGACTTTTTATGGTTCTCACATGTGTGCAGGTAGGAATGAAGATAGAATTCCTGCAACACGTTGAATGGTGGGAAGGACAACTTCCGAAATATTTTAAAAACCCACATCTTTTAACATTTTGAAAAACCATTTTTCTGACGATCTCTAAGAAAGGAAATCAACCATTTATATTGAGGATGAGATTACTTACTCACCTTCACATCCGATCGCCAATTATGATAACACCACTCTCACGGCATCCAATAGAAACGTCTTCCGCTCCTCGTCTTGATCTTCTTAGTCTTCGTCTTCGGTTTCAACTATTGATGATAAACCTTTGAATTTCATAAATCCTTAACAATTTGTAACTCTTTTACCTTAAAATCCTTGTCGCTTGAAACTTCCTTATATATTTTCCTTCCCACGGCTAATAAAAATAAGAACAAATATTTCTCTTGTGTTTTTCTTTTTTTTTTTTTTTTTTTTTTTTTTCTTTTTTCAATTTTTGTTTTTTTTTTTTTTTTTTTTAAGAACTAAATACAAAATAAACCATGGCCGTGGAAGAAGTATTTTACCACTTGATTCTTCACAACTTGTATCGTCTTGAAATCATAAACTTTCAAAAATTCTCACCTTTTAATTTTCTTCGCTTTCATGAATAAGTCTTCATACTTGGATATAAAATTACCTCATTGTAGTGTAAGTCTTCAACATATATGTAAAATCCGCTCTTTGTATGTTGCTTTACTTGTATTTGAAATTTGCTCTTTTTCTCGTTTTGTTGCTTGTAAACCTTAAACTTTTCCAACTTTCCTTGTAGATTTTGATGTCGCTCCTTGTTGATGATGAGAGTTTCTATGGATCCGTTGTTGTCGAGAGAGAGAATGGTGCTAATCGCAAATCGAACTACAAGAAGGAAGCTTTCATCCATGGACGTCACCCTCATGATTGACAAAATTAGCACTCAAGAGATCAAAGAGTAGTGCTTCTATTGGTGGGAGGTTGGGTAGCTCACCATTCTACCCTAATTGACTTACGGTGACACACACTCAAAAGAAAGTTCTTTAATTTCTGGTCGGTGCCTCACATGATATGAATACGGGTAGTCTCCACTAATGATTGATCAGCAACTCTAATAACGCACTTCTCCTCGCACCAAATTCGCATCACAGAAGGCATGATTAAATCCATTATTTAACACTCTAACAAACAAGAAATCCGAATGTAGTTTTCTAACATTTCCAAGTTCAATTATGTTGGTCAAAATCTCTATGTAAACATACCTAGAAGTATGCTAGTGACTCTAAAATCTTTAAAAGTTGGAATTTTTAAGTAAAACTTTTTTTTTTTTTTTTTCAAATTTTTTTCATTTTTTTTTGTAATTTTTGTTTTAAAAACATGCTTAACCACTCCCCCACACTTAAACCTTACATTGTCCTCAATGTAATTGAATCCTCCTAGTAAAGTCAAGGTGGGAAATTTTAACATGATAAGAAACAAGAAAAAGAAATAACAAAAAGCAAAAAGGATAAGAAATACAAAACCCATGGGTTGCCTCCCATTAAGCGCTTGTTTTAAAGTCGACGGCCCGACTTGGCTCTTGCATGATTCATTCCCCATATACTAACAATCGAAAATGTGAGGATCCACCCATAATACCTGTTTTGCAAACAATAACTCCATACAAATATTAGCACAAGAAAACAATAGTGAAATTATCGCTCGATAGAAATTTCCCCACACTTATTCTCGTCCACACTCGAAGTGTATAAAGAACATAGAAGTTGGGAACTTCCATGGTTTCCTTTGGCAAACCCGCATGGTGTTAGCATCAAGTGTTTCCAATGGTGGATATTTAGAAACAAAATCATCCAAAAATACTTTCAAGCACATACATCCAAACCAATAAGAGGTAAAGGAGAAGAATCAATAGGCAAAGGGTTAGACAAACCTTTCAAAATTCTTGTATTATAGAATCCTC
This sequence comes from Papaver armeniacum, assembly GCA_023531295.1. Lineage (NCBI taxonomy): Eukaryota > Viridiplantae > Streptophyta > Magnoliopsida > Ranunculales > Papaveraceae > Papaver > Papaver armeniacum. Next base: position 87,207 of record JAJJWW010003673.1, read on the forward strand.
GTCATCCTTAACAAATTCAAGTGAATCACTTACCTCTTGTATATCGTGGTCCCTCTATTAAACCTTGCAACCATTCTTCGTCGTTTTCTACCTTAACCAAAGTCTCGGGCATCATTAAAATCATTCGCAAGTTCAATTGGGTCTTCCACAAAATCAATGAATGTGGTTTCATCCTCTAGCATCATCTCTTCAACATTCTCATCATCTAATCGGGCCATTCACAAAAATGAATTTCATCGGTATAGATTGTAAGATCTTCATGTGCGGGTGTTACACCGTTTACAACAATAGGTAAGTCACACCCAATCTCCTCCTTTTGAATAGGTGAAGGATCGTTATTATGATCAGGAGTTGGAATAACTTCCTCATTGTCGGAACATTCATACACTTCCGCGGACTCCCATCTTTCCTTAAGAAATTTTTTGCCAAGCAATAAATGCATCTTCCTCAAGCTCTTCCTTTTGAATAGGTGATTGATCATTATTAAGATCAAGGCTTGAGTAATCTACACTAGCATCATCAAAAGTCTCCAAAGGTTGGTTAATTAGTTCGTATATTTTCTCCGAATTCCTTTGAATTTCTCGATGTGATTCTTGCATCTTTTGTTGAATATCCCCAAGATCCCCAATCATGGCCAACATCTTATCTCGCAAAACTAGAGAATTTCTCGATCATAAACAAAACTATCCTCCCATCCTTGTGATTGTCCACTTACATACCCGTCATAAGGTTGTTGATATGTATGAGAATATCCATAAGGTTCGTAGAAAATTTATCATAGCCAAAATATTGGTTTTGATTGTATCCTAAGGATGGTTGGAATTTGTCATAATGTTGAGGTTGAAAACCGTATTGATTGTTGTAATATGCTTGCTCTTGTCCACCATACATTGGAAAACCGATACTCGAAATACGATTCAAAAACTAAGTTAGATACGGAATAGAATCCAACAAAGCAAGAATAAAGCAAAAAGAAAAATAAAAACAACTAAAATCATCCATTGCTCTTAAGAGCAACGGCGCCAAAATTTGATGCGTGTCGTAACCACAACAAATTAATTAATACTTTACCACCTAATTAACAAGTAATATAGGGTAGTCAAGGTCGATCCCACGAGGAGCACGAGATTCTAGTTGTAAAAATTTGTCACGAAAGGGGGGGTGTAAAAAGCAAAATAAAAATAAACAAAGCAATTAAAATCGAAAGTTGAAAGATGAAAGCAATAAGAGAGACGAAATCAAGGAATCCTTCTTCGTTGCAAAACAATGATTAAAGTTATGTTCTTTTCTACTTGTTATTAGTCACAGATTATCACCAACCGTAGGATAGCAGTCCGCTTAGCTAGCCCCAAAATCCTAATTTCACCGAGTAACAGTCCGCTAGTTATCGATTCTATTCAAAAGAACCACCTTGAGGTCCGCTTACAAGATGTAATTTTAATGCATTAAGATTTATGAATTTAGGTTTAGTACTAGTAGTTAAACTCGGTTCGCTTGGTTCACTTTCTAGCGTTGTTTCTACACACAATTGCTCCACGGAATCCCTCCGCAAGGTCTCGTGTTTTCTACTTGTGTAAAGTGTCAAGAAACGATTACGTATTCCCTAACTTATACTAGATATAGATCAATTAACAAATCAATTTAGCGTGCACTCCAAACAATCTATCAATCAATCATGAGTGTCTTTAAGATCACTCCTATTAGTAAAAACAATCGATAATCATGTGAAAAATCTCAAGATAGAATTGAAACAAAAACTCAAATCATATGTTTAAAACTAGGAATTCATCCTCAATCAATAAATTAACTACTCATGTTAAAAGTTCACACAAAGAATAAGAAAAGAAAAGAATTGTGTGTGTAGAGATGTGTAGAGGTGTGTAGAAGTTGTAGAAAGCTTCTCTATTTATAGGCTTCAATATTCTCCAATTCTTCCAAGGAATAGAATCCTTATTCTTTTGCAATTCAATTTCCAAATCCAAGCTTTTCTCAACTCTTCCACCTTCTCTTTCCAAATTTGAGTCCAATTCTCCATCCAATTCCTAAGCCCAAGTCTTCACACCCATGAGAGAAGTCCATAGAAAATTCTGGAATTTTTGGCTCGCTGAAAACCGGGATTGTGGTCGGAATCCGCCTAATAGTCGCAGGAAAGTATATCTCGTGTGGCCGACAAAGTCAAACGGCCACCGGCCAACGGTCCAACTCGGTCGGGTCGGATCGGGTCAAAACTCACGGGTTAACTCGGCCAAGTACCGAGTCGACCGATTTAGGGGAGTCACTGGTTCTAGTCGATCGTCAAGATCTCACTATTTGGATGGGCTGACTTGCCAAGGCCAATACACTAGTTATAGCTCAGCACAATCCTTGTGCTTCACCAATACTCTTCCACCATAATGGCTATGGGTTCCTCGCATCTGCAGCCTTCATTCACGGCCAAGATGGCCATATCTGTATTGCACCAACTTTCACTTTACAGCTGCATTATTCTTCCTGAACTGCAAGCCATCACCATTCCCAGCTATTCTGCCTGTAGCCATCATAAACATTCATACCCACAATTCATAGACAAACTCCTTGAAGCTTCACTTGCATCACTACTACCAGCACCACCACAGCCATTCTCCACCAGCACAACTATCAGCTCAGTTCATTCCTTGCCTAGCATTCATCACAATCCCATTTCAGGCTTTCAACAACGCCATAGCTGCCTTCATTCCAGCCATGAAGCACCTCTGCCATCCTCACCAGCTCCATCTCTTGGCCTTGTAATGCAACTGCTCTATAGCAGCACCTCAGTTTCACTTCTCAGCTGCCAACTTGCATCCCCACCTGAAATTGCTTATTCATTCCAACACCAGCAGCCACTTGCCAGGCTCAAAGCCAACAATCTTCCCCTGTAACTCATTGTCAAGCTCGCAACAAAACCTTGCAAACCCGATCCATCAATTCGGCTCAATAAGCCGGCTGAGCCAACATCCCTGAACTTGAGCCCTTGCCACTTCTCATTTCAGACCTGCAACAATTCTCAGCCAGATCAAGCCCATCTGAGCTGCAATCTTCAAAGCCTGCTCAATCAACACTATCAGAGCAACCCCCTGATTCACCATGGAAAATTCCCATTTCTCTGAGCTTCAACAACAACTCATAACTTGAATCGCTTCTACACCCAAGCACCAATTCTTACTTCAGATCCAATTTCTCGACCTCAAAACAAAGAAATCCCTCGATTCTCGCTCTCGGACCAACATCGGTGGTTTCAGATCGAAACCCATCATCCACTCGATCCGCATCTTTACCTTCGTCAATCCACCACCAACCCATCTTCCAATCGAACCCTAACCTTCTATTTCGGTATAATCGAGCTCGGTCGCCATTAACCCATCCGATTTCTCTCAATTTCTTCTTTGTATTCAATAAATGGCAATTCATCACGGGTTCTCTTCTCTCAGTGTATCGATTTCACCTTCTACATCTCCCCGAGCTTTATCTCCACCAAAGCAGCGTCGATTTTCTTAATCGCCAGCTTTCATCATTTTCTTCATCTCTGTCTCTTTCGTGTCTTGATTTCGGGCACAAAAAATGATTGAGAAATAATTCTCAATTTAGGGCTCAAAGTTATAATCACGGATCGGGTCGGTTAGATGGATCAAGCTTAGGTTAGGATGTGGGCTTGAGTATGGGTATGGGTGGATCGAACATGTGGGCCAATGGGTTTGGGTTTCAACATCCATGGACATAACCCATCCATTACGGTGATAGCAGAGACCCGTTTTCGGATAAGGGCTACCCGGTTTGGCAGCCCCTTAACCTCAAATGGGCTCCATATATCAATCGCCTGTAAAATGACCTTTTTGCCCTTTTGGCTCAAATTGGGTGCTTTCTTCTTCTTTTCCTCCGTGCGACTCCAAAGTAGCTATAAAACTCAAAACAAGCGTAAAATACATAATTTACACGAAAAATAGCAAAGAAAGCATAAACTACTAGATAGTAAATACGGTGTATTCTACACCTATCAGTAGTGTGCAAGGAAACTAGACAACTCTCATTAGTTTCAGAATTTTCACAAATGATTTTCCTCCTCCAAGTATGGTTTTCTCTTATGTACCTCCAATGTCATTTAGCTAGTAATAATTTGTTAACCAACCTCAACTTTTTAACACCCAGTCCTCCTATTTTCTTAGGTTCACCACATAGAAATTTCCTCATATACAATTCAACTTCTTCTCAATTGACACATATAAACTAAGACATAAAATAGGTAGTTAGATTCTCCAAAGAACTTTTAATGAAAGTGATTCTGCCAGCTTTATTGAGGAACTTTCTTTTCCATGATGTAAGTCTTTTCTGCATC
>JAJJWW010003674.1:0-114127 GCA_023531295.1 Papaver armeniacum
GAATTTTGAGAACGTTTAGGACCTAAAAAAGGCGAAACAGTAAACTTCCAGGAGACTTCCAGAATTCCTTCAGATTGCATGTTGCCCGATGTTTCGATCATATATTTTTACTCGTTCATCGGATTGTCATGAAATTTTGACATGTGGTAAAGGACATCCGTACAAAGAGAATGGTATATGACCCATCCTCAGTTTCCCTGTAGGTTTCTCCCAGTTCGTCTTTTAGTACAGAGTAGAGTACAGTTTTTTCTGCATAAGATTACCGTGAAACGTATTTTCTTTGTGACTTTCATGTCATTTGCTCGCGCCTTGAGTGTATAATGATGAACTTTGATGATGTGGTATTGATTGTATGTTATATTTTATAATCTTACTTGGTTTCATGCTTTAAACGAATCTTAACCTCATGTAATCTTCGATTAGGTGTCAAATACTGAAGTTGAGGATAATTCGAATTGTCCTAGAGTTGTTGATGAAGAGACAACCATCCCTGCACTTCAAGGCCATGATAAGGTTGTCACCGAAGTTACGGAAACCCGATTGTTGCTGCTTCTGGGCTGATAGAAGAACTGAGACACCGGTAGAGAATATCGAAGAAATTGTTGCCCCGATTGTAAGTGTCGCCCTGATTGAGAACCGTATAATGTTGCATGAGTATCCAAGTGCAAGAGTTGTTTTTGATCCTCCTTTGATGCTTCACCCCGTATCATGAACTAGTAGGTGGATTCAAACTGTTCCCATTGGGTATGCAGGCTTGTACGGGAAAATATGGAAGAAGTTTGGTCACATAATTGTGGACCGGAATCCTGGGCGTGCTTATGCTTCAACAATGCAAGTAGGTCTTATCCTGGGCGTGCTTATGCTTCAACAATGCAAGTAGGTAAGTGACATATGTGCTAGGCCCAGGAATACTGTGACTCCAGATGTACTCTTTGATTGGGAGTTCAACTTGGAGAATTCTGAGAGACTTGGCTTCAACGTGAAGTGGCTTCGTAAGAAGATAAATGCTATTAAGGACTCATGTGAGAAGAACATACCCTTTCCAAATAATTTCGTGACGGAGAAGGAAGACAAGATTGCTAGGATGACTGAAGAGCTGAACACGGAGAAGGCGGCCTTACAAGTCTTGAAAGATGCAGAGGAGCAAAAGTCTTTCTTTGCCGATTTTCTTTGATTTCTTTTCATAATCTCTTGAACTTCTGAACTTCTGAGAGATGTGAGGTTTTGATATTGGTTGATTTTGGATTGGTAGATGATTGAAGATTTTGTTTTGGATTTGATAGAGATTTTTCGATAAGTAAAATGAACTGAATTTTGATAAATTGCTGAATTCAAATACTGATTGCAAGTATTGCAAACGTTTTGGAGGAATTGAAATACAACGAAAGAAAATCTTAAAATGCCAAATCCGACGACGTCATGAGTGTTGAAACGTCTAGTACCTCGAATGCCCAATAATTTCAGACAAATGCCTTAAGACAATCCTCGTGAATTACTGGCAGAGTTCTGCCATCTGTGTTGATCAATTTGTAGTATCCTCCGGTTATGGACCTAGCAACCATAAATGGTCCTTCCCAATTAGAGCTCCTTGCAGAATAAAGGTCTCGTTTAGTCTCCTTAAGAACCCAATCCCCTTCCTTGAATTTGTTGGGATTAGTAGTTCGCGCCTTGAATATCTTTTTGATTCCATGGTTATGGCATATGGACACTCGTGTAGGGAGAGTATCCAAAGCATATTGTTTGTCGTGTTTAGCCATGTCTTCAGCAATAAACCTCTCGATGGGATGATCAACATGGAGGTGCTATGAGCGTAGCCATTTGGTGTAATACTGCTGAGGTGAGACTATCCACTCGTAGCTTTTGGTAATTTCTAAGTTGTTGGTGGAATAAAGTCCTCGGACCAAAGAAGCATATTTGAAAACCGATGATATAGACACATGAGGGGGAATAAGACTTGCTCTGAGTGCTAAACCTTGAAAAAGCATTTGCATCTTCTTCGAAGTTTTTGTGTTAGCTCACAGGCTCGACCTCATTCAAATACTCGAATGGTGAAGTATCTTCTTTTCCTCTTCCGAATCAGAGGTTTCTTCGATAGAGAAATGTGCAACTGAAGGCGTTGGTGTTACCTTTCCAGTGTGAATCCATGTTCGTCCAAGAATCATATCATATCCTGGATCTTCTCGAATTATGAAAAATTTTATTTCCGTCCATGCTGAGTCTATGTTCACCTTGAGGGTGATGTGGCCATAAGCATCTCTGGGTGTTCCTTCATGATCTGTGATTGTTACTGGGGCACGGATGGCTTCTTGTCGTGTGATACCAGCAGCTCTGAGAGTTTTCAGAGGGATAACATTAACAAATGGGTACCGACATCAATCAATGCTCGTTTGAACTCGTTTCCCTTGAGATGGACTGTGGAGGAGTCCCAGGTTGTACATTTCTTCATCATTGTTGAGGGCGGCTCAGGGAATGCTTCTTGAATCAACAAACGCTTTCCTGACACGATGTGGTTCAGTGCAGCGAACATGTCTCCCCTCTGGGCTTTGATAAGTACAACAATTGTGATATGCTCAATTAAGGATTGAAATGCTTCTTTGACATGTGGTTCAAGTTGAAGGTTCTCACGGGGAGAGGATCTCTCGTGCACTCCTTGATCCACGGGTTGAGTTCTCCGATTCGATCTTTTCTTTGAATATGCGCTTCAAAGTTCTGCAATCACTTGTGGGATGGTTGAAAAACCTATGAAAGCGATAGTAACGAGGATTTTCCATGGCTTCTTTAGTTGGTTCTTTCTTGACATATGGGAGCTTGATCGCGCCGTCTTGAACCCTGGCATCTAGAAGTTCAATAACTTCCTCGATGGAACAGGGGAAGTCAAGTGCCTCTGGATCAGCTTATGTGTGTTGAGGAGGAACTTGCACATTATCCTTCCTTTGCGCCTTTGAAGGGGTTGAGGAAGTATGTTTGCGCTGTGGATCGACTTTTCGTTTACTCCCTTCTGCAACAGCATTTGTGGAGGGTTGGAGGTTGTACTGTTTGTTAATTAGACGCCTGCTTACTTAAGTCTCTCGTGGCTCTTCAACTTTTGTAGACTTAGCTCTCTCTAATAGGGTGTGCAGAGTTGGCCGATCTCTTGGCCGCTTCATGAAGTTCGAGAAAGTCCTGAACCCGAGATTTTCTAGTAAAGCTCTCGTAGACTGGGATCATTCCATTGATGCACAAGTCCACGAGTTGTTGTCTCATGGTGATGTTTGATCATGACAATCCAAGGCTTGAACTCGAACCTCTTCACATAATCATTAGGATGTTCATTACTCTTTTGAAACATTCTTCCGAGATCAGACAGAGTGATTTGCTCCGAAACGAAGAAATATTTTCTGTAGAAAGCATTAACCATTTCTCCCCAACTTTTGATACTTCCTGGTGTGATGTTATTATACCAGGCATATGCCCTGCCTTTCAGAGACTTTGAAAATTCCTTGAGACGGACAGTATGGTTGTGCTCATGTTCTCCTAACGCTTCTAGAAACTGAGAAACATGTTCTCGAGCATTGCCGTTCCGTCATAAAGAGTAAATGTTGGGGAGGTATAACCTTTTGGTAGAGGAATCCTTTGCGTAGCAGCCGGGTATGGAGGTCTGTGATGGTGGGAAGTAAGGCGTCTTGTCTTTTCCAAGATCTTCCAAGAGGCGTTCTGTGTCCCTCACGAGTGACGAAACTTGGGAACTTCCTCATCGTTTACTACATGGACTGGAGTGACTTCTTGGATGAGCGATCAAGACTTTTCTTTAGCTTTTCCTTTCTCTTGAGTTTTCTCCGACATCTTGTCCTGTAAGAGTCTTGAGATAGTTGAATAGCTCCTTCGAGTAGCAAGACCATGTCGGTCCGATTTTCGGCAAGAGTTTCTTGTACCTTCATGAGATCACCTATGGTAGGCGGATTTTCTCCGATTTCTTCATGAGATCGGCCGAAAAGTGGATTGTTGATGGGATCATCACTTGCAGGAGTGATCACCGGAGCAAGTATTCTGAGTAGTAGTGGCAAAGTTGCGTAGGAGGAGTGATAGTGGCAGGTTGCGCCGAAGGAGTGGTGTTGGCGGTACCACTAGAGCTTGCAATATTAGAACCGGGTGTTGAATCCAGATTGGTAACTGAACCAGACCTAAGACCGACCATCTTTGTGAGAAGTGAGATTGCAACCGAGAGAATGATCTCCCACTGTGGTCTCCAATCTATAGATGGGGAAAACGATTACGGGTTTTTACTAATTGAGAGATGATCGCACGGAGGAGACTCCTTGAACCGAACGAAATGCTTAACCTCACACAAATGCACCGCAAGAAGGAGTGCTTTGAATTCGAGAGATCAATCTTAGTACTCCGGCCTAAACCAAGACAATGGCCGTTCCAGAGTAAATTCGGCCACAAGAGAGGATGGGTCTGGCAAGGTAGGAGGGAAGCTGAGAAATGTGTGAGATCAATGGTGATCGAATATTGTAGGTGTGTTGTGTATTCTGAAAATAAGATAAATTCTGAATGATTGAGTTTGGTCTGTTGAGAGTTGGATTGCTAATCTCGTATTGTTTGTTTTACGTGAGATTGTCCTTGTCTCAATCATGATTCAGAGATTTATTTATATTATTGGAATTGAAAAACACCACGATCTCATGAAGTGTGACAAATTGATGGAATCAAAGAATGGGGAATTGGAAATTGTGTTAAAACCAGCTTGCTCAACGTATGGAGACTTGATTGATTTTCCATCCACTACTTTGTTAACTCCTTCAACTGATTGCACGACTTGCTCACATTCTCATCGTGTGTATGAACACACGTGTCGTAGACCGCCAGACCAAAACCCTAGTTAATATCCCCCCATGTAACATGATTGATGTCTCGTGTGATTGTGGAGTCTGCAAGGCAGACGTGTATTTAGTTAGTTAGTTGTTGACTTCATGACTTCATGGGACGATGAGTCCTTGTATTGTTGAGTCGAACGTGGTCTGGAAATGTTCTGAGACTCATGAATTGAACATATCTGTTGAGACAGAGATATGATGTGTGAATAAGTTAACGTGAGAAAATATTGCTCATTTGATGAATTGTTGAACCAATATTCTTTGATTTGAGCAAGTATTGCTCATCTGAGCAAATATTGCTCGCTTGATGAATTATGGTAGCATGACCAAATAAAATATTAAATCGAATACCTGCAATTGAACCGAGTATGATAAATAAAATGTTGATTACGGGATCAACGTAAAATTATTAGTTTGAATCTGGAATCATTAACCTTGGACTCAAAACCCTAATTTGATCAATTGATGATTTATTGATGGTTTATCGAGAATGAACCATAGAAAAGGAGGGACCGCTACATGGGATTATGGGTCGACCATGTAGTGCCCAGATGATCACGTGAGAAAATATCAAGATCTCCTGAAGACCAGTTAATTTGTTGATGAAAGGATGATTAAATGCTGGTTTAATCATTTATTAAAATAATGCTGAACCTTAGGTGATAAAACCTAATTAATTATGAAGAGATGAGGGACCGACCAAGGGGTCATGAAACCGGCCCTGGGTGTTCACGGGATCAAATGATGATCGTTCCATGAAGTTCCAAGTTGTTTGGAAGAGTTTTGGACCTAATACGTGCAAATTAGGTCAAATCATGAGAATACGTGGACCGGCTTGCAAGCCAAAGAGCCAACCTTGGTCGGTCAAGGTAACATGCTCACATCACCAAAGTGTTCGTATCTCAATTCTGAGAATTTTGATATTTTCTGATGTGCGTTTGAGCAACATTTTGAGAAAATACGAAGAAATCAGGGTTTCTTGATGAAACCGTCAAAACCTTCATGAGATGAAGGAAAATAATAAAAATGAGGGAATCATGAAGTGTGGGACCGGCTATGGCCAAGGCATGGCGGCCGGCCAAGGAGCCCGGTCCCACGGAGTTTTCCCTAATTTTTTATAATATATTCATGATTTTAGGGAAATATGATAAAACCAAAGAGTTTGTTGAAACCAAAGAGTTTCCATGAGATGAAGGAATCAAAAATATTTATAATAATAAAATAAAGGCGTGTGGGACCGGCTTGAGCATGGTTGGCCGGCTAGGGCCCGGTCCGTGAGTTTTCCCTTATGTTATGTATTATTTCATGATTTTAAGGGATTTTCATAATTTTGAAAGAATTTTCATAATTTGAAGGAAATATCATGAAATCAAGGAATTTCATAAAATCAAGGAAATATAGAAATAATAATAATAAAATAAGGGGTTTGTGGGACTGGCTAGGACATGACCGGCCATCTTGGGCCCGGTCCCACAAGTTTCCTTAATTTTATGTATTTTTTGTGTATTTTCCCATAATTTGAAGGAAACATCATGAAATCAAGGAATTTCATGGGATTAAGGAAACATGAAAAAATATAATAATAATAAAATAGGGCGTGTGGGGCGAGCTAGGGCATGACCGTCCGGCTATGGCCCGGTCCCACGGGTTTCCCTAATTTTATATTATTTTTCATGGGATCAAGGAAATATCATGAGATTAAGGAGTTTTCATGAGATAAGGGAAATAATAATAAAATAATGAGGAATCATGAGGTGTGGGGCCGGCCGAGATCAAGGCATGGCCGGTTGGCCAATAATCACGGCCCCATAATATTTTCCCTAATTTTATATTATTTCCTCAGTGTGAAGGAAACACCATGAAACTTAGGAGTTTCCTCAAAACGAAGGATATTTGTTCAAATGAAAGGGTTTTCATGAGATCAAGAAAAATAATAAAATAGGATAAAATATAGAATTTGGGCATGGGACTGGTTACGGCATGACTGGCTGGCCGGTGAGCCAGTCCCCTAGCACCTTGACTATTATTTTATTATTTTCTTTCCTATTTGCATAGGTTCATCGTCTCGTCGTATTTTGAAATACTTGTTTGTTCATTCAGGTGTTTGTTAATGCATTATTTGTCGAATACATTTACACCATTTTGGTCGGGGCTTACTCGAAGGTAACTCATATGCCCGTGTATTGAATATTTATTACTAACCCATGGAATTCTGCTGGGAAGAACCATGAATTGAAGTAACGAAACATAACGAAAATATTGAATATTTTCCAGGGATTCAGTTAACGAATCTATTGATTTTGAGAATAATTAATTAATGGCTCTATACTAGTACGATTGTCTGGGAGCATTAATTAATCAAGAATCTAGTGTTATGAGCTTGTTGAAGCGTCATATTTCTTTCATATAGTCGTGGGAAACATTGTTACATCAAGACGTTATTGCTCTATACTAGAAGGCAAGCCGTCTAGGAGCCGCCTAATCCTTCGATTCTATGTAGAAGTAGTTACCGAAATTGCTCGTATTCATGAGATAGGTCGTTGCCTCGGTGAGAGACTACATATCCATATATACTCCCGAGAGACAAAGATTTCGAGTCGTAGATTCTTGTGGCATGAGCTTTCATGCTTTCGATAAGAGACATGAGCCTCAATATTCGTCTGATTGCTGGATCATGAATATTTATAATTATGGGTTGACGATTTTAGCCTTTGTCGAAAATCCACCATCTACAAAGCAATATTGCCGAATAAATGAATATTGCTAGCCAGAGCTATATTGCTAGTCACAGCAATACTGCTGAATAGATGAATTGCTAGCCAGAGCAATATTGCTAAATAGATGAATATTGCTAGTCAGAGCAATATTTCCTAAAAATATTGTTGTTTAGATGAATATTGCTAGCTGGAGCAGTATTGCAATTTAGATGAATAGTGCTAGCTAGAGAAATATTACAGTTGGGAATATTGCTAATTTAGATGAATATTCTAGCTAGAACAATATTGCAATTTAGATGAATATTGCTAGCTAGAGCGATATTATAATTTAGTTGAATATTACAATTTGGATGAATATTACTAGCTAGAGAAATATTGCATGTTATAAAAACAAAATGTTGCTAGCAGGAGCAATTGATTTATTGTTGGTAGTTGGACCATTATACAACAATTATGCTCCGCAGAGCATTAGGTCAAATGTGGTAGAAGGAGCAAAAAGTGATAAGAGGATGACCAAAACAGTGCAAGAGTACCGATCAAGGTGGATGAGGAGGGACCAACAAAGGTGGAAAAGGGGGACCAGGCATGATGGTCGGTCATGATGCACAGTGGTGCACGAGCCATTTTGTCATTGTTGGTCTTCATGGCATATTTTGGTATATTTCAGAAGAGTTTGATTTTGACTGAGAGACCTAATATAACAAGTAGGATTTTTTTGTATAAATACCAAGATTTATAATTATTAAAATAATAGTATTTTAATATGGTAGCGGGGCCATTCATTTTTTTATTATTATATGATCTTCGACGCAATATTTGATAAGATATGGAATAAAGGCCAAAAGAGAGTTTGCTAGAAAGAGGAAGTCCTAGATAAAGAAAACATTTTTATTTAGTAATAATAAAATAAAATAAAATAATAATAACGGGTAGTTAGTGTTAGAACATAGCTCGGTCGAACTCACAAGTGTTGCTATCTCAAGCTTGTTGTCAAATTTAGTTGATCAAAACTATATCTTGATTTCTAATCTATATTTTAGTCATGTCTCGGACTAGGTTAGAAGTGTGTAGTTGAGTACCAAACATCACCGCGTTCACCATTTGAAGACGGAGATTATCCAAGACTTTTGCAGGATTTCATCGACAAAGGTATGTGAAGACTGAACCATTCCTATTTACTCAAGTATTCACAATTCTATTTATGAGACTAAGTCGTATGACTAAGTGGAGTTGAAATTATATCACAATAGAAATTTCGAGCCAAGTTTATCTTGTTGAATATTTTTCTCGAAATTTGAATTAAGTTATAAGTCAATTATTTACTTGATGAATTTAGTTAAGAACAAATTATTGCTTATGAAATAGATTATGACTGGAGTTAATCATTTGAAAATAACCTGGAACAGTGATATGTGTAAGATTATCATTGATGTTATTCGAGGATGTTTCAAATTAATTATTGAGAGTTTTAGAACTACTAAAATCTGGATACAAGGACAGGACACATATCGGCGTAATCGCTTGGTTCCTGTGATCGAGGTACACTTAATGCGTAGGTCTAAGTTCGTAACGACTTGTTGGTACACATATCCGTATGCATACCAAAAAGTTATGTTGCTCGTGGAACACAAGGGGTGGTACGTACACGTACTCGTATGCATATTGAAACGCCCCGGATTTTAATCGCCTTAAGGGTACACGTACCTTGGTAAAGTATCTCACGGACTGAAGCAAAGACACTTACCCAAATCAATAATTTAGCGATGCATTTTAAAGTATTTCTATAAGATATTTGGCATTTGAACAATTCTCTAAACACATATAAGATATAATTGATCACATATTAAGTTATGGTTGTTTATCAAGTTAAGTCTAAAGTGTTTGATGAAAATGGCTAAGCTTATTATGTTCGTGATAGATAACTTTGGTTAACCATTCTATATGTATATTATATGTTCATTGTACGTTTGGTTGCGGTTCATCCATTCAAGTGTATATTCTATATGTGTTTATCTCAAGCTAAACCATCTAACGGTGGATTGAATACCAAGTCATCTTAGCTTGAATCCAAGTCAAATTTCATCTAATGGTGAAAAGTGTTTTCTTGATTACAAAGCTATCTTAGCTTAAATCATAAGCAACCTTCGATCTTGAAAGTCTATATAAAGAGAATCTCGAGCAGCTGAGAAAATGAATCACGACACTTCCATGTGTCCTAGTTGCTAACTAGAGTCGATTTCTCTTAACCTAGGTTTCCAGTTTTTCTGAGAAACATAATTAGGTTCAATGAATTAAAGACTTCGCTTAGGATTCGTGAAGCCATGTCCAAATATCTTATCTTTAATAGTTCGTGTATCCCGATCTTGCTAATGTTCGTTTTTGAGATTTCTCTCCAACAAGTAAGATTGATAGAAATCACAAAGTTCTTTGTCTCAGACTATGTGATTACACAAGAAATTACAACTAAGAAATTCTTCATATTTAGTTGTTGCTTTTCTTGAGAGGTGAATAACATTCTAAGTCGCTCTTCGAGTCGAATCCGGATTTTGAGGTTTGTGGACCTAGTCTCATCGCAAACGATTTCTTATCTTACCCGATCTAACGATCGAACGGAAATCAAAATAGGTTATCTGTGGGAGACAGATTGGTTTAAAAGTCTTCACTTAGGTTGAAGCAACTCTTAGGTCAGAAAGGATGTCATCTAAGGGAATTAATTTGCGAGTCTTGAGAGATTCAAGAGGCGTAAGGAGCGTGGATGTAATCGAATCACCGTGACAATGGGTTCGGTCTCAACTACATTCCACTCCGAGGTTATTGATAATAGGATAGAGTCTGTAGCGGCTTAATACGCTTTGGTGTTCAAATATGGAAAAGGTCCTGGGTTTTTCTACAGCTATATGGTTTCCTCGTTAACAAAACTTATGGTGTCTGTATTATTTCTTTTCCGCATTATATTTGTTCATCTACATAATTAAAATATCACAATTAGTACGTTAATCAATCAAAGTAGATATATCCATCCTGGTTTGATTGATACGACTTGATTGATCTTGGATATTGATCTTTGGTATCGTCCAAGTACTCTCATGGTATAATCAGGTTCACGGACTTGTTTCCGTTTTACTAATGATTTTGAAAGAAATAGATAATGACTTTTTATATTATTCCTTGATTGAGATTCATTAAGTTGTAACTCTCAGAATTGTGTTAGAGTTTAGTCCATACAGGTTGCCGAACTAAAAAGTTAGTGGTGTAGTTGTACCCCCAGTTCTTTTCAGTTGGTATCGGAGCAGGCAAACATACTAAGACCTCATAAGTCTGTGTTTGAAGCAATCTAATAGAATGGACAGAAGTGGTATGTCTATAAACGTACTGCCAGCCTTCGATGACACTCTTTACTTATGGTGGAAAATTGGTATGCGTTCATTTCTACAAGTGCGTGACTTTCAGACATGGAAATTTGTTGTAAAAGGATATAACGGTCTAACAGTTGTAAGAGACGGTGCTACTGTTAAGAAATATATAGCCGATTATAGTGAAACTGAGATTTATGCTACAAAGCATAATTCTGACAGGTTAAATGTTATTATTCATGCCATAAGCCCAGATCTTCAACACCATGTAGACGTGCACTAAGTCTAAAGATGCTTGGGATATCTTAGCAACCGTATTTGAAGGGAATACCTCAGAAAAACAAGCTAGGATTCAAAACCTAAATTTTTCGTGGGAAAACCTTCGTATGGCTGACGAAGATTCGTTCGATGAGTTTAATCACGAAGTGTGCGAAATTTTTAATGCATGATCGCTGTCGTAAGCGACACAAATATAATTACACTTTCTTACTACTCAAAATATAAATATAGCAAGGGCAAGAAAGGATCGATCCTACAGAGAGGTCTAGGTTGTCAAATTATTATGGTTTCCTATATAAAACACCGGTAGTTTTGTGATTTTATGAAATTAAAAAAAAATATAAAAGCAAAGAAAGAAATAAGCAAACAAATAAGATAGAAAAGATATTGGTTAAGGATTTCGTTTTCATTCACTAACATGCTTTTCACAATAACTAGAATTGATTTTTAATCTCAACTTTTATCAAAGACCCTAGAATACCTTGATCGCAAGAATATCCCGCAAATCTCCTCATGTCATCAACAAACACATTAAAAGATGCGAATATGAATTCTACCTAAAGGAACAACCTAACGTAAAAGCACTAATCAAGTTTAATTCCTAGATGCATTAAGTTCTATGAAATCAGGCCAATCAAAGCAATTGAACGTGGAAAGCGCACTAATTCAATTTAACAAAGGTTACGATTCACATATGATCATAAGAATATATCACTACAAACTATAATCATATTATGCTACTTGTATCCAAGGAATATCACTTTTGCGTATAATAAACCCTAAACTAGCAATAGATGTGATTAGAAGTTCTACCAATTTGCAACTTGACAAAACAATCAATCAATCATAAAACAATATTTTCAGAGAATTGCAAACGATAGATATGAGACAAAACTAATATATTGAATCAAAGAATCATGCTTTGTGAAATCCAACTATTCCATAACCAATAGATAATTAGGTACTCATATTCAAGGAGTTCATCACAAGAAGAAAGAGAAGTTTCATGTTCTAAACCCTAGAAAACAAGTAGAGGAAAAAGAATTAGAAAAGATATAAGATAAAAGATATCCCAAATTGTGCCTAGGCTTCTCTATATATAGAGTTTTGTAACCTCTTCTTGAAGAAACTAGGAAACCTAATAAAAATAGGAAAGTGCACCTCCTTAAAACTGTGTCCGTGCATCTCCCCGTGCAAACTGGCTTGCCAAACTCTGGCCAAATTTTAGTCACGGCCATCCTACTCGTGATAATCTCTAACCAGTCCAATGGGCTTGCAACAATTCAGCCCACTCCCTGTCGATGCCTTGTCTCGATACCTCTAGCAAAGACTGCATTTCCATAATCCATACATCTTCACAGCGAGCCCCTTCTTCTTGTTATGAGAATCACCAGCACCATTAACCACCGATCCATGTCTCGATCAAACATAGAGCTCAGCAAAACCGAGACTCTTCCCACTGATAATTTGCGAAACAACTAAACCCTTTCGTCTCTGTTTTGTCGCTCTCAAGTCTTGTCCAAAACTGAGACGCGTTTTCTTTCCCCTGACCTCTGCTTGTTTCAGAATAGCAGCCAACACTCTCCACGCAGATTCACAAAGCCAAAGCATCAGTTCCTAATCAAACACCAGCAGCACCTTGTTCTTCTCAGTTCATTATCAACACCATAACCACAACCCAAGCAGCAGAACCATCTCCATTGTCTTCTCTGTATTTCCATCCCGTGTAGAATCTTTCTGCTACTCTTTGACTCGAGCTGCACCATGGCTAGCCAGCAGCAAACCCTTCTTCTTCTTACCGTCCCTGTTCAGCAAGCTACAGAAAACTCCATCGAGCTTCAGTTCGAACCAACAAAACATCACACACCCTTTGTAGCAACCCATTTTCAGTCACCACAGATTGATAACGAGAGTCACAAGTCTCATAAGACGAATCGCTGGCAATGGCAACATCGTCACCAAGCCATCTTTACAAAGATGTCATTCATCATCGACCATAAACAAATAAGCCTCGAGTTCAGTTCGCCTCCTTGCTTCCTCTTTACTCGTCATTGGCAGCATCCTGAATCCTCCACACGTTTCTACTTTTCTGACTTCTTTATTTAACCACTTGCCGAGTCTTTTCTTTCTCTGCCAATCACGAGCTCTTCAGTCTTCACCACATACTCGCCTTATTCCTTTTCCCAGCCGTCTTCTTTTGTCTCTGCCAATGGTAGAAACCATTCGAGCTCTCTTCTATCACCATTGCCATTCCTCGCCTGGTTTTTCTCGCTAGGATTAAGACAAAGAGGATGAAGGTGCCCCGAGTACTTTTCCCGGTGCTGATGATAACATTTGAATCCCAGCTTCCCCCAAGTAAAAGACGTGACTTCCTTTAGCGGTTCCTTTGAAATGTCTGCCCCTTAACAGAGTGATTGCCCCTTAACGTACGGTGGGGGTGCCAATATCACTTGTCCTCGGAAATGACCATTTTGCCCCTTTAGCCTTCCAAGTTCTTGTTTTGCGCATAACTTCTTCATACGATGTCGGAATGACTCCGTTCTTTCGGCATTGGCTTCATCTTCTCGTCCTCTACACAATGAAAAGTAGAAATCTTGTATTTGAACGAGTTCCAATTGGTCTTTTTGCTCCAAATGACTCCATTGCACCTAATAAACTCAAAAGCACACATAAGATACATAATTTACAAGAAAACTCGCAAAGAAAGCATAAATACTAGATATAAAATTAGGTGTATTCTACACCTATCAAATTCCCCCACACTTAGACTTTGCTAGTCCTCGAGCAAATCAAACAAAACAAAAATAAAACAAATACATACAACTCCGTGACGTCGAGGCTACGGTCACTTTTAGCATAAATAACAAGCCTTTAAACCCCTAGGTGTCCCTAGTGGACGAGTTATAGTCTCGTGAAGGTTTACTAGAGATATACCTACAAAACCTATATTTCAAACTCCATCTATTTGTGACAAATCAATGAATGAATCCAAAATGACTACAGGAGGAGGTACCTTGCAAATTCAATTCAATTATTAGTAAATAAACTCCAATTAGATAGTCGAACAAGCCACAATACTCGGAAACTGACAAACCACAATCACAATGAAAAGATTAAGAAGATGGATATAGATGTAGATGTTGGCGAATATTCACAAGTGTTCGATGTTTCCCATATCTCATGTCAAGGTCTTTGCTAAGATGAACCTAATCCTATTGGATTGAGCTACTTAGTGTCGAATGCTACATCAAATCAATTGGCATATACAAGGGAACCAAGAGTGACTTTATTCAACACAATAAATTTTTTTTTTTTTTTTTTTTTTATGATTGGATCAAACTGGATCCAATTTCTTTGACGGCATGATTAGATCTTTTGGATCCAAGCGCATGCTTCTTGTCAGCAAGTACATGATAGTTGCCTTGGATCCTGCATTCCACGCTTGTTTAGGCGACGGAGACAGGGACTACGTTTCACACATACCGCTATTCCCAAGTGTCTTTTTATTCCGTTTTGGTCTAATTGATCGGTCCTTTTTTTTCCTTTTTTTTTCATTTTTTTTTTTTTTTTATCCTTTTTTTTTTTTTTTTTTTTTTTTTTTTCCTAGTAACTCAATCACTCTAATTCATCCTAGCAGTAATAACACGTCGATTTTTAGTGACCCACCAAAGCACTTAGAGAACAATAGATAAATATGGAAAAATAAAAATAGAATGCGATATGGTGATATTCCGAGATATGGTAACGACTATCATGTTAATTTGTGATTTCGAGTTATATTCGTCCCCTTTAGTTAATTGGTTCCTCAACTCCTGCATTCAAAATGGTTCCATCCACTAATGGTGTCAAAACAAACTATTCAAACATATAAATGCTCCCCCACACTTAAACTTCACATTGTCCTCAATGTAAAACCGAAAGTTCTGAATTCTGACGTAACAGCAGATAAAACGCAAAAAATGTACAAATTGGTAAGGAATTTGGAAAACTCCATTTCACAAAAGTTGTTCATCTACGTGTTTTCTACACAGTGTCAAAATTTCACAGTGTTTCGATAAACGGTCTGACAGTTATGGTCTCTGGAATGAACTACGCGCAGTCTGAAATTTTCTGACGAAAAGGTATTCGGCATAATTCTCTTCTAAGATAGATTACGGACTCAATGAAATTAAACATAGGGATGCAAATATGATATGAAAACAGTAAAAATAAATAAACGAAACAAAAATAAAAAGAAAAAGGATAAGAAATACAAAACCGGTGGGTTGCCTCCCACTAAGCGCTTGTTTTAAAGTCGACGGCCCGACTATATCCTTGCAAGAATCATTCCCCATACACCAATAATCTAAAAAGTTGGGGATCCGTCCATAGAACCTGTTTTGCAAACACTAGCTTCACACAAATATTAGTAACATAAAGCAAAAGTAAAGCTATGAACCGATAAAAGCTTCCCCCACACTTATTCTTGTCCACACTTGGAAGTGTATAAAGAATATAGAAGTCGGGTACCTCCACGGTTTCTTGTTCCATAACCTTTATAGTATGAGACTCAAGTTTCTCTAATGGCGGAAAACGAGAAACAAAGTCATTCAACAATATTCTCGAAGCACATACATTCAAACCAATAAGAGGTAAAGGAGAAGAAATAATAGGCAAAGGGTTAGATAAACCTTGCACAATCTCTTGTAGCACGGAATCCTCTTCATCCTTGAAAAACTCAAGTGAATTATTCACCTCTTTTATATCATGGTCCTCTATCAAACCTTGCAACCATTCTTCGTCCGTTTCTGCCTTAACCATAGTCTCGACATAAACATCATCATTACAATCATGCACAAGTTCAATTGGGTCTTCCAAAATATTGGTCATAACGGTCTCATTCTCAACATATTCCTCCTTTTTGTTGTAAGGCACATACTCTTTTGTGGATCCAAATTTTATCATAAGAAACTTTTTTAGAACACTAGAAAATGCATCATCCTCAAGCTCCACCCTTTGAATAGGCTCTTGATCATTATTAAGATCAATGCTTGAGTAATCTACACAAGTGTCGACATATTCCTCTTCATCTTCATCTTGATCCCAAAAAAAGACTCCTCGGAGATGTCACCATGAGTTGTTTCAAGCAATATATCATAATCACCGTCACTATCATAGTCAACATAAGATTGTTCCTCGCTGAATTTAGTGTTGTTAATCTCTAACTCATCCTTTTGAATAGGTGAATGATCATTATTACGATCAAGAGTTGAGTTAACTACACAATTATCCACGAAAGTGCCCAAGGATTGGCCTTTTCAACATTAGCATCAATCAAATATTCATCGTAAACCATATGCACATTAGAATTATCCATATCTTCCTTGTATTGATCAATGTCTCTTCGCAAGATAGTCATACTTTCACTAAGTTCTTGGAGTTGCTGTTTGTAGTCTCTTTTGCTTTTTGAAATTCCTCTTGTAAAAAAGGTGGAAACTTTATCTATAAAATTAGAGACTTTTTGTTCACAAACATAAGAATCCTCCCATCCTTGTTGTTGTTCACACACATACTCACCATAAGGTTGTTGAGGAAAACCACAAGGTTCCATGGAATATTGGTCATAACCAATGAATTGGTTTTGATTATACCCATGGAATTGGTAGTTATCATATTGTTGAGGTTGAAACCCGTATTGATCCACGTAATATGCTCCTTCCATAGAAATAAGCACCTGAAATAATTCCCAAACCAAGGTTAAAACCCAGAAAATAAGAAAAAATAAAAATAAAAATAAAACAAAAACTAAATACAAAAATAAGAAACCAAGACAATTAACAACCGCTGCCTCCCAAGAACGGCGCCAAAATTTGATCATTTGTCGTAAGCGACACAAATATAATTACACTTTCTTACTACTCAAAATATAAATATAGCAAGGGCAAGAAAGGATCGATCCCACAGAGAGGTCTAGGTTGTCAAATTATTATGGTTTCCTATATAAAACACCGGTGGTTTTGTGATTTTATGAAATTAAAAAAAAATATAAAAGCAAAGAAAGAAATAAGCAAACAAATAAGATAGAAAAGATATTGGTTAAGGATTTGTTTTCATTCACTAACATGCTTTTCACAATAACTAGAATTGATTTTTAATCTCAACTTTTATCAAAGACCCTAGAATACCTTGATCGCAAGAATATCCCGCAAATCTCCTCATGTCATCAACAAACACATTAAAAGATGCGAATATGAATTCTACCTAAAGGAACAACCTAACGTGTAAAAGCACTAATCAAGTTTAATTCCCTAGATGCATTAAGTTCTATGAAATCAGGCCAATCAAAGCAATTGAACGTGGAAAGCGCACTAATTCAATTTAACAAAGGTTACGATTCACATATGATCATAAGAATATATCACTACAAACTATAATCATATTATGCTACTTGTATCCAAGGAATATCACTTTTGCGTATAATAAACCCTAAACTAGCAATAGATGTGATTAGAAGTTCTACCAATTTGCAACTTGACAAAACAATCAATCAATCATAAAACAATATTTTCAGAGAATTGCAAACGATAGATATGAGACAAAACTAATATATTGAATCAAAGAATCATGCTTTGTGAAATCCAACTATTCCATAACCAATAGATAATTAGGTACTCATATTCAAGGAGTTCATCAC
The DNA here is from genome assembly GCA_023531295.1 of Papaver armeniacum. Taxonomy (NCBI): domain Eukaryota; kingdom Viridiplantae; phylum Streptophyta; class Magnoliopsida; order Ranunculales; family Papaveraceae; genus Papaver; species Papaver armeniacum. The sequence continues at coordinate 17,879 of JAJJWW010003674.1, forward strand.
AAGAAGAAAGAGAAGTTTCATGTTCTAAACCCTAGAAAACAAGTAGAGGAAAAAGAATTAGAAAAGATATAAGATAAAAGATATCCCAAATTGTGCCTAGGCTTCTCTATATATAGAGTTTTGTAACCTCTTCTTGAAGAAACTAGGAAACCTAATAAAAATAGGAAAGTGCACCTCCTTAAAACTGTGTCCGTGCATCTCCCCGTGCAAACTGGCTTGCCAAACTCTGGCCAAATTTTAGTCACGGCCATCCTACTCGTGATAATCTCTAACCAGTCCAATGGGCTTGCAACAATTCAGCCCACTCCCTGTCGATGCCTTGTCTCGATACCTCTAGCAAAGATCGCATTTCCATAATCCATACATCTTCACAATGAGCCCCTTCTTCTTGTTATGAGAATCACCAGCACCATTAACCACCGATCCATGTCTCGATCAAACATAGAGCTCAGCAAAACCGAGACCCTTCCCACTGATAATTTGCGAAACAACTAAACCCTTTCGTCTCTGTTTTGTCGCTCTCAAGTCTTGTCCAAAACTGAGACGCGTTTTCTTTCCCCCGACCTCTGCTTGTTTTAATAGCACCCAACACTCTCCACGGCAGTTCACAAAGAAAGCATCGATTCCTAATCAAACACCAAGAAGACCTTGTTCTTCTCAGTTCATTATCAACACCATAACCACAACCCAAGCAAAGAACCATCTCCATTGTCTTCTCGTATTTCCATCCCGTGTAGAATCTTTCTCTACTCTTTGACTCGAGCTGCACCATGGCTAGCCAGCAGCAAACCCTTCTTCTTCTTACCGTCCCTGTTCAGCAAGCTACAGAAAACTCCATCGAGCTTCAGTTCGAACCAACAAAACATCACACACCCTTTGTAGCAACCCATTTTCAGTCACCACAGATTGATAACGAGAGTCACAAGTCTCATAAGACGTAACTGTTGGCAATGGCAACATCGTCACCAAGCCATCTTTACAGTGTCATTCATCATCGACCATAAACAAATAAGCCTCGAGTTCAGTTCGCCTCCTTGCTTCCTCTTTACTCGTCATTGGCAGCATCCTGAATCCTCCACACGTTTCTACTTTTCTGACTTCTTTATTTAACCACTTGCCGAGTCTTTTCTTTCTCTGCCAATCACGAGCTCTTCAGTCTTCACCACATACTCGCCTTATTCCTTTTCCCAGCCGTCTTCTTTTGTCTCTGCCAATGGTAGAAACCATTCGAGCTCTCTTCTCTATCACCATTGCCATTCCTCGCCTGGTTTTTCTGCCGGATTAAGACAAAGAAGATGAAGGTGCCCCGAGTACTTTTCCCGGTGCTGATGATAACATTTGAATCCCAACTTCCCCCAAGTAAAAGACGTGACTTCCTTTAGTGGTTCCTTTGAAATGCCTGCCCCTTAACAGAGTGATTGCCCCTTAACGTATGGTGGGCTGCCAATATCACTTGTCCTCGGAAATGACCATTTTGCCCCTTTAGCCTTCCAAGTTCTTGTTTTGCGCATAACTTCTTCATACGAACTCAGAATGACTCCGTTCTTTCGGCATTGGCTTCATCTTCTCGTCCTCTACACAATGAAAAGTAGAAATCTTGTATTTGAACGAGTTCCAATTGGTCTTTTTGCTCCAAATGACTCCATTGCACCTAATAAACTCAAAAGCACACATAAGATACATAATTTACAAGAAAACTCGCAAAGAAAGCATAAATACTAGATATAAAATTAGGTGTATTCTACACCTATCAATGCATCTCCTGCGTTGGGTAAGACTATTCCCGAAAAGGACATTGTGATGCAAATTATACGATCTCTTCCAGCTGGATACGAGTCTAAGAAGCACGTCGTCCTTGAATGAAATAACCTTGAAATACTTTCCAGAAATGTACTCTTGTTGGAAAGTTAAAGATCTTTGATCACGAAAAAAATACAGCTAAACAATCGCCCTTGAAGCTGTAAGCAATTCAAGTGAATCTCCTTTCAAAAAGTTGTCTTGGACTAACGAATGCTCCACTGATCATGATGAATTCGACTTGTTTATGATCACGCAGCAGATCAAAAATATTGTAAGGAGAAGTAGAAGTTTTAGAAAGCGGCATTTCCAAACTAATGTTTCTGATGATTCGACCATTCAACAAGAAAAACCTCTTAAGTGCTTTAAGTGTCGTGGTTTCGGTCACACTCAAAAGGATTGTCCAAGTAAAGAATATTATCAAGGAAATAATGCTTTCATTGGGTCTCTTGATATTATTCCTAATATGCATCCTTCTGAAGATTTTACAGAAAATTCAGCTCGCTTTGCAGAAACATCTGTTGATCCTTGCTCTGATTCAGACTACGAGTCAGATAAAGAGATTCTATACTTCTTGAACAAAAGCGAAGAAATTCACCTATAAAACCTTCGTTTGAAGAAAGCATTGGAAAAGTTTGAATTATCCCTTCAGGTGAAAGATCTTGAGTTGAATAAACTTAAGGATAACTTCACCAGAACCCTATCTCTAAAATAAAAGGAGATTGATACTCTAAAGTGTGATCTACAAAGCCTCTCTGGAAGTTTTGACAAAATTTTGGCAATATTATTTGGTCAAAAGTCCTTTTGGGTTGAAAAATAAAACCTTGGTCACTGATAATTGTTTCATTCTTGTCGGTTCAAAGAAAGAGGGTATAAACTGTTGTGACAAACAGGTAGCTGATTCTCAAAATAAGGATTCCTCTCTTCTCTACTTGTTTTGTGGAAGTATGAAACATGTTCAAAACAAATGTTGGAAATTCAAGAAGAATAACAAGAAAATTGTTAAACTTCAGAATGACATGCAGAGAATGAATCGGGCTTTTAAAAACTTCACAGGAACTTTTGAGCCTAAGCAGAGGAAACAAATAGTGAGATATATAAAAGAGGTAAGAACCTAAATTTCACAAAATACCTTGTTACGTCACTTCGTGACTCAATAAGTGAGCACTCTACTCATCCCAAAGCTACTTAATTATAGTAATGTTTGCAGCCTCATCATTAACTTGAGAATATGAGGTAAGCATCAAGGTTGCTCAAGTTTGTTTTTGATTTCCTTATTAGTGATTACTAATTGGATGATGACATCGATCCTTTAACTGTTCTCATATTATAAGATGATAAGTAATGCTTTTGCTTTGTTGAGACATCTCCGGAGGTATATAACTAATCATATACAATCTCGTTTTGTCAAACACATCTCTCAGTCCGTAAAGACTTGATGTGTGTACCAAAATCTCTTGTGCTCTAAACCTTGTTTATTGAGCTAAGAATAAGATTGTATCTTATATTGAAACTATCAGAAATTCACATAAGGATAAGTTTGTTAAAAAAATATAGTACGACTCATTATGCTCAAGGATGCCAACAACGTGTAATTTATGGCTCACGGACCGTGGAGACTATTCCCACACCGTACATATTCGTGAACCTTTTAGGGTTTATTTGATCAGTCTTTCTAAGTCTCCTCCTTGGAAATTACCTGCACATATCTCATTATCCTCAAGGATGCCAACAGCGTGTAATTTATGGCTCACGGACCGTGGAGACTATTCCCACACCGTACATATTCGTGAACCTTTTAGGGTTTATTTGATCAGTATTTCTAAGTCTCCTCCTTGAAAATTACCTCCACATATCACTCTGTTTGGAGAAATACAGATTTATGGCTCCTGTAACTAGAGGTATTGCGAAGAAGGATACGGTATAAGTTGTGAATGTCTTTTTATGTGAAGGTATTAAATCGTCGAGAATAAGAAGGAGAAACCACCCAGAGATACAAAATGTTTTCCTCAACTTGTTTTTTTTATCATTTTTTCATCAAGATAATGATTTCAGGGCTATGGTAAAGAACTTTGTAACCCAAAGGAATGATTTGAAGTCTCGAATCAATTACTCTTTGGAAGATATAACTTACTATGAACACATGATGTCTCTGTCAAGGGAAACATCTTGCGTGAACTTAAAACAGAGCTTAGTGAGTTAACTGACATCTCTGAAGACCTATAAGAATTGAACGATCCAATCATTAATGGAAAGGGAATTCACTGTACAAGTTGTAAGGAGAAAAATGGTGCAGTACTAGGAAACTTCTTATGAGAATTGATTCTTATGTTCGAGAAGAATAATTAGGGTTTGGTATAGCATAAATTGTGAGTACACAAGTTATTTTGCATGTCTTTAGATTTATTTATTTAAACTCTAAGTGTTTGGAAGATGAAGTTGCAGTATTCTAATCTTATTGGTTATATATATATATTGCAAAACTTATGAGATATATGCGTCCTATGCTTTTTGTGAGTTGAACTGATATCTCATATATGCTTAAAAGTTAAATCTATTATGTCTTTACTGACGAAAGGTAGAATAAACGTTTTGAGAAATTCCGCAGTATTAATCTCTCCATGATTGCACTTATTGTGAAGCTACTGCATGTTACTCCGTAAGATTCTCTTACGTAGAGTTGTGTCGGTTAAATTAATCTTGTGGTTATTTTCTTCCATATTTTTATGGATACAAATCACGTAATTTTATAATGTCCAAAGAAATCATTCTTTTCGTGTAAAAGTAAGGTCACTCATGTTGTTCTCTTGGGAATGACATCAAATCGGGGAGAGTTCTTTTTGAACTTGTGCTTAATTGTTATATCTTTGTGGGGAGAGCGGTTGTGGAATTTGTACGGGTTACTTGTATCTTAATAAACTCCTTGATGAAGACACTAAGTTCTTAACTCTGTGATATCATCTAAAGTAAAAGTTGATATGTAATTCTTTAGTCATGAATTATCTTTTGAAACATTCATTATGATCCCATAGTTTTCGTACCTTTGCCAAATTATATTGACAAAAATGGGAGAATTATTTAGTAGTTTCATACTACATACATATGATTTACAAATCATTATGTAAGGGGGAGTGGATTCACATCTATAGGTTTCACATATTATGCAAAAGATTGAAGTATTGACTACGGGGGAGAAACATATTACCATAGTATTATTTGAAGTTATGATACAAATGGACTCTGATAAAGATAATAATACTAATATTGTATGACAACAATTGAGAATATTGTTTTCTTATTGTCATTGCTACGGATCTTCAACAACAATGATGCTGAGTTGAACACGCTCGGAATCAATGGAGAACTTGAAGTTACGAAGAATCCAAGAAGAACCAAGGAAATCAAGCATAATGGATTTGGAGCTTTACATTACTTTTTTTTTTTTTGTAATCCATATGTATTGATAGTTTTGTCACTAAAATTGACAAAGGGGATAGAGCATAGCTCGGTCGAACTTACAAGTGTTGCTATCTCAAGCTTGTTGTCAAATTTAGTTGATCAAAACTATATCTTGATTTTCTAGTCTACATTTTAGAAGTGTGTAGTTGAGTACCAGACTTCACAGCGTTCACCATTTGAAGACGGAGATCAACTGAAGACTTTGGAGGATTTCATCGACAAAAGGTATGTGAAGACTGAAGCATTCATGTTTACTCAAGTATTCACAATTCTATCTATGAGACTAAGTTGTATGACTAAGTGGACTTTAAATGATGGCACAATAGAAATTTCGATCCAAGTTTATCTTGTTGAATATTTTTCTCGAAATATGAATTAAGTTATAAATCAATCATCTACTTGATGAATTTAGTTAAGAACAAATTCTTGTTTATGAACTAGATTATGATTCGAGTTAATCATTTGAAAATAACCTAGAACAGTGATATGTGTAAGATTATCATTGATGATATTCGGGGATGTTTTAAATTGATTATTGAGAGTTTTAGAACTACTGAAATCTGGATACAGGGATAATACACATACTGGCGTAATTGTTTGGTTCCGTATCAGCAATACACGTGCCGGCGTAGGTCTAAGTTTGGTAACGACTTGTTGGTACACATACCCGGTATGCATACCAAAAAGTTCTGTTGCTCGTGCACATAAGGGTACATGGTACGTACACGTACTCAGTATGTGTACTGAAACGCCCTGAATTTTAACTTCCTTAAGGGTACACGTACCTTGGCAGAGTGCCTCACGAATTGGAAGCATTATATGTACCCGGTATACGTACTTACCCAGTCGAATAATTTCAGATGCATTTCAAAGTATTTCTATGAGATATTTGACATTTGAACAATTCTATAAAACAAATATAAGACATAAATGATCACTGAAAAGACGAGGGTACCCAAATACACTACAATCTTTTATTTATCGACCTATAAGTCCTCTACCAAAAGTGATTGTCTATACACTGAGTCGAGACAATACAACAAATCGATTCACACTTCGTGTGATCGTCTATGGATACGAGATCGAGACAATACGACAACAAGATAACTTGTGTGATTGACTATGGATACAACATCGAGACAATACAACAACGAAGTATGATACTTGATAATAGGTTCGGACTTAACCATACTCTATAGGATCACTATCAAGTATCTGTGGAGTTAACGTTTTAGTAATTTAATTTAAATTATATAAACAAATATAATTGCGGAAAACAAAAGTAAATCTGTTGATACATGAAAAATAATATCCCATAACGGGCCCGGGGTACTCCTAAGAGGGGAGGTAAGCCTAGTATGAGACATGGGGACTAAGCCCAAGTCCTTTATATAGGGTAATACATAGTGAATGACAGCTAAGCTGTCCTTTATTTTCGGGAACGTCTCGCGAAGGGTCGCAGGCGTACAAGTATTCGTATTCGCGACACTTCCTTCACTTTCGCCAGATTTCATATCTTCCTATCGTCATCCAGTGCGTCATTCATATTAACTTCTGCGACTCACTCGCAATGTTGTTATCGGTTGCCTTCACGAATTGTTGTTGTCGCGATATTCTGATCCTACATCTTGCCTCTTTTTTTCTTGAATATTGCTTGAAGAGCGATCTTTAAGAAAAAATACGTTGTTGTAGTAGTCTCTGATTTTTATTGATGAAGGAACGAGCGAAAGAATACTGGACTTGAAAAGTACGTACTTGCCTCTATTCTTTGGCGAAGTTCCGAAGTTTTTAGAAGTATGTATGAAATATCATTTCTTGCCTCATGGGATACGGAAAATAATGGATCTTGCAATCTCTTCTCGCGAGTTAGGAAAATAATTGAATCCCATATGATAAGAAAATATGTTGTGCGATATCCGAATTCTTTGTCGCAACCGTTCATTTTTCATGAAAAATCTTCTTCAGCATAGCTCCATGAATCTAGGAATGACCGTTTACACGTGTTTAAAACCATCCTTTTTACCGGTACATTTAATGTTATCCGGTCATAACACTTTCTTGCCTATTTATAGGAGAGTCTTTTGTGAAGAACATTTCTTTCCTTCTATTTCATCTCCTTTATCGTCTGCAACTGTTCTTCTATTATTCTTCTTCACCATCGTTTTCATCATCCTTCTGTTATTTCTTATTTGCTATCACTTTCATGGCATCCAGGTTTGTTAATCTTGCTAGATTCGATTGATTCTATGATTGATTGATTTTGTGATTAACTTCCCTTTTTGAGATTATCTTATTCCTTTTGATATTTTTCGCCATTTTTGTTTCAAGAAGAACAAACCCAAGCACCAAGTTCACCGTGAAGAACCCCTTCTTTCTTTGGATTCACAATCGAAACCAACTTCTCAACAAGAATCCACCTTGCCACCAAAGTCCTCTTCGCAAGCTAAACATACCGTTTCTAAAAGAAAGCCTCTGAGTGATAAGGTATTTTGAGAAGTATTTACTTTTTAATGACAATATCGTTGCCTCTCGTTTCTTACTTAATTTATCATTCGCAGGATGACAAAACTATTGACAAAACTCCCAAAAGATCTCGCCACTCTAAACCTCGTTACTCCCGATGTCCCTTTTCCCTCATTTACACCTTCTTCTCCCATTGCGAAATCATCGCAAGATAATCTTGTCGCAAGTGACAATATTCCGATGCCTCAACTCCTCATAGATCAATTTCCTCATAATAGTCCTACTACAAATGAACTTACTCCTTCTCCTACCATCAATGTCCCCTGTCATTCCTCCCATCACTACCTTTCCCGAAATCTCCTCTTCTCATGATGTTCCTTTGGCGAAGAATGATTCGTCTCTTCCTTCTTTGCCCGAGCAAATCCCCTCTACCGCAGAAAATTTGGAGGGAATAGACGTGGCTTTCAAAGTTCTCTCGGACCTTGTGAATGATGCCAAAAAGACTTCAGTCGATCCTGTCAAGTCTGATATCTGCGAGATTTTAAGTAAACATCTCGGTTCTGATAGGATCTCGCAAGCATCCTTAGTTCAAGAAATTAATGTACTGAAAAATGATCTTCAAGCTATGACTGCTAAATGCAATAATCTCCATCTTGAAAATCAAAAATTTCACAACCTCTCACTAGATCGTGATAATCTTCGCAAGAATGAAGATTGGCCAGAGAATATAACAAGCGTGTGAAGATACGTGAATTTCAACCAGGAGATTTGGTATTGCGAGAGACACCAATATATCAGCGAGAAAATGGAGGCAAGCTGGCGAGAAAATGGGATGGACCTTATATTATTAAAGAAGTAGTTGGTACAGGGGCTTATAGATTGATGGATCCTGAAGGCAAAGACATGGGACAAAGATTGGGCAGGCCGTGGAACAGATTATATCTAAAGAAATACTACCCATAAAAGTGGGTCAGATGAAGTACTTTAATGCAAGATATTTGAGAAAATCAATCAAGTTCAAACCAAAATATCAGCGAATATCTCATGAGCGTAATGGCAAGAGATAACGATTGACTGAATGAACAAACATGAGTAAATGAATGGGACGAACCTTTATGGCGTACACCCTAGTTCGCGAATTACATTTCGTAAGAGGCAAATGTAAGACCTAAAGTGCGTCATATAAGGGGGTATCTCTTAACATGGCTCAGGGAAAAGGTTACACCGCCCCGGAACTGGGTCATGAAGATTTGGGGCCCATGAAAGCCTATCAGGAAGAGATACCTTGGATTCCCAACTATATATGTAGGTTATACCCTGGTTGGGCGACCGAGGGTCTCTTTCAAGGAGGAGCCGTATGATCAAGGCGCCGAGGTACCCGGTTGAGTCAAGAGTGCGGGAGCATGGAACTTCCTTACCACTCTTGACAAGTCTTGGCGCATCCGCACTCGGCCCAAGAAAACTCCACTTAGGGTGCAGCCTTGTAACCATAAACTCTATAGGTATAAGGGATAAGAGGTGCGAAAACAACCGGTTGTTGTTAAGACCGGATGGGAGGAGCTAGCCTTGTATGGCCGATGTACGCCTCCTTGAAGGGGCAACCAGGGAGATGATAAGGGCGGCACCCTCCATTAGGGAGCTGATAAGTGCCAAAGACGCAAATGTCACGAGGCTTTGTTTTCGCAAGGAAACTTAGGCTTGTCATATTTGTGCAATGATCCCGCAGAGGCAATAATACTAACGCGAGGGTAAGACGAGATCAATGGGTCCTTACATGCAAGTGTAAAGACGTCCTGCGATTTCGTCGCAAGACGACAATGTCATGGGGCTTTACTTTCGCAAGAAAGTTTAGGCCTGTCATATTGTCGCAAGCAAAATATCTGCAGAGGCAAAAATACTTGAAAAATGATAAGACAAGGTCAATGGGTTTTTACATGCAAGTGTAAAGACGTCCCGCGACCTTGTCGCAAAAAGGGTAGCAGAGTAAGACCTTTAATTAGGAAGGTCAAACTTAGAAGACCATCAAAAATGATAAGGCAAGGTTAATGGGTCATTACATGAAAATGTAAAGGCGGCCTGCGATCTTGTCGCAATGAGAAGAAATAAAGTGAAATTCCTAATTGGGAGGATTTTACTTAATAAAAGATCCGATGGCGAACATGTTCGCGAGATTATGATCAAACATCTTAAATAAGAGAAAAAGGAGAAAATAAGGGGATTACTCGATCAAAGACTTAATCCTTACAAACAAAAGAAGTTTTGAAAAATTACAAAGAAAGTTTAATTCTCCACATCAATATTATCAACTACAGAGGATGGTTGAGATCTTTCATTGCTTTTATCGCCTTCACCTTCACCCACGGTCGGTGGATTTTCATCAGAAGTGTTTTCAGCACCTTCATTTTCGCCAGTTGGTGGATTTTTATCAGAAGTTTTTTCAGTCGGGTCTTTGTTGACAACTTCAATATTAGCGATATCTTCGCCGCTTTCATAGTCATAATCACTGTCAGGAGAATCAGGGACTTCATCATCACTTACTTCCAAAGGATCAACATGAATAGGATCAAGGGACTTAGACAATAAAATCTCATTCACAAGGACTTCAGCTTTGAGGGGGAATTGACGAAGCAACGCCTTTTGGCGATTCTTACTATCTATGTCTTTACAGTAAGACATATAATCAAATCTTCGTTCTGCACGGTCGCGAGAACGAGCAAGAGAGGCGGCGAGTAACCCATTTTCTTTGCGAATCCTAGAGTAATCTGATCTGAGGGTGGAGATAGTAGAGCGAAGCTTCTTCTCAGAGTCTGCATAACAAGTGCACAAGATTAAAGAAAACTTTTACAGAATATTTTTGGAATTTTCAGGATAATTAAAGATTTTTGGAATAATTAATGAATTAAGATAGTCAAATAATATGACTACCTTCCTTCGAGAAGTCGATCTTGAATTAAAGCCGCAAAATTATTCCCCAAACAGTCCATGGCATCATCAAATGTATCTCCAACTAGGCCTTTCAATCGAGCTCGCAAGCTTTTTTCATTCGAAATGAGTATAGAATTCTCGGTTACAAGGGCAGAATTGGATTTTTCTAATTTGGAACATTGATCTTTGAATTGGTTTGCTTTTAGACTCAAGTTTATTCTACCCCGAATAAGTTTATCTCTCTCGGCAGTAATTTCTTCAAGTTGATTTTTCAAAGCATGAATAGATTGTTCTTGTTCTTCACGTAATTTTTGACAAGCATCATATTCTTGCGAATAGGTCGCAACCTTGTTTAGTAGAGATCGTTTCTCCTGGGAAAGGGTCCCATTCTCATCTGATAAAGTTTCCAACTCCAAATTAGCCTTAGTCAAAGAGTAAGAAAGGCGAGATAAGTCTTTACTTAATGAATCTTTTCTGCTGAATTAAATCAAAGTTTTCTTTAGACAAATTATCTATTTGATCAACAAAGATATGTATGAAGATTATTTAAGAAGTTATATTGCTCCATCCAAGCGTCTCTTTCAACTCGAACCTCTTCAACAACTGATTCCAACTGATATATCTCCATTATTCGTTTCTGGTTTAGAGCTTGAAGGGCGAACAAGAGTTTAAGTTGTAAAAAAAAAAAAAAAAAAAAAAAAAAAAAAAAAAAAAAAAAAAAAGGGGGGTTAAGGGGAAAGAGTTTACCTTTTAACTCTTCATTCTTCTTGCGAAGATTATCACGATCTAGTGAGAGGTTGTGAAATTTTTGATTTTCAAGATGGAGATTATTGCATTTAGCAAATCATAGCTTGAAGATCATTTTTCAAGACATTAATTTCTTGAACTAAGGATGCTTGCGAGATCCTATCGTAACCGAGATGTTTACTTAAAATCTCGCAGACATCGACTTGACAGATCGATTTAAGTCTTTTTGGCATCATTCACAAGGTCCGAGAGAACTTTGAAAGCCACGTCTATTCCCTCCAAATTTTCTGCAGTAAGAGGGATTTGCTCGGGCAAAGAAGGAAGAGACGAATCATTCTTCGCCAAAGGAACATCATGAGAAGAGGAGATTTCAGGAAAGGTAGTGATGGGAGGAATGACAGGGACATTGATGGTAGGAGAAGGAGTAAGTTCATTTGTAGTAGGACTATTATGAGGAACTTGATCTATGAGGAGTTGAGGCATCGGAATATTGTCACTTGCGACAAGATTATCCTGCGATGATTTCGCAGCGGGAGAAGAAGGTGTAAATGAGGGAAAAGGGACATCAGGAGTAACAGGTTTAGAGTGGCGAGATCTTTTGGGAGTTTTGTCAATAGTTTTGTCATCCTGCGAATGATAAATTAAGTAAGAAACAGAGGCAACGATATTGTCATTAAAAAGTAAATACTTCTCAAAATACCTTATCACTCGCAGGCTTTCTTTTAGAAACGGTATGTTTAGCTTGCGAAGAGGACTTTGGTGGCAAGGTGGATTCTTGTTGAGAAGTTGGTTTCGATTTGTGAATCCAAAGAAAGAAGGGGGTTCTTCACGGTGAACTTGGTCTTTGGGTTTGTTCTTGCTGAAACAAAAATGGCAGAAAAAGATCAAAAGGAATAAGATAATCTCAAAAAGGGAAGTTAATCACAAAATCAATCAATCATAGAATCAATCGAATCTAGCAAGATTAACAAACCTAGATGCCATGAAAGTGATAGAAAATAAGAAATAACAGAAGGATGATGAAAACGATGGTGAAGAAGAATAACGGAAGAACGATTGCGAGACGATAAAGGAGATGAAATAGAAGGAAAGAAATGTTCTTCACAAAAGACTCTCCTATAAATAGGCAAGAAAGTGTTATGACCGGATAACATTAAATGTACCCGGTAAAAAGGATGGTTTTAAACACGTGTAAACGGTCATTCCTAGATTCATGGAGCTATCTTTCAAGAAGATTTTTCATGAAAAATGAACAGTTGCGACAAAGAATTCGGATATCGCACAACATATTTTCTTATCATATGGGATTCAATTATTTTCCTAACTCGCGAGAAGAGATTGCAAGATCCATTATTTTCGTATCCCATGAGGCAAGAAATGATATTTCATACATACTTCTAAAAACTTGAACTTCGCCAAAGAATAGAGGCAAGTACGTACTTTTCAAGTCCAAAGTATTCTTTCGCTCGTTCCTTCATCAATAAAAATCGAGACTACTACAACAACGTATTTTTTCTTAAAGATCGCTCTTCAAGCAATATTCAAGAAAAAAAGAGGCAAGATGTAGGATCAGAATATCGCGACAACAACAATTCGTGAAGGCAACCGATAACAACATTGCGAGTGAGTCGCAGAAGATTAATATGAATGACGCACTGGATGACGATAGGAAGATATGAAATCTGGCGAAAGTGAAGGAAGTGTCGCGAATACGAATACTTGTACGCCTGCGACACTTCGCGAGACGTTCCCGAAAATAAAGGACAGCTTAGCTGTCATTCACTATGTATTACCCTATATAAAGGGTTGAGTAAGTCTGTTGAAGAGAGAGGTCTTTTTGGATTGGAGAGTAAGTCATTAGGAGAGAGAAACAGAGAGAATGTTTGTAAGTCCTTAAATGTAATTCCATTTTCCTGTGTAAAGATTTCAAGAAAGTTATTAATAAACATTGGTAATTGTTCATCTATTATCCTTTGAATGGATTAGTTAAACAAAATATAGTGAGGGGTGTATTGTGGGATTTCCTGCAACTACAAAGGCAAGTTGGCTCACCCAACCAATGACTTACCCAACTCTATTCTTCCAAAAAAAAAGGGGGGAAGTATGCGTAGGCGCGTTTCCACATAAAATTTAAGAAACAACAAAGTTTAAGTAACATTAATCGTAAATCAACATTCGCCACGCACCATATTAATATCCCACAGTAATCGAAAAGAAACATGATAATAAAGCAAAGAACCGGAAAAGAAAGGAACCAACCAACAACAACAACAATTATCATAGAGATAGGAAGGACTCAGCACAATCAAAGATAAGCAGGAAAATGAGGAAGCAACATATTAAGTGGACTGAAGCTGGGACAAATCTTGCCGCTTCTTTTCAAGCTCCGTGCAAACCGTCTCTTCCGCGGTCTCGGCTCGTATCACCTCGTCGCTAGATACCCCAACATCTGCAACCAGTTGATTCGGCGCCCTCTTCCTACTGGAAGTCTTCTCAGAATGCTTCTCTAACTCCTCCTCTAGTTTAGAAATCTGACCCGCAAGATGGACACAGGGATCATTACGATTCTTCACCTTCACCAACAACTCCTCTAGCCACACCACTGGAAACTTAATGTTGATCGTTGATCGGATGGTAGTGTCCCAGCCACGCATCACCGCCGCGTCAACAGGATCATCCCCTACCCACGTAAGTTGGTCGGAGACCTCTAGGAGGTTTTTAGTCATATAACACAAAGTCCAGATGTCCAAAAGATCCGCTCTCACCATATGACCACCGCCCCGCTCCACAATGTCCCTGTAAGTGGCGGCAAAGACTGTCGGTACCCAAAAGCCATGGACTAGCGTATGGGTAGCAGGGTCTACTCCAGCCTCAGCAGCACTCGCTATTATAGGAAAACGGAGCTGCACATCCTCAGAGGCTGTTGGAGCGTCCGAGACCACGGGCACTTTAGGAATATCTGTTCACTTCTCTGAAGGAGTGACTGAAGAAGAACCACCACCATTTTTCCGGGTACGCTTAGTAGACCCATCACCGCCAGGGACTATGCGCCGCGCACCTCTGTGTTGGAGCCTTCAAGTCTGGCGGTTTCCTTACGTTTGTTACCCATATCCTAGCGCCAAATGAGAGTATTAACAAGTATGCAAGAACACAACGCGGAGATAGGAAATATGTACATAACAAGAAACTAACTTGAGAAATGACTGAGTCCAGTGGAGGATCAGTAGCTTTGTGACGAGACATGGAAGAATCATAGGACGACTCAGAGTCACTAAAAGGACCTGAAAAATAAGGAATGAATGACATCGCGAAGGAACGCTCAGATTTATTAAAAAAAAAAGAGGGAGGAAAGAGGAGAGAAGATAGAAGAATAAGAAAAACAAAGACACGTATTAAATAGGGAGTTGTGTAAGTTACCTTCAAGACCACCAACCGGTGGTGCCATGTGGGATGATGACCCACCAAAAACTGACCGGCTAGAACCATATGGACTCATTGATTGCAAAATGACACTAGGAGATACTAGAGCTTCGCCTCTGGCACGAACCGTCTTAGCCCGAAGGAGGTGAACTGATGATATGTGAAGGCGTGGGGATACCTAGCCGGTCCCCTCAGAGAGATTAACTCCAAGACTCCTCAACTGGTCTACGAACGAGGGAGTTGGGCTACCACTAGCGCTCCTAGGAGGCTGTGACGCGCTCCTTCGCCGAGTCTGTTGAGGGTATAGAGACGAGATGTTAGCAGAAGAAGAAGAGCGCGGAATAGGCAATTTAGCTGCTTCTCGCCTAGCCTTCTTGACAAGGCTATTCTCAGTCCAATCGCTCTCAGGAATGTTCATGTACTCCTCCATTACGTAAGAAGGGGCCTTCCACCCCACAGGATTGGAAAATGGGGCTTCCTGAGAACGTAAGCCCCGCCACTCATTTTTATCAAAAAAAAAATGATGATGATAAATGATAGATGAATGAAAAGCAAAATGGAGAAAAGACAACAAGTACCTGCGCTGCCAGGGGATTAACAGATGGTCTGACCACCTCTATCCGCGGGGGCTTACGATTAGAAAACGACTTCGACCCTCTCTTCGGCCTTATGGGCTCATAACCTTCAGGGGAGCCCAATAATTCACCAATGGCTCTAAAGGGCGATATTTGGTAGCTGGAACGAGACAATGTGCAGCAGCTATGGTATCATCAAGTTTGATCCAGCCAGACGCATAAAGCACTGGAAGGTATTCATAGGATAAGTCACGGGGGGGGAGACGATTCGCGCAAAAGGAAATTCAAAGCTCGACGACGAATGAAATGATGGTAGTCATGGGCTCCCTCAGTAACTGCCAAAGGGCGCTCGGGAATAGGCTGCTTGAACGAAAAGTCGATCCCTCGATCACACAGACGTACCGGCCCCTTGAAAACAAAACGATCAAAACTAGCGACGACATCCCCAATATCAGAGCTCCCCCAAGGAGGAAATCTATGGGGGATTCCTTGGTCAAAACCAACTTGCCGAGCTACACGGTCGGGATTGTAAGACATGGCAATAAACTTACCAGCGTGGAACCCAGGAAGATAACCAGGCAACAATTCCATCACCGAATCAAAATCTGCCTTCGCCAAGAGCTTTGTTGAGTCCAACTTTGTGTCAAAAGGCGCGATAAAATCGTAATGCGCTGGACCCGATCGACTGTCCTGATAAGGAAACGACACAAAATCCTTGGCCACGTCCATGTATTAGGCAATATCGCCCTTGGGTATTTTCCCCTTTAGATGCCAAAGAGCCATCCGCGGGTAGCCATAAACAACTAGAACCTTCTTAACCGAGCCATCATCTTGATCAACATCTTCTTCGCGGTGAATCGCTAGTGCATTAAGATCAGGCACGTATGGGGAAACATGCTCCCAAGACCACGCTTGCATAAAAGAAGCCGGGATGTAAGTGTCGATCTTATGGGACGAACCCACCATCTGAAGGTCGTGACAGAAAAAATCTAGATGGCGATACAAGCCGCCTAAAAACATCGGCGCAAGCGGGAAAAAAACACCGCGAGATAACAACACTGCTATTGGCACGAGTTCACTCTTGATGGTGTCTTCGGGACTATACTCAAACACATCATGACAAAGCCAAAACAGGATATAAGCAGCCAACTCCGCACGAGGGTTCTTCTCTTTTTGTTTGGGGGGAAGAACTTTTCCATCCACTAGCCGCGGAGCCCAATACTTGATCCAGAGAAAAAAGGAATCGCGTCGGCTGGTCTTGGTAACCCACTCAGGACCAGCCTTTGTTGGAGTTGATGAGCCATGAATCATTTCGTGAGCATGGATAGAACTGGCAAGCAATCGCTCACCCATCGGACGCGCCGGAGGAGGCTTCTTCTTCTCAACCCATTTGGCCTTCCCTTTTACGACAGACGATGATATCTCTTTCTTTCCCGCGTCAGCAACCTTCTTTTCCTTGCCCCGTTTTGCTGGTGTCTGGTCCTTCCTCACTAACTCGGTCCGAGAGGCATCCTTGCAATCCAACAGATAAGTCCACAACACTTTCTCCTCATCACTCAGCGCTCCGTAAGCAGCCGCCTCGTCATACGAATGACTGCCATGGATGGGTAACCCTGTAAGGGCAACTACATCCTCCAGAACTATGGTTGCCTCCCCCCACGCTGTAAAAAGAGTATGAACAGGAGGAGCCCAGCGACAAAAGAGTCGTGTTATGTCGCGCCTACATTTCTTCACTTCCCACTTGAGAAATGAATTTATATCTTCGTCAATACCCGCTTCACGAAGGATAGCCGCGTGACTGGGATTGGAATGTATATAGGATGTCCAGTGCGGCCATATCGGATGAGTTTTTGACTTAGAACGAATATCAATGTCAGGGAGATCGTAGTCGCCGCGGTGAATGGCCATTCACGGCACCATCTTAAACGCGAAGGCATCCATGGTCTCCTACTCGGGTTCCATAAGCCACCCGGGGGTGGGCGGATAAGGTAACATAGGAGGATTTAAAAGACCAGGAACGAGGGCATCATCAAGAGGGATGACGTGCTTACCTCCACGGAGCCCCCTCAGCCTCGGTGCGCGTTTTAGATCATAGCCGCTGGTAAACTCCGCAATTGAGTAAGACCGACCATCCACCGGAGGAGGTAGAAGGATCTCGTCCTGATCCGCACTCGGTCTCCTCGGAAGCCGCGCTCATTACTTCCTCAGACTCGTCAGATTCCTCAGATGAACTGCTACTGGTAGAACTGCTAGACATGGCGCGTGTATGATTGTTAAGAATGGAGGGAAGAGAAGCTATAAAAGGTAAAAGGTAAGGGGAGAACAGATCAATGGACCTATATATATATATATATAAAGGTCTCGAAGTTCAAATGTGGCATTTACGAAGTGGGGAGGATAACCGGCAGAAACTGAAAAGGGAGAAGTGGGAAAGACCTGCACGATGAATAAGGTAAAACGCCGCTAGAGATTGTGGAGTTGATAAGAGGGTAAAGAAACCGCATCCTTTGTTCTAAAACAAGAGAGAAAAGAGAAGCTGGAAAGAATCCTATGACTATTGGGTTATTTTACAATTAACCCAATAGTCAGGGGACTAATGTTGATACATAAAAAAATAATAATACCCCATAACGGTCCCGAGGTGCCCCTAAGAGGGGAGGTAAGCCTAGTATGAGGCATGGGGACTTGGGGACTAATCCCAAGTCCAATGAGAAAATACCATGAGGTAAGAAGGACAAGGAAGGGATTAACAAATAAGGAGGAGGTTATATTAAGGAATGACATTAGAAGTAATTAAGGAGGTTTAGGACATGTGTCATGATGTCATAAAAGGAGGGACTTTTGGGAAAGTCTATATAAGGAAGGACAAGGTACAATAGAAAGGAAACTCTCTCTCTTACCATTCCTAGAAAGCTGAGGTCGCTTGGTGTATCTAGGACGGGTGGAACCAAAACTAAAATCACCCCTCAACAAAATCACACAGCAAGATTTTGTTGACGAGGAAAACTACAGATGCAGAAAAACCCCGGGACCTAGTCCAGAATTGAATACTCTCATAATTAAGTTGCTATACAAAATCTACACCAACTTCGTATAGTTGAGACCAATCAACTACCCCTAGTTCACCTAGTTTCCTCAGTATACCTGCGCTTCCGACTTCAATGAGTGCACTCACTGGAACAATTCCTTTGGATCGTATTCCAAACAGTAAAGGAAAAACAAATCTGTTTGGTAACAACTCTTTCAATTCTTTCAAGATAAAGATATCTCAAGTCATATACAAAGGCTCTTCCGTTTAATATAATAAACTCCTTTGCCTGGTTAGATCAATCTATCCAATAACTACCAAAGTAGTCAAGTTTAGATTCGCACTCAATCAAAATAAATCTCAAAGAGATATATTGAGAATGTCGATCTCATGCAACTAATCAATCGAATAAATCCGATTCTAGTTGGATCCCAGCCGATCAAGGTTTGTGCACCTACAAAGATATGAGATAGATCCCATCTGCTAGATAATAACCATGAGTGTACTCATGACCGTTGGTGGTGAAATTTTTATGCGGCGCGATCCCATGCTTAAGATCTTCAAACAATGGTGACTTATACAAAACGTTGAGATCATTATTTGAACCCGGGAGTCCAAAACAAGCATGCCAAAACCAACAATCATAAGTAGTCGAAGCTTCCAAAATTACAGTTGGTTTTGGATAATGACCATTATATTGACCTGCCCATTCAACCGGACGAGCATGCCACGTCCAATGCATGCAGTCAAGACAACCTAGCATTCCTGGGAAACCCCTCATGGTGTTTCGACAGTGATTCTTTGAACATCTTCCTTAGTAGGCTTTCTTTAAAAAGTTGGACCAAAATGCTCGCCTATTGTTTCGTAAAATAATTTGAGATACCTAAAAGCGGTTGTTTTTCCCATACGAATGTAATCATCTGTGGAATCCGCTGGTACGCCATAACATGGTATACAGAGGGCGGCAGTGACCTTTTGTTCGGGACTAAATCCTCGTAAATAGTGTGTATCATATTGATAATTAAATAAAGGTTGTACTTGACAAAGCTCGTCAATGATACTTTGCGTCAAGTTGCGGCCCATGCGGAATCGACATTGAAAATCCTCATCGGAATATACACATCCATGATTAAAATAATCTTGCATCATCTTGTCGTGGTAAAAATGTCGATCTCGCCACGTCCATCTTCTAGTCATAACTTCATGTGTCTCTAAAGGCTTTGGTGTCATCCTTGTTTGTAATTGTAACGTAAAATTTCGCCTTCTTATATCTTGAATTGCGTCTTCATCCATTTGACGCAAAATCTCCATATACATTTCTTCTTCTTCTTCATACAACATTTCATCCATCTCCATATATTCCTTAGAAGAACCAAAATCAGGATTCATGGTTGAAAATCGAAAGCGATTAAAATTAAGAAAAGATTGATCGGATGAAAGACTGTTGTGAATTTGTGAGATCAAACTCGAGTAGTATTTATAGGGGTAGAAACTATCCGTTCCGGTGACCGTTTATAATTAGTCGTTCACGGTCTTAGTAAACTAGCGGTTTCTCCTCCCCCGCCAGTGGATCTTGTTCGTCCGCTTGCGGTTTATGGTCGTCCGTTCATTTGATCATCCCCAGCCCACTGCTTTCCCATAATGAAAAATCAGGTTTGCCCATCCACCTGGATCAACAAATAATTTGTTTTATTGATTGCCATAGGAATCGCCCTAAACAAAATTTTTTTCCATTCGATCGATTGTCATGACAGAATGGATATGTGAAATTAATGTCTTACCACAAAATAAACAACAAAGACTGCATGACAGGGGCAATCCAGAAAGCATTGATCGAAGCTCCAACCCATGTTCTTGCCCTAGGAAGTTGATCAATGGTTATTTCAAAGTGAATTCCCTACAATTGAATTCCTCCCGATCCATTCAGCATAAGAAATTATAAACTGATTCCATTGAGTATTCCCTAAAAAAAATTTTGAAGCATGAAATTTATTAAACTACTAAAGCGAAAATGTTATATGACCAGCAGTTTAACCGCTACTTAACAGCTAATTCCGATGTGGCAGTTACACGTCGGACATAGAGTTTTCCACGTCTTCAACACAAAGGGGAATCTGAGAAACTATCAATAGAGTTTACCCCTGAAATTTCACCATGATAGGGATACAATGAGCAATTCTTGACGGAAGTTTTGATTAACTTTTTTTCTTTAGACTGGACCATTGATGGTTTTATTAAGAAAAAAATTATATGTATAGCAGAGGGAGTCGATAAACTCTATTAATACCAGGGAACTTGGTTGACATTGAGAGCCTGATTGTTGTTGTGCTTTTGAATTGATTATCACAAACTGAGATAATTTTCATAAACTGAGATTTATATCCATTGTTGATGAAATAGGTTATAATAATAATTTTTAATGGTTAGACATCCCGCCCATAAAATTCATTTTATAATTGTAAATACGATTTTATACCTGTAACAAGCTCTAGATTATGACTGCAGCTAAATTTTTTATTTGTGTCCTTTAATGTTGTACGGAAACTCAATTATAAACAACCCATAATCAGCTCCCTCTTTATAATCAAATACTCACACGTTCAGATCTTTTTTTTTTTGGTAAGTCCAAATTGTATTAATTAATAACATGAATTACAGCAAAGGTCATAAGAAAAGAGGCAAAGTACCCCCAAAAACTTACAACCTAGTCAAAACGAAAATATGATACATTAGGAAATTCAATAGACAAGATGAAATCAGGCCTATTGTCATAACTAAGACCTTCACCTTCTTCCAGCAAGCAACCCCTTTTGGCCATACAGTCTGCCGCAAAGTTTGCCTCTCTATAAGAATGCACAAAGCGAATATTGTTGTACCTTGCCCTCACAGCAATCCATCTAGGTCTAATGAACCACGGAACATCATTGATATTACCCGAGAAAACCAAGACAACACTCATTGAATCAGTTCAAATACATATATTGCCAACACCAAACTTGATGGCCCATTCTAAACCAACAATCAAGCAGAATAACTCAGCCAAGTAGTTGGTTTGCACGCCGAAACCAACACTCATAGCTCGCACCACCGCTGCATTTGCATCACGTACAACCACTCCAGCACCTGCCCTGCCAGGATTACCACGCGCCGCACCATCACAGCACAACATAAGCTCATTACTAACCGGAGGTTCCCAAAAGCATTCTTTTGGCAGAGCTTGCTTAACCTGTCTATGACGAACTATGAAGAAGGAAAAAAAAATGGAGATCATCTTGAGTATTGAACATACAGCCCTTAAGCCTTATAGAGTACTCCTGAATCTGATTAAAAACTTTCTTTTGAAAGTAAAGCCAACTAACTCTTTGATTACCGTAGATAAACCCATTACGAGTCATCCACAATTTTGATTTGATTACCAAAATAGCTAAAATCCATAAGTCTTTGACCATGTGACTCCTCCCTTTGGCAGCCTTATAGGAAGATATAATATTTTGTTGCGGAATAATACCAAAAATACCTGAAATCCAACTCCAATCTCGCACTGCAAAGCTACAAGACCACAAAATGTGCTCCAACGTTTCTTTTTGGTTGTTTCACAAACAACATTTGTTAACAACCTGATATTTAAATATGGATCTTACCTTGTCTAACGTTGCACACGTGCCTCTCAACAGCTTCCAGTTTCTGGCCGCAAGTGCAGGATGTACGGACTGCCTCCACAACAAGTTACACCCTTCCAAAGAAGGATATCTTCGTCTGATCAGATCCTTGGCAGAGCTAACAGAAAAATTCCCTTTATAGTCTGGCTTCCAAACACTATAATCATCACCTCCCATTGGCTTTGCAAGGTTTGTCAAATACACTCCAGCAGTAAGAAAATTCTCACACACATTGTCAGTGAATACCCACTGTAGGATCATAATATCGCAATGTACAAGGCTCGCGGGATTAATGAACGACGGCGTCGCGAGGGAGTCGCAGGGAGCTAAAATAAACGACGCAATGGATAACGACAGGCAAAACATAAAGAAGACGTGAGACCTGGCGAGGGTTAAGAAGTGTCGCGAGAGTGAATGTTTGTGCATCTGCGACACTTCGCGAGACACTCCTAAAAAAATAAAGGGGAGCTTAGTGTCATCCACTATGTATTACCCTATATAAAGGGCTAAATGAGTCTGTAAGAAGAGAGATCTTTTTGGAATTGTAGAGCAAGTCATTAGGAGAGAGAAAGTTTAAGAGTGTTTTAACTTCTAAGTGTAATTCTATTTTCCTGTGTAAACACTTCATGAATCCAATCAATAAATATTCTTGATCTTACATCTTTCAAGGGATTAATTGAGCAAAATCGAGTAAGGGGTGTAGTGTGGGAAATCCTGCTACTACATATGCGCTAGAAACAGGGACTGTGCAGAGATTGACGTAGAAATTGGAAGGAATTTGGATTAACAGAGAAAAAGATTTGGAGAAGATAATCGAGAATTCATTGGAAAAGAAAAATGGCTAGAAGAAGAAATGTACAAGGGCAACCAACGATTGTAAGAAGAAGTGGAAGACTTGCTGGAGAAAGGAGGAATGAAACAGGAGAATCGTCAAGGATGAATATGAGAAACGATGGAGAAGATCAAAATCAGCCACCGATCTCCCCAGTAGCAAACGCGGCTGTGGATTATGATAGAGTAAGTGTACATACTTGGAGGTCGATTCTGAAGACGAGAGAGAAGAGGAGCAAGAATGGTGAACAATGGACAAGGAGAGCAAGGAATGAATGGAGAAAACGAAGAAATCGCAGCATTAGAAAGATTGAGACAAACAATACACGAAGAGAGACGGCTAGAGGCAGAGGAACGAGCAAACTTGACAAGACAGAATCATGAATTGAGGATGGAAAATATGAGGTTGCAAAATAGGAGATCTAGAAGTAGCACGAGATCAAGTTCAAGATCGAATAGGGAAGAAAGAAGGAGAGTTTTACCAACAGAAAGTACTGAGGAAGAAACACAAAATCCGAATGTAGAGCATGGCGAGAGAAGAGGAGAAATAGAAGATCGTTATATTCCTCAGCCCGAAAATCTTCAAAATGAGCGGAATAGGGAAAATCAAGGAAACATGCAACTCCAAGAACCGAATGACCCAAATTGCTTTGAAGGGAGAATAATCTTGCACGGAGAGAAGAACCGAGAAGAAACCGAGAGATCGAGGATGACATTGAGAGACACTACATTGAACAAGCGCGGCTAGCTCGCGAGAGAGAAAGGCTAAGAGAAGAAATGGAAAATCAAGAGATGGAGGAGGCAATCCCAAGAGAATAATCATGATAACCGCGAAAGAAGAAGGGAACAAAATCGTGCCAATAGAAATATTAATGAAGAATATGACAGAGGCGCGAGATGAGAGCCGAGAGACAGCCAAGAAGAGAGAACAACCGATATAATGGCGTGCGAATTGAAGAAAGAAACGAAGAAGAGCGTCGCAGGGAAAGGAGAGAAGAAAATAACGAGCAAGAAGGTCAAAACAGCACGAGCGAAGAAGGAGAGAAGCGAGCTAAAAAGACCAGTAGAATCAAGTTCTCGAGGCAAATGAACAAATCTTAAGAGAATCGGCTGAAATGAGAGGATTGTTGAACAAGTAGAAGGGAAGGAGGAAGGAAACAATTGGACGAAGCCATCGCAGAGGCTGCGAAGAATCCCTTCACGCTAGAAGTACAGATGGGAGGAATACCTCCTAAGTGCAATCTCCCTGCATTAACAAACATCTTCGACGGAACAACCTGTGCGGTGACAAACATATCAAGGCCTATATGAGGTGTATGTTGCAGTGGGAGAATCATGATGCCATACTGTGCAAGTATTTCGCATCAAGCCTAATTGGAGAAGCACTAAAATGGTTTGAGGGTCTACCAAGGAACACAATCACATCATTCAATCATTTACAAGCCACATTCCGGGGCATACATAAGTAACAACTCTTCACGACCAGGTATTGAAGATGTATTCGGGTTGAAACAAAGGGTTGGTGAGAGCTTAAGGCAGTTGACAATAAGATGGAGAACCATGTGTAGCGAAATGGCAGGACGGGTTGAGGAAAGATATCTCATCCTCTCATTTGTGAATGCTCTCTTCGCGACTAACTTGTTATACATTCAAATTTTTAGAGTCAAAAATACAATCACGATGGCGAATGCGAGAGTTACGGGGGAAGAATATATCGCCTTAGAAGAAAGACAGAATGAAATGAATTCTTATCCGGTCGCGAATACAAACTCGAATGTTGCGAACGCAAGCTTGTTACCTCAATTCATAAATACAGTGGCGAGCACTTTGCAAGGACAGCAAGCAGGGAAGGCTGATGAGGTACAGCGGAAGATAGTAGCCATGGGAAGCCATGACCAGGAGGAGTTTGAACAAGAAAGAAACTACTACAACCGTAACAGCAATAATAAGATTCAAAGGCTAGATCATGTGCAAGAAACTTACGGTGGACGAAGGCAATATAACCATGGAGGGCAGAGAAATCGCAGAATAGTATGGGAACCCATTAAGATGCCTCCACTGAATGCTAGTGTGGAAAAGATCTGGGAGGCTATACTTGTGATGGAAGATGTACCAGCACCTTGGAACGCGGGGATGGAACCACCACCAGCGATTTAAGTCATGAGTTTTGTTCTTACCACCGCTTCCATGGACATCAAACTAACGACTGCAGGAACGTAAAAAGAATCATTCTCAGGATGATTGATCAAGGGAAGCTGAATCACTTTCTAAAGGGAGAAGAAAAAGGCCAGACATTACCACCACCACCAGAAATGCACAGAACAGTGTTAGCGAAAGGAAAGGAAACATTTGTGATAGAGGTCGGAACAAAAGCTAAAAACTTGAATTGCAATTCTATCGTCCACTCCTATCGCACAATCGAAGATTTTCATGACAACGTGCTCAGTAGAGTCTTTGCGAGAGATGCTAATGATAAAGAAATAATGAGCCCCGGCGAGAACGACGCATTAGAAAAGTGGCGGTGAAGACCATTTTTTCACGCAGATGAAGTGCCAAAAGGAAGAGAAACACATGATAGCCCGTTGGTTGTGAAACTAGAGATTAACCCGAAACCAGTTGATGGAGAAGATGATGAGGCAGAAGCTTGTTGGGCGATCAACCGAATCTTAGTCGACACCGGAAGTTCGGTGAATATTCTCTTCTACCATACTTACAAGACGATGGGAGGAAGAGATGAAGATTTGATCCCCTCAACATACAAGATATATGGCTTTAATGGCACTGCAAACAAACCAAAGGGAGAGGTTCGCATGGGAATACCTCTACAAGGATTATCAACTGATATTTTATTCTGCGTGGTTGACGTGGAATCTCCATACAATGCGCTGATTGGGAGGCCATGGCTTCATGAGATCTTGGGAGTCGCATCAACATATCATCAATGTATAAAATTTCCACATCCAAATGGCATTGGTATTATACAGGGAGATTGGAAGGAATCGCAACAATGTCATGAAGTAGATGTAGAAAGATGCGAAGAAAGAAATGCCAAAAGAAAAGGTTGGAAACAACATGTGAGAGATGAGCAGAGAAAGGAGAAATTGATGGTGGATGCCATAGAAGTAAGGACTGAACATATTTCGCGAGGTGAATGCCTAGAGACAGGCGAATATTACGATAATAAAGAAGCAAAGGATATGAGGAACAAAAGGCATAGGAAGTGAATAATCAACAAAAATAGGAGAAAAAGTAGCAATTGAAGTAATGATGTGCGAGAATCTCGCACACAAGAGTATATGGGAATTCAGTTAAGAAAGAAAAATGAAAATACGAAGTAATCGTGCGAATACTTCGCAAACAAGTATCAGCAAATAATGAAACATGAATGATTGAATGATTTAACAAATATGAATGAGTAAAAGAATGGGACGAACCTTTATGGCGTACACCCTAGTTCGCGAATAACATTTCGTAAGAGGCAAATGTAAGACCTAAAGTGCGTCATATAAGGGGGTATCTCTCGACATGGCTCGGGGGAAGGTTACACCGCTCCCGAAGCCCGAGTCATGGAAATTTGGGGCCCATGAAAGCCTATCCGGAGGAGGTACCTTGGATTCCCAACTATATATGTAGGTTATACCCTGGTTGGGCGACCGAGGGTCTCTTCTTAGGAGTCGAGTGTATGCTCAAAGGCGCGGGGTACACGGTTGAGCCGAGTGCCGGGATGGATGAACCTACCCTGGCCATTCTTGG
Source organism: Papaver armeniacum (assembly GCA_023531295.1). NCBI lineage: Eukaryota > Viridiplantae > Streptophyta > Magnoliopsida > Ranunculales > Papaveraceae > Papaver > Papaver armeniacum. Next base: position 44,536 of record JAJJWW010003674.1, read on the forward strand.
CAAGTCTTGGCATATGTTGCACTCGCCCGAAGAAAACTCCACTTAGGGTGCAGCCTTGTAACCATAAACCCTATAGGTATAAGGGATAAGAGGTCTGCGAAAACAACTGGTTGTTGTTAAGACCGGATGGGAGGAGCTAGTCTTGTATGGCCGATGTTTCGCCTCCTTGAAGGGGCAACCGGGGAGATGATAAGGGCGATGCTCTCCATTAGGGGGAGTATCTAAGAAGAGACGCAAATGTCATGAGGCTATGTTTTCGCAAGAGAATTTAGGCTTGTCATATTTGTGCAATTATCCTGCAGAGGCAATAATACTAACGCGAAGGTAAGGCGAGATCAATGGGTCTTTACACGAAAGTGTACGGACGTCCTGCGATTTCGTCGCAAGACGGCAATGTCATGGGGCTTTATGTTCGCAAGGATATCTAGGCCTGTCATATTGTCGCAACTAAAACATCCTGCAGAGGCAAAAATACTTGGAAAATGATAAGACAAGATCAATGGGTCTTTACATGCAAGTGTAAAGACGTCCTGCGATTTTGTCGCGATGAAAGGTGGCAGGGGAAGACCTCTAATTAGGGAGGTCTGACTTGGAAGACCACACAAAAATGATAAGGCAAGGCCAATGGTCCATTGCATGAAAGTGTAAAGGCGGCTTGCGACCTTGTCGCAACAAGAAGAGATAAAATAAAGACTACCAAAATGATAAGGCGAGATAATAAGGAAACCCCGCGACCTCGTCGCAACGATATATTTCAATAACAATAAAATAATTATCCAACAACATACATGATGACAACTAAAATCTTCCATCTGAAGATAAATAACAGAGGCAAGTATGGGAATGGAAAAGATGAAATATTGTTATTCATCTTCTGATGAAAGAGTTATACATCAATAATGTTAGCCAATTATATTACAAGGAAGAACTACCAAAAAAGGGGGAGTGAAGATTGAATTTAGGGGAAAGATCCAAGAAATACACTATAATAAGGATACAGAAATGTACAGATATTACAAGCAGAGAAAGAAAACAAAAAGAGTTATCTCTTTGGTGATTCTTCTTCTTCATCTGATTCTTCAGTTTGATTATTCTCATCGCCAGAATTTTCTTCTTCGCCAGCCTCGCTATCAGAAACGTCTGAGACAGGCAGATTCTCAGGAACCTTTTCAAGGAGACAGGGATATGAATGCAGAGGGATATTGTGGTCCTTACAAACATACTCCATGCCTCCATTGCGAAAACGAACAGCATCATTATTAAAGTTCCCCACTGTCGTTAGAAATTGTTTCTTCAACTTGGAATATCTATTCTCGCGAAGGGAGAGATTCTTTCTGAAATGTACTTTTTCGGTTTCGAGTTCTTCAATTCTCGCTGGAAAATTCCTGGCGAGTTGTTCTTTTTCAGATTCAAGCTCTCTAATTCTAACCTGAAAGCCTCTTCTCAGATTCTGCAAATAAGAAACAACAAGTTAACAATTTACAAGCAATAATATAGAAGAAAGAAACAACAAGGTATAATAAGCAACCTTCTCTGTCAGATATCATATCTTTAACCAAGGAAGTATGCTCGGCGTGAAGACTAACATCAACACCTAGGTTATTTCTGGCATTATCTAAAATTTTCGCAGCCCAGGCGAATTCATCGTCACTGTTTATAACAAGGAGAGAACGAATTTGATCTTCTCGCTCACTAAGTAAGGAATTCTGGCGAAGCAATTCATCTCGCTCAATTTGTAATTCAAGGAGAGATTTTTGAAATGTTGCTAATGCCTGTGCACCATTATTAGCAATGCGATCTTTATCATCTATATGGTCACTAATTTTCTTCCTCAAAATTTTGGTTTCTTTATGGGACTCGAGAAACATTCGTTTAAATTGGTTGGCAGCACTTAAACCAGATCTATGCTCAATTTCTAAAAGACGATATTTGGTCTGAAGTTCATTTAATGAAAGAGAGTTAATTTTGTTCGATGAACTACTTAAAGAGTTGTTGAGGTGAGCGAGAAGAAGATTATTATCCATAGGATCAGGAAATGTATGGAGAAGAATAGCCTCATCGGAGAGATTATATACATCTGCGAAAGTAATAAGTTAGGTAGCAATATGCGACCGATAAAATAAAAATAGTAAAAGGAGGTAAAATTTTATACCATAAAGTTGCTGATTGGCGTTTTGAAGAGTGGACACCTTATCCTTTTGGGAGTCAAGTTCGGTATTTAACTTTTGAATTCTCTCGTCTTTATCGCGAGATGACGCAGCTTCAATTTCTAACTCTCGAATCCTCTTGTTCAATTGGGAATTCTTCTTTTCAAGGATGTTGCGTCTTCTCTCAAGGTCTGAGGCAACTACAAAGGAAGTTCTCCCAACCTATAAAAGAAGATAGAAAAATCATTAAAACATATATATACTTAAACAATTTAAAGTTAGCAGGGAAATACGACTGCACACATACCAGAGACCCAAGTGCATTCAAAAGGTCAGGAGACACAACTCTAGAGACTCCATTGAATGAATTATTGCCTTCCAAAGAAAGCAAAGATTACACACGTTCGCGAGAGCTCCACAAAGGGATGCTAGGGAGCATCTCCCATTCCCTGGAAAGAATCTGAGAAGATGCTGGATAGTTGGTCCATAGAAGAATTGGCCGGTTGAGCTTTATTGCGAAAAGATGGGTTTGTATTATCATCATTATCATCAGAAGAATCAGAACTTGAGTTAAGGCGAGAAGAAGACTGAGCCTTTCGTTTCTTAGATAATGGAGCGGAAGATTTATCTTTGCGAGCGACTGTTTTACCCTTACTTTTAATCTTCGCAGCAATAGTTTCTTCAACTCCAACCTTCGCATACGCGTAAAGATAAGAAACAGAGGCAACAATATTGTTTTAAATAAGAAGAAAGGAAGTGTTTCTTACTTCACTCGTAAGCGATCGAAGCAATGTCAGAGTATCCTCCGACGGATCCTTTTTGTAGCTTCTTCTCAACCTGGTTATCCAAAGATTTCACAAACTCAAAGCAATTATAGAAAGAAAGTTGCGAAAGCAAAATTTGAAGTCGGAAACATACCTCTTTCTTCTTTCTCGGCCATTTGAATTCCCAAGGATGATATCCTGCGAGATTCGCAAGAAGAATATGCGAGCCCGCGATGTAAGGGCCGTTTAAGATCAAGGGTACGACCCACCATTTCTCATCTTTGGAATGACGAGGAGAAGTATTATTGCCTGGGTGCCAATCAATGTCTTGCATGAGTAATTTATCTTCAGGGACATTATCCTTTTTCTTCAGGCGAACGCCCCAGCGAGATTTCACATTCACCATAGTTATCACTGCGTAATTTTCAAAAAAGTTTTCCACAGTGTATTTCTCAACAGCTATTTCCAAGTCTGCGAATTTGGGATTTCTGACAGAGTTAGGGTATAAAGATCCTTTGCCTGCACCGCGGTTCGCGAACTCAAGCATCAGGCGAATACAATCGCCACTTAATTGATAAACAGCCCGAGAGAATTTTTCATGGGCCAAAATTTCATAAAATAAAGGTAACTCAGGATTGTACAAGGGAATAGGAAGTCCCGCGAGAAGCTGACCTAGCGAGACTATAATCTTTTGATCATCACATTGATGATCAGAAAACAGCTTTGCAGAAAGAATAGATGAAGGTTCTTGATCAGGAATGGTTGATAGAGTAAAACCCTTTTCGAGCAACTTCTGTTGAACTTCTTCAAAAGAAGCTTTGTATGCACGACTAATGGAAGCCATTATCAGTATGGGAATGGATGGGATGTTAAAGGTTAGGATCAGCGCTAGAAAGAACGAAGAAAAGATTTGCAGTAGCAGGAGCGCAAATTGCGGAAGGAGAGAGTCAAAGAAAGGTTGCAGAGAGAAACTAAAGAATGAAAAGGAGGGGAAAAGAAAACTATATATAGGGAAAAAGATCCTCGAGAAAAACGAGGTCATTTAATGCGAAGAGACATGAATGGTCAAGAATAAGCGGTTGAAAGAAACGTGTCAAGAAAAGACATTAATAATCAAAATCCGTGTAAAAGTACAAAACTGAAACAGATAAAGATAAGCAGTCGCGGAAACAATATTGTAAAAATCTCATGATACTCTTCCCCTCGCAGGAGAAATATGAGGAGAGATAGGAGACGATACTTCGCATATATCTCAAAGAAGCTTCGGAACTTTGCAAAAGAATAGAGGCAAGTACGTACTTTTCAAGGAAAGTATTCTTTTGCTCGTCCCTTCACCAATTGAAACCAAGGAATATGACAACAATGAATTTTTCCTTCAAATCGCTCTTCAAGCAATATTCAAGGAAAAAGAGGCAAGATGTAGGATCATAATATCGCAATGTACAAGGCTCGCGGGATTAATGAACGACGGCGTCGCGAGGGAGTCGCAGGGAGCTAAAATAAACGACGCAATGGATAACGACAGGCAAAACATAAAGAAGACGTGAGACCTGGCGAGGGTTAAGAAGTGTCGCGAGAGTGAATGTTTGTGCATCTGCGACACTTCGCGAGACACTCCCGAAAATAAAGGGGAGCTTAGCTGTCATCCACTATGTATTACCCTATATAAAGGGCTAAATGAGTCTGTAAGAAGAGAGATCTTTTTGGAATTGTAGAGCAAGTCATTAGGAGAGAGAAAGTTTAAGAGTGTTTTAACTTCTAAGTGTAATTCTATTTTCCTGTGTAAACACTTCATGAATCCAATCAATAAATATTCTTGATCTTACATCTTTCAAGGGATTAATTGAGCAAAATCGAGTAAGGGGTGTAGTGTGGGAAATCCTGCTACTACACCCACGCCCCATCATGAATAAATTCGCTGACCAGCAAGTTGCGATCCAACTTAGCATGCCCAATAATATCCGCAAGACAAACCTCCCTACACCAGGCATCAAAATACAAAGAAGTACTCCTACCATTTCCAATCAGTCTCTTGGAGTTAAACTGAACTTCACTATGCACCCATTTAAAACCCTGGAAAATGGAAGATTTTGTGTAACCTACTAGCTGACCATTGCGACCAAAAAACTTAGCACGAAGATATCTTGCCCAAGCCTTTTTGGAGTTACAAATATTACAACACAACTTCATAAGCATGGCTTTGTTCATAACCCCCATTTGAGTAATACCAAGACCCCCTTCATTGTAAGGAGCACAAACCTTATCATAAGCAACCACAAAAGATCTACTCACCTGAGAATCACCAGACCACAAGAAATTACGAATGATAACTTCACATTGATGAACGAATTTCCTAGGCCATTTGTAAACCGCCATGTTATGTATAAAATAGCTTGCAATCACCGACTTGACCAGCACCACCCTATCTTGAAAAGATAACATCCTTCCCTTCCAACCTGCTAATTTTTATTTAATCTTCTCGACCACATTACTAATATGGTGATATTTAACCGCACCTGGCATAACCTTTACCCCCAAATATCTATCTGGAAAAGTAGCAATTGGCATGCCTAAATAATCAGCAATAGATGTCCTCCTACTCAAAGAGCCACCTCCATAATAAATCTTGCTCTTTTCACGGTTAACAGTTTGACCCGAAGCACATTGATAAGAACCAAGAAGATTAACCAAGTTTTTCAAACTTTTCGTGTTACCTTTACAAAAAATCATGATATCATCAGCAACAAATAAATGAGTGGGAGAGATACCTTTTCTAGTAACCAAAGTTGTCATCTTTTTTTCACGAAATAATTTCGTGAAATTTATGCTTAAGACATCCTCAATCAACACGAAAATCAAAGGCGATAAAGGATCCCCATGCCTCAAACCTCTATCAATGCTGAAAAAACCTTCCGAGCAACGATTGACAAGAACAGAAATTTTCGCAGACTTTAAAATCTGCAAAATCCAATCACACCAATTCTCCAAAAAACCATAATGTCTAAAGACTGTCAAAATGAAAGACTAGCTAACAGTATCGAAAGCTTGCGTAATATCAAGCTTTAAACCAACATTACCCTCCTTGCGCTTAATCTGAATCTCATTCACCATTTCAGAAGCTAGACTAATATTCTCGTGAATATTTCGTCCCTTCATAAAAGCCACTTGCTCCTCCGAAACTAGATTACCCAGGTGTTGATGGTGGGTTTTCATTTGAGGTTAAAATTGTAAAAACCGGAAAAAATTATGCGCTGACATCTTGTAAAAGATAAAGCCATTTATAAGTGTTGGATACTCCCTCACTTAATTCACCAAGAATGGAGCATGTGGCAACAATCCCAGTCTGTGAATACATGAAATTCCTCCAGGTTGGAGCATGTAGCAACAATCCCTTCCTCGTGAATTTCATATCGGCCTTGTATTTCCGGTACTCATTATCGGTGTGGCATGACGAATGAGTGTTACTCTTACTGAGTAACACGAACCTCCAAGCACTATAATGAAACCATGTACGAAATACCCAGACAGTGACTCTCGGTGTGTTATACTAGCCCGATTGAGCCCCTCTCGGTGTGTTATACTAGCCCGATTGAGCATCCGGACCGATCAGATCGGTCGGATATGATTCGATCGCGATCATCCAACTCAATAAGCATGATTGGATGACCCCAGATCAATTCCATCACCCCCAAGCGGTATGGAATACCCACGGCCGACCCCGCATGGTCGGTCATTGGCCTAGCTTGCCAAGAAACCGTTCATACCAAGCATTATGGACGGAAAACCCTAAATTAGGGTTTGCGGCATATTACATGTGTTGCAAAGCAGTCTCAACCATCCATCTTCGCAGTTATAGATGGAGGGTGAAGATGTAGATTCAAAGGGCCCAGAGCATGTCAACACGATCACTGTGGGCCCGCCTACACACTTGACCAATCGGTCAAAACCAACCATGTTTGGTCGTGACAAAATTGTCGCCCAAACAAGAGATGGCGCACGGCTTTGAAACCCAAAATTAGGGTTTTGAGCATCATGAGCGTCCATCTTCTCCTAAGCACGAATGGAGGGTCCCAGTTAGATTAAACAGTCGGTCATACCAAAGCATGACCACTTTGTGGGCCCATCTACCTCCTCATGTGTTCGGCCAAGGCATATCATGCCCGGTTAATCCAAAACATGCGCCTAAACTAGCGTGGCCACGCCTCCCAAACCACAACCGATCTCGACCGCTCAACTTCGCCGGACGATTTGGGTGGCTCGGATCACGTTTTAATGGGATATTCGGGTATAGGCGTGAACACCAGCCTACCATCTTCACGTAAAACCAATCGGCCAAGACCGAGACCAAGTTAGGTCGTCTTGGAACGCGCGCCGGAAAAGAGCATGGTGCGCGGCCTTTTGCGGCATCAAACTCCTATTGCAAAATCGATCTCAACCACTCCTCTTTGTCGGTCAAATTGAGTGGCCTAGATCGCACCTTCATGGGACAGTGAGACATGGACGTGTACACCGGCATGCTATCTACATGCACGCCCGGTCGGTCCTCTCCGAAATCCTTCCCATGCTTGGTTTCGACCAAGCTGAAGAGTGATGCTTGCGCGCCACTTCAAAACCCTAATTTCATTAACGGTCGCAGATGAGTGTCTCAAAGATCATCTCATCCGTCCAACTTCACCACTGGTTATACAACCCCTGGTCGGGAGTTAATTGGTCGTGAGGCGTCATTACCCATCACTTTACCACACCATGATGCAAACACTCGCATAAAATACACACGATACTTCACAAGTATCGACTTCCGAATAACGTGAGTTATTCAATTGAAGATTACATGCTATCTTTCGTGGATCCACAATCCACACATTCCGGACATCAATCATGTCACACGTTTGGGGGATACATACTGGGGTATTGGTCTGGCGGTTTACAGCGTGCAGCGTGCAACGCGCCATCACAAGAACGTGTTAGGAAGTCATGGACGGTTAGAGATGAACATGAGAAGTGGGCAAGGCTGGTCGTGTATCACCAACGCACAACTCCACTACTCCATCACTCCACTTCCTCCACTTCCCACGAGAGACGTGAATAAGACTCAATGACTTGTATAAATAGGTTCTCCGCCCTATTTCCAAACAACAAGAGAGGAAAACGGAGAAAAACAGAGAAAAACAACAAGAGAACGCCCAGAGCCTGCTTACACCAACCGCAAGCTTGTTCACTTTCCTGTTGCAAGTCATAAGCAAGTCTACACCTTCACATTCTCAACACCTTCTTCGCTTCCCTCCCTAAGATCAACCCCATCTCCTTCACTTTGTGACCGAAACAAGTCTGGAACGGCCATTTCTTGGTTTAGGCCGGACTTGCACAGATTGATCTCTCGAATCTACAAGCACTCACCGCGCAGTGCATTTGTTTAAGGTTTAAATTCGCTCCTCATCCACACCCCAAATTACCAAATTCTGCAGGAGTAGTTTTCACCCATAAACAATTGGCGACCACAGTGGGAGGTTAATCTCTCGGTTGTAAAGTCAATTTATTCCAAATCCGATTCAATTTTATCAATTTCAAAAAGGGTAGAATTAAGGTCTGGATCAGCAATCAATTCTGATGGGGCTAGTGTGGGTAACAATCCTGGTGTCGAAGTACCTGTCAGTGGAGCTACCGTAGCCAACACATCTCGAGGAGCCGTTACCTCTATCACCAACACTAGCGGAGCAGAGACACCCCGTAGGTGTAACGCCTCCCATCACGAGCCGGAGCAGCGCAAATCCCGGCATCTCCTCAAGTGTAACGCCTCCGGTGGTCACCGGAGCAACAACTTTCACTCCTCATCGTGGGAGAGGAGCCGGAGGCACAAGAGGAGGACCACCGTCTATTACCATTGCAGACTTGATGGAGAAACAGGAAGTTCTTGCTAAGACTCAAACAGATATGGCCGCAACTCAGAAGGAGGTACTCACTTTCCTCAAGACCTTGACTGAACGATTGCCGCAAGATTCACGTCAATCTTTGGAGCCAACAAGAAATGCCTTCAATTCACCCGGAGCAGGCGTTTCCACTCGGACCCACATGAGTGAAGAAGCTCGTGTTGCTCCTGAATGTTCAAGAGAAAGGGACCAGACACCGAACTTCATCACACGTGAGGATCTAGAACGACTCCTTCAAAGCCGAGGTAAAGGAAATCTGACGGATGCACACCAACACCAACCTCCATACCCTCAATATATGCAACGAATCCCTCTTCCAAGAGGTTATACCTCTCCCCTGTTCTCCCTCTACGAAGGTATTGGTAATGCTCGTGAACATGTCTCTCGATTCTTGGAATCCTTGGGGGAACATGAATACAATCATGTTCTGCGCCTGAAAGAATTCTCGAAATCACTTACGGGGAGGGCGTACACCTGGTACAACAATATCGCGCCTAACAGCATATCCAACTGGAGCGAGATGGTCCGTGCTTTCTACAGAAAGTATTTCTTCGTGTCTGAACAAATCACCTTTTCAGATCTAGGAAGAATTCTTCAGCGGAACAACGAGCATCCTAACGACTTCGTCAAAAGGTTCAGAACTCAAGCACTGGATTGTCATGACCCGAACGTCACCGAACGACAATTGGTGGAGTTGTGCATCAACGGGATGATACCCATATACCGCGCTCGTTAGAGAATGCGGGCTTTCAAACGTTCTCTCGAACTCCATGAAGCTGCCAAGCGTTCAAAGAACAACTGCACAAAGCATTGCTAGAAAGAACTAGAGTCGTTCAAGTGAAGATTTACGTGAAAGTCGAGGGAGCAGGCGCCTCACGAACAAGCAATACAACACTGGTCCTTCTGTGAGTGTAGTGGGCGGAGGAGAGAAAAGGAAAGCTCCAGTGACGGAACAACAAACCAAGCGGACATCCCCGGCACACAAGACTTCGTCTCGAAAAGGAGCAGACAAAACTCCTGCACAAAACACTAAAGACACGGGTTTTCCTTTTCCCATGAATGAAGTGATAGAGCTCTTGGAAGCGTGGATCCAAGACGACACCGTAAAGCTGCCCTATCGGACGTCCTCCAACCGAGGAAGAAATGGCAGATCCCGGATATTGTTGCTACCACGAGTTCGTCCATCATCCAACCAAAGATTGCAACAGGTTGAAACAAATATTCGGGGAAAAGGTAGAGACAGGGGAACTCCATCTTGGAAACGAAGGTGTTCATAGAGACCCTCTACCTATCGGGAACCGCATGATTTCGGGGATTCTACATTCGCAAGACCGTACAATCTATGATGGAGCACATATGTGAAATCTTGTACTTCTCCAAAGGACAGCGTCAAGACATATTTGCGGCCCTCAACCACGTTGTGTCGGGTAGGCGTTTGTATCCGATGAGAGTCCAGGAACCCCAGTCTTTCCCGAAGGATGTGAGCAATGGAAACCGGGGACTCCTAAGCGTCACTTGTTTGAGAGACGTTGAGTTCGATAAGGCGTTGATTGATACGGCTTCCGAATTTAACATCATTACCGTCAAGACCTTGAGAGCGGCAAAGATTTGAGCGAGGAAGCTACTCGTCACCCGACCGTGGTTAAAGATTCAGCAGGAGAGCCCAGAGATGCATATGGATACATCGATCATGAAGTCAAATTGGGTGATGCCTTGACGCAAGCAAAGTTCTACATAGTCAAAGATCATCCCAACTACGACATGATCCTAGGACGTTCTTGGATGCATGACAACAAAGCAATACTAGGAGTCTGTCCTCTGCCGGTTTCGATACCTGAAAGAATCTCCAACACGCCTTCCGGACCTCCTGATGGCTGTCTATTGCCGCACCAGCAACTTACCAATGTGACGCAACTTCCCGGAGAGAGCCTGTCAGCATACATTGAAAATTTCCGATCTCAAGTAAGTCTCGCCACGCAACCTTCTTTACAACCTACCGCCCCTCGTTCTGACAAGTCCTGGGGACTGACTCCAACCAACGAACCAACCCCGACTAAGAGATGTGAATGGGAAGCCGGCCCTTTCAAACGTTTTATCAAAAGTGTAGAGGATGTCTTGGTCAAAGACGATAAGACGAAGGTCCAAGTATTTGCACGTTCAAACCCGTTTGGGATTGGAGATCTGGTGACGAAGACGGCTACATTCAAAGTTGGGAGCATGACGGTGAAAATGACCACTCCACCTGACTCACCCACCGAAAGAGAAGATGAACCGCACTGTAGCAGAGATGTTATCCTAGGCGGCTACCGCAAGCTCATCAACGCCGATAAACTAGAAGGCATAACAATTCACTCAAAATGGCTCAAACCCTACCGAACTTAAGACGACGTTGTCTTGCCACTTTCCAGCATCCTCCACCCTTTGAAAACGCTTGTGCTATTTTTTTCCAGCGTGTTTCCTTTTACAATTTCATGTCATATTTGTAATTCTCCCGAAAAATGATTGCAATACTTGCATTCATAGTTAGGGTTTCAATTTTCAATTTCCAATTTAGTTGAAACACTATTTCCATCTCGAGAACCTCTTTACTCACACAAAGTCCCGAGTCATCCTAAATCAATCCACTTTGGAGCAAGAAAGGAAACCCTAAGCAAACATCTCACGGGAAGAAGGAAATAGAACATGTGCACAAAAGGAAAATGATTTGAGACATCTGCCTGACAAAGTCGGGAAGATCTTGCATCGGATCACCAGGTCCGTAAGTATTCCATTGTGGCATTACTTCTTTTATCACAAAGAATTACGAGTGAAGGCACACCCTTACGCCCGAGAAGATTCAGTTGCAGTCTTGGCAAAGGGTTATAAAAAAAAAAAAAACTTTATTCAAACAATCAAATGAAAGAAAAACCTTGAACCCGGCCGCCACCGAGTACAAGGAAGATGTTCGAGCGTACAAAATATACTTGGAAAGAAAAAAAAGAAAAGAGGTTTTAGTCGCCAAGAGGGTCGACCTCGCCTGCACCGCCGTTGGGTTCTTCTCCATCACCTGTGATGCTCCCCTCTCCGGATCTTCCTCAGCTTCTGCATCAGGCATCTCCGCAGCATCGCGCTCCATCCCAACATCATCAACGGGAGTATCAAAAGGCACATCAATATTAGGGGCCACGCAGATTGCTTTCAAATGTTCAGGTTCGTCTGTATCGGAATCAAGAATTATCACGCCATCCTGGACCGGGTAATCACACTTGCCTTCATTCGGAGGTCGTTCATGCTCAACTCTCCGCCTCTTCAACCTCGCTGCAAATCTCTCTGCCCTTGCGCTTACTAGTGTCTGCAGCGTTCCTCGCGCCTCCACCGCTCCTCCATGTCAATCGCAGCTGAAAGTGCACAGATACGTCCTCTTGCAATACGAAGGTGTGAAATAGACATCCCCTGTATAGCACGGCCGACTTCGCAAAGCGGAAGATCGATCTTAGCCATTACATCTTCGTGTGCACGGTTTTCGGGCTTGTCAACTTCGAAACTTCTTTCTGGGGAAGCAACAGAATGATCGTCAGCCGCTTCCATGATAAACTGCAAAGGAGGGGAGGTTATGAGCGCACAAAAAAAAATCAAAAATCAAATCAATCGATCAGTCAATCATAAGATCATAGCAATACCTGAGATGTAGAATAAACGACCGCGAGAGATGATTCTTTATAATCTCACAAGTCGACAGAATCCCAGGAGGAAAAGAAGTCTTTACTTGCCACCTATGAAGGCTGCTAATTCGGGATAACAATCAACGAGGCTTATCAGATATACCTGAGGGAAGGCGTGTATGATAAAAGAAGTACACATGAAGAAGGAACCGAGCTCGAGATATATGCAAGAGGAACCAAAGCGACTCACCGAGACCAAGTCTGTTTCCTTCGCATCCTTAATCGTAAGAACCAACCAGTTCCGGGCAACGCGCCTGACGATGTGAAACTATCCGGTAAATATGTATTCACTTTAGCTTGGTCATTTCAAGTATATAAATATGCCACCATCTCATGCCTACCCCACAATAGTGTAACCATTATGTGCTAGGCGGGAAACTTAATGTTGATGGTGGGTTTTCATTTGAGGTTAAAATTGTAAAAACCTAGGAAAAAATTATGCGCGACATCTTGTAAAAGATAAAGCCATTTATAAGTGTTGGAGACTCCTCACTTAATTCACCAAGAATGGAGCATGTGGCAACAATCCCATTCTGTGAATACATGAAATTCCTCCAGGTTGGAGCATGTAGCAACAATCCCTTCTCGTGAATTTCATATCGGCCTTGTATTTCCAAGTACTCATTATCGGTGTGGCATGACGACCGAGTGTTACTCTTACAGAGTAACACGAACCTCCAAGCACTATAATGAAACCATGTACGAAATACCCGTACACAGCCGACTCTCGGTGTGTTATACTAGCCCGATTGAGCATCCTGGACCGACCAGCATCGGTCCGGATATGATGATCGATCGTGAGTCATCCAACTCCATAAGCATGATTGGATGACCCCAGATCAATTCCATCACCCCCAAGCAGGTATGGAATACCCACGGCCGACCCCGCATGGTCGGTCATTGGCCTAGCTTGCCAAGAAACCGTTCATACCAAGCATTATGGACGGAAAACCCTAAATTAGGGTTTGCGGCATATTACATGTGTTGCAAAGCAGTCTCAACCATCCATCTTCGCAGGTATAGATGGAGGGTGAAGATGTAGATTCAAAGGGCCCAGAGCATGTCAACACGATCACCGTGGGCCCGCCTACACACTTGACCAATCGGTCAAAACCAACCATATTTGGTCGTGACAAAATTGTCGCCCAAACAAGAGATGGCGCACGGCTTTGAAACCCAAAATTAGGGTTTTGAGCATCATGAGCGTCCATCTTCTCAAAGCACGAATGGAGGGTCCCAGATTAGATTAAACAGGTCCGGTCATACCAGCATGACCACTGTGGGCCCATCTACCTCCTCATGTGTTCGGCCAAGGCATATCATGCCTGGTTAATCCAAAACATGCGCCCAAACTAGCGTGGCCACGCCTCCCAAACCACAAACTGATCTCGACCGCTCAACTTCGCCGGACGATTTGGGTGGCTCGGATCACGTTTTAATGGGATATTCAGGTATAGGCGTGAACACCAGCCTACCATCTTCACGTCAAACCAATCGGCCAAGACCGACCAAGTTAGGTCGTCTTAGAACGCGCGCCGGAAAAGAGCATGGTGCGCGGCCTTTTGCGGCATCAAACTCCTATTGCAAAATCGATCTCAACCACTCCTCTTTGCCGGTCAAATTGAGTGGCCTAGATCGCACCTTCATGGGACAGTGAGACATGGACGTGTACATCGGCATGCTATCTACATGCACGCCCGGTCGGTCCTCTCCGAAATCCTTCCCATGCTTGGTTTCGACCAAGCTGAAGAGTGATGCTTGCGCGCCACTTCAAAACCCTAATTTCATTAACGGTCGCAGACGAGTGTCTCAAAGATCATCTCATCCGTCCAACTTCACCGGCTGGTTATACAACCCTGGTCGGGAGTTAATTGGTCGGTGAGGCGTCATTACCCATCACTTTACCACACCATGATGCAAGACTCGCATAAAATACACACGATACTTCACAATTATCGACTTCCGAATAACGCAGTTATTCAATTGAGATTACATGCTATCTTTCGTGGATCCACAATCCACACATTCCAGACATCAATCATGTCACACACTCGGGGGATACATACTGGGGTATTGGTCTGGCGGTTTACAGCGTGCAGCGTGCAACGCGCCATCACAAGAACGTGTTAGGAAGTCATGGACGGTTAGAGATGAACATGAGAAGTGGGCAAGGCTGGTCGTGTATCACCAACGCACAACTCCACTACTCCATCACTCCACTTCCTCCACTTCCCACGAGAGACGTGAATAAGACTCAATGACTTGTATAAATAGGTTCTCCGCCCTATTTCCAAACAACAAGAGAGGAAAACAGAGAAAAACAGAGAAAAACAACAAGAGAACGCCCAGAGCCTGCTTACACCAACCGCAAGCTTGTTCACTTTCCTGTTGCAAGTCATAAGCAAGTCTACACCTTCACATTCTCAACACCTTCTTCGCTTCCCTCCCTAAGATCAACCCCATCTCCTTCACTTTGTGACCGAAACAAGTCTGGAACGGCCATTTCTTGGTTTAGGCCGGACTTGCGGATTGATCTCTCGAATCTACAAGCACTCACCGCGCAGTGCATTTGTTTAAGGTTTAAATTCATTCCTCATCCACACCCCAAATTACCAAATTCTGCAGGAGTAGTTTTCACCCATAAACACCAGGACACTTCCTAACCGAGTAGCAAGAATCTTAGTAAAAATTTTGAAAAAGAAGTTACTAAGACCAATTGGTCTGAAGTTCCTAAGAGTATTAGCACCTCTCTCCTTGGGCAAAAGTAACAACATGCTAGAATTCACTCCATGAGGAATGAATCTATTTGTTCAACAGAATAAAATAGCCTGAACCAAATCTTCGCAAATGACTTCCTTGGGCTAAAGTTCATAGCTCCCTCTTGATAATAAAATACTCACACGTTAAGAAAAAGACCATTACCAAATTGCACCGAAGATAATCTAGGCCTATAAAACCCTAGTTTTTCTTTGGAGAAGAATCGGGGATACGAGGATTACTTATCTGGTAATTTGTTGATATTTTTAAATGCATGGACCTTATGGGAAAATTCACTCTCTCGAACACGTGACTGCCACGTAGCATCAGCTATTAACCAGCTGGTCAAGTAAAGTAGCAGAATCGCTACTAAAGTACTATTACAGGAGGGTATATAATACCCTCAAATCTTCTTAAATATGTATTAATAATATGAGTCTTTAATAATATTTCTAAACAAATTCCCCGTCTTAATTAAGAATTGAAATTTGAATGATCCAAAAAAATTCAAAAATTACGGACAAGGTGATCTTGATTTGCCGCATCAGTAATGATGGCAACCAGGCCATAAAAGATCACCGATAATTATATTAAGTAAAATAGGTTTCCATCCGGGGAAAATATCGTTTGGTCCATTTATGTCAGGACCCACATCAGTTTGGTCCTTTAGGAAATCACCTTATCCATTTGGTCCATAATTATTTAAAATATTAAATGGACCAAAATACCCCTTTGTGTTAATTCCTACTTATTTTTTGTAGTAGTTCATTCTGTCTGATGAACTCCGGAGTTCATTCTTTCAAATGAACACCTGATAAAACGTATATGAAAACAGATTTCATTCTTTCAATATGAAAACAGAGTTCATTCTTCAAATAAACACCTGATAACCTATAAAAAACATAGTTCATTCTTCAAATGAACACCTGATAGAACCTATAAGAAAACAGAGTTCATTCGAAAAAATGAACACCTATCAAAAACTAACTAATTCAAACCTAGAATTGAGTTCATTCTTTAAGATGAACACCTAACAATTCAAGATCTAAAAACAGAGTTCATTCTTTACATCAAGGAAAAAGAGGCAAGAGAGGATTCAAAATCGCACAACATATTTTCTTAGCGTGCGAGATTCAATTATTTCTTAACTCGAGAAGAGTTTGCGAGATTCATTATTTTTCATAAAAAAGGTAGCAAGACTCGCGAGAGTGTCTCGAGAGAAGGTAGCAAGATTCGCGAGAATGTCTCGAGAGAAGGTCGAAATCATTAAAGGGCTCGCGAGAACGAGAGAAGGTAACTGCGAAAATCATTAAAAGGCCGAGAATATGATATGTGAGTCATCCATTATGTAAACACCTATATAAAGAGGAGAGCGGGAGAGAGAAAGGAGAGGAATAATTTTGGGAGGACACTTTTAGGAGGAGAGAGATATTTTTAGAGAGAGATTTTATTTTCTTTATCATCTTCTTCCCCAAATAATTAGATCTAGAGCTCTAGAAAATATCCATTAATGGAGATTCTCAATGTAATTCAAATGTAACCTCAACAATCATAGTGAAGAATCGTGGATTTAGCACACAAAAACAATCCATAAAAATCAGAGTTCATCTTCATCAACACGAGTTCATCTTCAACACGAGTTCATCTCATCCACACGAGTTCATTCTGTTTGATGACCTTGGTCGTCTTCATCATTCTTCAACAGCTGCATATTTAAGTTCATTATGTTCGATGAACTTCATCGTCTTCATCATCTTCAAACAACATCATAAAAAAATTATTCGTCATCTTCAACAACAGCAGAATTTCATCTTCGTCGTCTTCATCATTCTTCAACACCAGCAGAAAAACATCAAATTCAAGATCTTCAACACGAGCAGCAAACATCAAAAAATCAAGATCATCATCAAAATAAATATCTTCAATATCAAAAATCAAGATCTTCAACACGAGCAGCAAGACAATGATCATCATCTTCATCTTCAACATGAGCAACAAAACATCAATATCAGTTCATCCTTCATAGTGAACCTGATTTCAAATCTGATTTCATCCTTCACAGCAAACATCAATTTCCGTTCGTTAATATCGTCGGCTTCATCAGCTGATTGAGTTCATCGTCGTCTTCAACAGATGCAACAACAGAGAAAAAAAAAGATGAAGACGATGAAAAGGGAAAAATCTGTAAATCAATCACCGTAAACTCACTCATCATCGTTTACAGTAGCAGATCAAATCTTCAAAGATCGTTTACATCTTCAACAGTAGCAGTAGCAGCGACGACGAAAAACACATAAATCTTGTTTACGTCTTCAACAGTAGCAGCATCATCTATGCAAATCTTGTTTCACATGAACTTAAAACCCTAGAAATCTTCATCTTGTTCCACATGAACTTCAACAGTATGAGCATCATTTCTTATTTCTTGTTTCACATCATCTCTGCAAATTAAAACCCTAAAAGTCTTCATCTTTTCTATGCAACAGCAGAAAAAAAAAAATAGAGAAAAGTAGATCTGAAAAGGAAAAAAAGAGGTAAGAGAAAGTAAATTTGAAAGATTTTTTTTCTCTTGATAATTGAATTATTATGGGCCCAAAGGGTATTTCTGTCCCTACCAAACGATAATTACATCATGCATGACGTCACCTTAGGACCAAACTATATTTTCTAGGACCAAATAATAATATAGTACTCCCTCCGTTTCTGGAAAAGGGTTACTTTCACTTTTTCAATTTAGCCTATTTTTAGGCTAAAATGAAAAAGTGAAAGTAACACTTTTCCAAAAACGAAGGTAGTATATTTTAAAAATGGAAAAAATAAACAGTTGATTAGGTCAACTGGACTAAACTCTCTCTAATATATTATTTCTAGTTACTATTGGCATTTCCTTCCTTCCATTATCGATTTTTAACCCGGCGTCATTAGGGGATACCCTAAAAGAATTAGGGGCGACACAAAAAGACAAAAAAGGTCACCCAAGCGTAAAATGAAGCCATTCCTTATCGACGAATTTTCAAAATGGCAATTATGCCCTCCATAATCGGTAGATTAAACTACAATAGGTAGTTTAATCTGGTGTGCTGCATTTTTTTCCACGAAGCCCATAATCGGTAGTTCTTTCCATAATCGGGTGTATTTGTATACACAATCGGTAGATATTAGCATAATCGGTAGTTTCGTTGGCTATAATCGGTAGATAACTTTATAATCGGACGTTTAATCGTATATAGTTGGTTTTAGGCAACTTTTTTCTATTGTTTGGTTTTAGTTTTGGTGTGAGAGAGAGAGAGAGGAAGAAGAGAAAGAAGAAGAAGTGGGAGTTTACCATTTTTCTTAAATCAACAAGAAACATGGATGGGTATGAAGAAGAAGGTGAAGAACATAATGTTGAAGTTACACTACCGTATAGAGAAGACGATTTGGGGTATATGTTGAATGATCCAAACTTTTGTGGAGAGGAAACCCTAGACGACGCTTTCATGGAGGAAACCGGAGAATCAACCGAGATCGAAGATAACGATGCATCTAACACACATGTATTGTGTTAAGATACTCATAACCCACTTTGTATGCGTTTGTATAAGTTTTTAAACGAGAAAATTCGAATTTTGCATGCATTGAATGCCATGAACTACCTAGAATCGGTAGATAATATGGTTATATATCTACCGATTATCATTAACTGTGTAATATATATCATTAGTCGGTAGAAAAGGGAACATAGAATTATACCGATTATGAAAACCCCCAAATTGAAAATTTCAATTTGGGATAATCGGTAGTTTCGCAAATTTACATAACTACCGATTAACAAAGTCGCCCCAAATACAGATATTTCAAAACTTCAATTATTGGTTTGTTTCATAATCCACAATCGGTAGATTTTGAAAAATTTTAAACCTCCGACTATTGTGTCACCCAAAATCAAACTCCTCCAAAACTAAATTTTTTTGAATTCTTCAGATCTCATAATCGGTAGATTTTTTTTCTTCTACCGATTCACTAATAATCGGGCGTATGAGAAATATAACTTCTACTGATTATTCAAGATTATTCATACAGATAACGTGAACTTTTCAAAGTATTTAATCGGAAGTATATAAACTTTATTTATCCTCCGATTGTGTATCCATCGGTAGATATGTGCTATCCCGTGCTTCCGATTGTAGCGGTCTAACTTGTTGTTATTGTTTGTAGGCTATTGTAGTGGTCGATGATGAATTTTATTTGGGGCCTGATACTTCCCACCACTATGCAAACGATTTTGTATACTCATGACTTCTCTTTTTTATTCTTCAAATAATATATGTTAAATGCTTATGCTTATGATATTTGTTTTGTTATATGCGCATTTAGTCATTTGGAAGTAAGAAGGAGGTAAAGGAATGGCTCATCAACAAGGCAAAAGAGAAGATGTGCGTGGTAGTTCAGAACCCTTGTGTTAAGGATATTCGGTTTGAAATGACATGTGAGCGAGGTGGGGTGAAAAAGAGTCACCAAGGTAAGAATCATAAGTATGTAAGGAAGACGGAGAGGAGGAAATAGCGAACTCATACAAAGAAGATTGGATGCCCATTTACGATTGTCTTCTATAAGCCCAGTGGCAGGGAAGGTAAAGAGTGGAAAATGTCTAAAGTTGCTAATGGTTGTCACAACCACGATGATCCGGATAATCTTATTGGACATGTAATGGTTGCAAAGTTAAAACCACATGAAATGGATACGGTGAAGTCTATGAGGATTTGTAAAGCGAGTGCGATCTTAAGTAAGATTAAGAAGGACGACCCCGACAACCTTTCATCTTTGTCTACGATCAAGGTGGCCCTAGCAACGATCAAAAGGACGGAATGGGATGGTAGAATGGTTATGCAACAATCATAGTGGTTAGCGGAGTTACATGACTACACGTTGCGAACGGAAGAAAAGGATGGTAAAGTGGTACGTATTTTCTTGGCACATCCTTTGATGATCCAATTGGCACAATTCTTTCATCAAATTTTGTTGATAGATGCAACTTATAAGACAAACAGATATAACATGTCGTTGTTGAATATTGCTTGTCACACTTCGGACAAAAACACATTTACTATTGCATGGGGTTTAATAGATCATGAGAACAATGTGAGTTTCATTTGGATGTTGGAGACATTGAGGTCCATTTATAACGATGATAATTTTCCAAGGGTTATTGTAACGGATAACGATCAAGCCTTAATGCATGCAATAGCGGTAGTGTTTCCGGAAGCCCGAAACTTGCAATATACGTAGCACATTCAATGCAACCTCAAATCCAAATGCCATCACCATTTCCAAGCTAAAAAACCAAGAAAGGGTACCAAGAGGTCGAAGGAAGAGGATGAGCGCATTAGTAAATTAACCGTGGAAGAACGAGAGGAAGAGAAGAGGTTATATGATGAAAAATGGAAGGAGGATGGAATGATTTGGAGAGCGTTCATGAAAGCATGGGACAAGATCGTTTGGTCGAAGACCGAGGAATTTACGAACATAACTTGAAGAAATTTGAGGATGAATATGGAACGGACTACCTGATGCGTGTCGTAGGTGCTTAAATTAATTCACTTATATTCTACTTTACTAATGAATAATATAGTAGTAAATAAGATTTGTTCCCACGAAAAGCAGGGAGATTTAGTTGTCAAAAAGTGTCACAATGGGGGATTTTGGTTTGGATTAAAGCAAAATTAAAAATAATTAAGTTGCAAGCAATGGAGAGAAATATGATCAGGGAATCCTTCTTCGTTACTAAACCGTCATCAAGTTATTATATTCATCCATTAATAAAATTGATCACAAATTATTACCACGTGGAATAACAGCTAGCTTAGTGCTATCCCCTAAATTCCTTATATCACTGGGTACGGAACCTCTCCAATACCAGATTCTATTCGTCGAAACCACCTAGTAGTAGCTCACTCAAGGTGTAATTTGTTCGAAAGCTTTATCTTTTGGGAATTATAGATTAATCCTAGTAGTTAGACTCTTAGCTCAAGGTCCACTTTCTAGTGTTGTTTATACACACAATCGATACACATAATCCTTCTGCAAGGTCTTGTGTTCTCAACTTTTGTATGAGTTATTAGACTATTACTTATCTCCTAACTCAATACTAGCATTTGATTGAATCAACAAATTAATTCAGTTGGCCACCTAAACAATCTATCAATCAATCATAAATATTCTAATTAGTATAAACAATCAATAATCATGTGAAGAACTTCAAAATAGATTTATATAATAACTCAAATCATGTCTAGAACTTCGAATTATCCCCAATCACTAAGAATTTTAGGTACTCATGGATGTAGAAACACCCATGTTAAATTAAATATATAAGAAAATGAAAGAGAAATTGTTAAGATGGTGAAATCGCTCCAAAACCCTAGCTTTTCTTCCTTGTGTTCTTCTCTCCAAAGGCGTGATAAAAGATTATAAGATATCCTTTGAAATTGTAGAAATAGCTCTTTTATAGGTGTCCCAAAGATAGAAGTGCCCGTGCACAAATCCCGATTGAAGTGATTGCCAAAACTAACCAAGATTCCGAAACAAGCTCCAGTTTCTCTTCTCCTTAGAGAATACCACAGGCAACACCTTTCATGTTTAATCCACAGCCAAGACCATCACAGACTCCTCCTTCTCGCCACTGAGTTCTGTGGTAATAGCATCATTGAGCTAGTACAGCTCGAGCTCTTCTTCACCAATCACACATCGCTGCCAGCAGACGTCATCAGCTTCCAAGCTCAACTCCACCAATCTCCATCGAGTTTTCTCATAATTTATCAGCGTCAACTTTTACTCCAGCTTTCCATCACCGGACATGCACCATTATGAACCCCAGCTCGACTATCCTTCAACTCAACAGCTTATCGCAGTCAGCTTCAATGTAGCAGCAGCAACTGCTTCCTGGAAACGATTAATATCTCCATCCTTCCATCAAGAACAACTCCATTAGCAACAACTTGTTCTCTCCAGCCATCTCTGTCAACTGCCAATGGCAGTAACCTCAGTTCCCTGAAATGGTCGTGATGCTTGGTGAAGAAGATGCTGGTGGCAGCCCCGAGTAAAATAGTCGGGTGCCTTTAGAAATTGCCTTTCAACTTCAGCCTTGCAGGTTCTCAATGTTTCGACAACTTTGGCTTTCTTTAAATGCTTCTAGAATCTTCGTACGACGTCGAATTGACTCCATTCTTTCGTCGTTGGCTTCGTCTTTTCGTCCTCTTCACGATGATATCAAGAACTTCCCATTTTGGATGAGTTTCACTTGGTCTTTGAGCCTTCTGCGCTTGCGGCTAACTTCTTTCTTTGCACAATTAAGTGCAAATTCGCTTCTTTTGGACTAAAACACAAATAGAGAAAAACAAACGTAATATACAATAATTCGCAAGAATATAAGCAATTACTAGCATGGAATTGACACTAAATATATGCAAAATATGCACTTAACAAAATCCCCCACACTTGGCTTTTGCTAGTCCTCGAGCAAACTATCTAAAATACAACAACTCCATGTCGTTGAGGAAACGGTTGCACTTAGCATGTGCAACAGGCCTTTAAACCCCTAGGTGTCCCTTGTGGACGAGTTCTAGTCTCGTGAGGGTTTTCCAGAGATATACCCACAAAACCTGCTCCAACTTCAAAGCGTTCCAGCTTCCCAAGCATCCAAAGAGCTATGAGGACATAGAGTTTCTGCATGCTAGTAATAAGAAGTTAGAAATACCAAAGAACATATTCTCATTCTTAAATGTTGAGTGAGAAATAACCACACCACAATGAGAGAACGCGTGTTTGAGAGCGATCAATAAGCATTTCGCCTCGACTTCTGCCTCACTTAAAAGGATTTTATGATAATTGCACTCAAAAAGACGGCTTTTTATGGGTCTCACATGTGTGCAGGTAGGAATGAAGAGAGAAATCCTACACACGTTGAATGGTGGGAAGGAAACCTTTTGAATAATTTTTGGAGACCCCACAAGATCGTGGGAAATAAAAGACTTTTTCTGATGATCTCTAAGAAAGGAAATCAACCACTATTATCGAGGATGAGAGTACTTACCACCTTCACATCCGATTTAATGATGATAACACCACTCTCACAGCATCCAATAGAAACGTCTTCGATCGGCTCGTCTTCTTCATCTTCTTGGTCTTCGTTTTCGATCTTCAACTGCTGATGATAAACTCTTTCTCTTCGTAGAACTCTGACAATTTGTAACCTTTCTCTTCAATTTCCTTGTTGCTTGAAACTTCCTTATAGATTTTTCTTCCCCATGGCCTTATTGAACAAATAACAACCTAAATGCAAATCTTTTTGTATTTTCTCTTTTTTTTTCTTTTTTTGTATTTTTTTTTCTCTTGTCTTTATTTATTTATTTTTGTCTTTTTTTTTTTTTTTTTTGACAAAAAGATTGCAACTACAAAAATAATAACGAAATTAAAATTAACATGGCCATGAAAGAAGTACTTTACCACTTTGTTCTTCACAACTTGTATTGTCTTCGTATCATAAACTTCAATAACTCTCATCTTTTGATTTCCTTCGCTCTTGTAAATAAATCTTCAACTTGGATATATAATTCCGCTCCTTATGTGTAAGTCTTCAACATGTATATAAAAATCTGCCCATTGTATGTTGCTTTACTTGGATATGAAATTTGCTCTTCCTTGTGTTGTTGCTTGTAAACCTCAAACGTCTTCAACTTTCCTTGTACATTTTGATGTCGCTCCACTTGTTGATGATGATGTGTTTCTATGGACCTGTTGTTGGCGAGAGAGAGAGAATGGTGCTAACTGCAAATCAAACTATAAGAAGGTGGTTTTCATCTATAGACGTCACCCTCATGATTGACAAAATTAGCACTCAAGAGATCAAAAATAGTGCTTCTATTAGTGGGAGGTTGGGTAGCTCACCATTCTACCCAGAATTAACGTACGGTGACACACACTCAAAAGAAAGCTCTTTAGTCAGCTACAAAGAAATTTGGTCTGGTGCCTCTAATGATTTGAAAATAGGTAGTCTCCACTAATGATTGATCGGCAACTCTAATAATGCATTTCTCCCTGCTCCTAATTTGCATCACTGGCATGATTAAATCCATTATTTAACACTCTAACAAGTAATAAATCCGAATGTAGTTCCCTAACACTTCCAAGTTCAGTTATATCGGTCAAAAATCTCTACGTAAACATACCTAGAAGTATGCAAGTGACTCTAAAATCTCTACAAGTTGGAAGTTCTATTTAAATATATACAAAAAAATTGAAAATTTGACTCAAAAAGGCTAAAAACTTTATATGCAAAAGACTCCCCCACACTTAAACTTCACATTGTCCTCAATGTGTAAAACCGAAAATTCTGAATTCTGACGTAACAGCAGATAAAACGCAAAAACTGTGCAAATTGGTAAGGAATTTGGAAAAACTCCATTTCACAAAAGTTGTTCATCTACGTGTTTTCTACTAAGTATCAAAAGGGCATAGTGTTTCGATAAACGGTCTGACAGTTATGGTCTCTGTACTGAACTACGTCTGAATTTTTCTGACGAAAAGGTATTCGTCATAAATCTCTTCTAAGATAGATTCCGGACTCAATGAAATTAAACATGGGGATGCAAATATGATATGAAAACAATAAAAACAAAAAATAAAAGGGTTTAAGATACAAAACCTATGGGTTTCCTCCCATTTAGCGCTTGGTTTTAAAGTCGTCATCCCGACTTGGCATTAGTAACAACATATGGTCCAATCCATCTTAGGAAATAGCTTAAGACGAGAATGAAATAAAAGTCTCCTCACTACTCCTCCAGAGGGAGTAAATCTCGAAACTCAAGGGAGTCTACATCCACATAAGTAATGTTCTCGTCGTATGGCTTCAATTTATGGCCGTTGACCTTAGAAGTAGTCCCATCTCTAAGACTAGTGATATCAACTGCACCATGAGAATAAACATTAGTAACAACATATGGTCCAATCCATCTTAGCTTACCAGGAAATAGCTTAAGACGAGAATGAAATAAAAGAACTTTTTGTCCCACAACAAAATTCTTTCGAGAAATCATCTTGTCATGGAAAAGCTTAGTCTTTTCCTTGTATATACGAGAACTCTCGTAAGAATGACTCAGATTCTTTCGCCATTGTCTTCATCATTACGTATCTCCTCTAGCTCATTGATTTGTAGTTGCCTATGTTTCCCCACTTTATCATACTCCATGTTGCACATATTTACCGCCCATAAAGCCTTATGCTCAAGTTTAACTGGGAGATGACAAGATTTTCCATAAACCAATCGATATGGAGACATGCAAATCGGTGTCTTGTATGTTGTTCTATACGCCCAAAGTGCATCGTTGATAGATGGTGATAAACGGAAAACATCTCCAGGATGTTCACAAGTAAGTATTCTTTACGAAGTCTTCATAAGATTATGATAATTGCGTTTTGATTATTGCATCAAAATTTTCCACATGACGGTCGTAACGTAAGATCTCCAATCGATGTAGACCTCTCAGAAACTGAAGCGACTATTCATGGTGGAGAAGGCAGGAATAAGAATTATAAGATGTTACCTAACACCATAAAGTCCCAGTGATTTCTTTGGTGAGTTGTCGATATTTCTTTCACCATGACTTCTTCTCATCCGTGTAATTAGGATCGTAAAACCAATGTTTGTTACTTTGTTACGGAATTTTACTCCATCAAGTATTGACGGTCTTCAGTTCTCTGCTGCTGGGTAGATAGTTTCTGGTTTGGGTGAAGAAGAGGCCGTAAGTATTTCTCCATATAACCAATTATGATGTTTTGCGGATAAAATGCTAATTGTTGAGAATATATCCAGGAGGATGTCGCCATGGAAGTGGAGAGTATTGGTGATGTTCGCTCATCCTCAGAAAATGGCGATAAAGAAAATTCCCAGAGCTCAAAATCGAATGAAAGCAATGGTGCTCTTGATGTTGATACGAGCAATCCAGGGTCCTTGAACACTTTGGAGACCACCCAAGTAAGTATTTCTCTTTCATTTTATCCATAGAAGCATAAATTTCTTGATTTATGAGTGAATGAATGAGAATTCATGTGAATATACGAAAAGTTTTGTCGAAATACGTCACCAGATAACTCAAATCCTTTCGTGTAGTGTTAACGGTTTTCTCAAGGATGGACTTAATCTCACGATTTGAAATTTCAGCTTGCCCACTATTTTGTGGGTGATACGGCATACCAATCTTGTGTGTAATGTTGTACTTCTTGAGGAGAGCATTAAAGGATTTCTTGAAGTGCGAGCCTCCATCACTGATAACCACTCTTGGTGTACCATGTCTAGAGAAAATGTATTCCTTCACAAACTCACAAACAACTTGAGAATCATTAGTAGGGGTGGCTTTAGCTTTCACCCATTTAGAAACATAATCCACAACAAGAAGTATATAAAATTTCCCATTCGAATTAACAAAAGGACCCATAAAATCAATGCCCCACACATCAAAAGTCTCGACAGTAAGAATCAGATTGAGTGGCATTTGATTTCGAGAACCTAGATTGCCCGTTCGTTGACATCTATCACAAGATTTGCAAAAAGCATATGCATCCTCAAATATGGTAGGCCAATAAAAGCCACTCTCAAGGACTTTGAGAGCGGTACGTTTTGAACCAAAGTGACCACCACAAGCATAAGAATGACAAAAAATATATAATTGACTGAAATTCAGAGTTTGGTATGCACCTGCGGATAATTTGATCAACACCATATTTCCACAAGTAGGCTCATCCCACACATACTGCTTGGCTATTTTCTTAATCTTTAGCTTTTGAAAATTAGACATCTGTAGCGCCCCCTAAGCTAGCAGCTGACTAATCCAAGAGATTAGCTAAAAACTGAGGCACTAACGATTTAAAATACATCTATTTAAAAACAAGTTCTAAACAAATATTAACCCGAATCTAAACCCTCTCTGAAATAAATACAAGAACTCCTCTCAAGTGATACATATTTAATAATGAGTTGGTTTACAAATAGAATATAAACACAAATAAACATAGCGGAAGCTAACCAACTAACGAAACCAACTCCTCAGAGCCTTTATCTCCACGTGCACATCTTGAATGTCTCTAAAGCGAAAGTGGGAATGGGTGAGCACATCATCCCTAAAAGGGGTGCCCAGTAGAAATAATAACTAACTTTCAAGTAATCACTAGAATGATTTAAAGACAATGCAGGTTTTACTGAAAACCGATAAAATACGGAAAGCAGATAAAGCATATTAAGATAATAAGTTATACAGAAATATAAAGTTCTGCCAACCAATCTTGCGGCACAGATTCACAACAGAAATAATAGTTAAGCGACGCAGTCCTTCGGAGTAGTAAGGCGTGACTCTTGCGGATTCTTCAATGATCATTAAAGTGCCCTGAGGTTTGACGACCACATAGTCATATAAGATTTGTACCTTACCAGTACCTTATTATACGCGCACTCTACATAGCAAGTATCTAAAGAGATCTAATGGTGTTAACGTTATAGCCGACGGAAGAACTTTAACATGAAGAACCCTATACCTCTCGCATGTCAAATCCAACAATCAGACATAAGATTCTCAACATCATTCTCTCTAAACACCAAAACATAATATAATAGCTTTTGAAAGTAATTTAAAAGAATAATAAACATCCATGTATGAGACATGCGTTGCCCCCGTACAGAAATAGGGAAAATATAATGGCCAAATTAAAACCAGACCTATATAATATTCAACCCAACGAGGTCTATCTAGGTTTGCATAAAATAGGTATAACATTTGGGGGCACACATCCCACACCAATCAAAAGAAAAAGGTTTCCTTACATGCTAACAACAAATAAAGTTTGTAACTGCTTTCCAGTCAATGGAAAGAATCACATTTTGAAATATAAGTAAATACTCCCAAAACACAGATATTAGTTGTTTCTAAAGATCCAAACCCATCCCAAAATGTAAAAGAAAACTAGTTTGTATTACACACAAATAATACATGCATACACATATCATATACTAACAAAGATATGCATGCCTTTCGCAATATAAATATATTTATAAAACAATAATGAATACAAGAGAGTTCGTTATCAATTCCCACCTCTTTTGATGACAAGCCTCGCCTACCTCGAGATGTTCAGTCCACTGGATCATCCTTTGAATCAATCGTTGTTAATAACGACTAATTGTTAATCACACAAGCACTCTAAAGATTAGCCAAAAGGCTCATACAAGGCTCATAACACATTTTCATACAATTCTCTGGTTATAATTTAAGTGAATTATCTAATGGTTCTAGGCCCATTTATGGTTTTACCTTTTTATTATCTATCTTTATAATATTTAAGGTTTACTAATTTAATTAGGTTGGTTCTATAGTCTATTAGATAAGTCTTACAAAGATCTACCACTTTGTAGAAAGAACCAAAAGTCAATTCAGAACATAAGAGGTCCAATACATGTTCATTAGGAAAATTGGCTGTAAGCCCAAGTTCACTAAACATGCCCATTAAACTAAGGCCCAGTCTAATTTGGATAAACTAACGGTCACTAACAGTCCACTGGTCAACTGACGGTCAACGTCTTAAGTCAGGGTCAAAGTCCAGTCAAAAGTCAAGGTTAAGTTGGTCCACTGTGTCAACTCAGGTCAAGACAAAAACTCGGTGAGTCAACACAACTCGACTCAGTTAGATATCTGAGTCAGGGTCAGCTAGGTCAGTCAGATTCTGACTAAGCTAAAAAGCTCAAGGCCAGAGCCTTGCTCAGGCCAAAGAGCACTAAAGCACCATCTTGGTGCAACACTTAACCTGCTAAGACTAAAAGATGCAATACAACACATATCAAAATCAAAAGCAATTCTAACTCTCTTAGCAAAGTATAAAGCCAAAAATCACTTCTTTAATTCAGTTCAAATACTATAACCACTATTTCTAAATCTGCTTCCAATACACTACAGCTACAACTCCAATTGATCTGTAACTTCACTAACATCATTACAAACAAAATCCTTAATCTTTAATTCTTGTTCGACCAAACCATTCATTCATATCGCTTAAACTTCATATACATCTTCATCGTAGTTCACTTGCACCTCCATAATATCATAACCAACAAAATCAACACCACCTGACATAAAACCTCCAGATTCAACAACAACATCAGTTCAACTACAACATCATTTCAATTATCAGTTCCAAGTTCCAACTCTAAACACACTCTTCCCACTCACCCCCTGCAATTAACCTGGCATTCATCTAAACTTACATCATTACAACCCCGTGTCTTTGTTTGATTTTAGCCCTCTCCATCTGCAAACTCCAACTTTAAATCAATAACCTCTGCATCACTAACTCAGTGCAGTCAACAACTTCAACAATCTTCATATCATCTACAACAGCAGCATCAATACAATTTCTATAATAATCATTCATCCTATGCATCTCCAACTGAACTTGTCTCCACGAATTCCCTGAAATAATCTAGCTCCACTAGAAAGTAACTGAGATACCTTGAAACTCATCCTACCCACCAATTACCACTTCCATTCACAGATTCATTATCACCAGTTCTTCATTGCGCTCACCAGTGACTCCCTTGTGATTCAAATCTAATCTAACTACACCGCCAGATATTCAATCCTATTTCTACCAAATCTCAGAGTCAACACTTGTTCTTCTGTTTCATACATACACCACCTGCAACCCTATATAACAAATATTCTAAAAGCATCAACAACTTCTTCATGTCTTCATCTGCTACTTGAATCTCATCTATGATCATTGCCTAATTCTTTTGTCACTCCGCAACCACAGAGTCTCTCTCAAATCCCTAATTCCTTATTTGATTTATTGAGAAACTAAAATTAAACCCAATACATACATATGAACTTCAAGTAAGAACAAACCCACTACTAATTAATCAAACAATACATCAATTGCACACAAAACATAACTTATCAAAGAAACCCTAATTTACCTGGTTTTGTGATTCTTCATCAGAATAGCTTCCAATCAATAATTCAACAACAACCCAATCCATCTTCATCCATTAACGATTCAATTCATCTCTCAATTCCTTATCAAAACCCTAATTTGATCTTCTCTGATTCAACCCTAACTTAAAATTACAATTACATCAGTTCCTTCTTCTCCCGAGCTAATTCAAACACAGAACTAACAACGGCACCTTCGATTCAACATACTATCAAGTTTCTATGAATTAATCAAGCAAAAACAAACTCAATTCATCGAATTGAGATCGACGGGAAAAGAAAGAAGGAGAATAGAAGAGAAGAAGAGATACGAAGAAAAGAGAAGAATGATTTTCTCTCTCACGGCTTGGTGAAGATAAGGCCTACCAAATTACTAAAGACACCAGTTCAAACGATAAGGGCTGCCAGGCGGCTAAAGCAAAATGATTAATTTTTCCTTCAAACAAATCTGATGATATCTTCTTCGTCCAGTGTCCGAATGACACGTTCGAGTAGTCTACTTCGCACAACTTTTCGACATCTATCTAGTAATACTAGTTTCATATATAAATCGTTGTTAGATTAATTCCTATTAATTAATTTTTGTCTCTAATTAATCGAGTCATTAGCGGCTTGGTCGTTTCCTGACTAGTCTAATAGCGTTGACGAGCTTGAGGCTCGTTACAACATCGTACTAGGTACTTGCCTTGTAACCAAATAGTTCACTATATCAGCGTACCAAGGTGTTGATTCTTCAATCGAGAAAAGTTGTTCGTATGGAAAACGATCATGTAATGGGAGTTCTTCTTCGGAAACAACAAGTCTACTACGATGATCATCAACTGTATTCTCAACACCTTTCTTATCTCTGATTTCCATATTAAATTATTGTAGCAAAAGAATCCAACGTATGAGTCTTGGTTTAGCCTCCTTGTTTTTCAATAGGTACCGTAGTGCTGCATGATCATAATATACAATCACATTGGCACCCACCAAATAAGCTCTAAATTTTTCCAATGCAAATACTATAGCCAGCAACTCCTTGACTTGCACTTCATTAAGGGTCCCTGATGCATAATAAATCACATGTGACCTCTTGTCTACTTTCTGACCCAAAACAGCTCCGACTGCATAATCACTTGCATCACACATTAACTCGAATGGCAAACTCCAGTCAGGTGACTTAATAATTAGTGCAGTAGTCAACAATTCCTTCAATTTATTAAAGGCATCCTTGCACTCCTGGTCGAAGTTAAAGGCAACCTCCTTTTGCAACAATTTGCACATCGACATTGAGATTTTGGAAAATCTTTGTTAAACCTCCTATAAAAACCTGCATGACCAAGAAACGAGCGAATTCCCCTCATCGAAGTGGGGTATTGTAAGTTCCTAATCAAGTCTATCTTTGACGTGTCTACTTCGAGCCCTTGGGAGGACACGATGTGGCCAAGTACAATTCCATGGTTTACCATAAAGTGGCATTTCTCCCAGTTTAAAACAAGATTAGTGTTTATGCATCTTTTAAGCACAAGTTCAAGATTATTTAAACAAATATCAAATGAATCTCCATAAACACTAAAGTCGTCCATAAATACCTCAATGATGTTTTCCACATAATCAGAAAATATACTGACCATACATCTCTGAAAAGTGGCAGGCGCGTTGCAAAGACCAAATGGCATTCTTCTATATGCAAATGTACCAAAAGGACAAGTGAAAGTAGTCTTCTCTTGATCCTCTGGTGCAATAAAAATTTAATTGTAGCCCTAATAACCATCCAAAAAGTAATAATGTGAATGTCCCGCTAACCTCTCTAGCATCTGATCAATGAAAGGCAAAGGAAAGTGATCCTTGCGGGTAGCCGAATTGAGCTTTCTGGTCTATGCACACTCGCCATCCTGTTTGAACTCTTGTAGGAACGAGTTTATCATCTTAATTTCTAACAACGGTGGCACCTGATTTCTTAGGCACCACTTGTACTGGACTAACCCATTTGCTGTCAAAAATTGGGTAAATCACCCCCACACTTAGTAATTTGAGGATCTTTTTATTCACAGCCTCCATCATTGGGGGATAAAGCCTATGCTGAGCATCACGTACTGGCTTTACATCATCTTCCATTAGGATTCTATGCATGCACATGGCTAGACTAATGCCTTTGATATCATCAATTGTCCAACCAATAGCCGTTTTGTGCTCTTTCAGAACCCTAAGAAGGCGTTCTTCCTGTACTGCTGTGAGATTATTTTCAATAATAACTGGAAGCGCTTCCCCATCACCCAAGTAAGCGTACTTTAGGTGATCAGGTAGAGGTTTGGCTCTAATTTAGGTGCCTGCACAACAGAAGTTAAAGGAACTTCATCGATTCTGTGTAAAGAGATATATGAAATATTACATGTTCTAACTTCTTGTGATGCCATTAAAGCACCACATGTCTCAACAAACTCCTTGAGAATATCAACGTCCAAGTTAGGCATGCCATGGATGTCCAAATCAATGCTATTTTGTAGAACAAATTCAAGTTCATCTTCATTGTTCAAATCAAACATCTGTTGTGCCAACTAACCAATAACATCAACATAAAATACGGAATGGATATCACTTGGATAACGCATAGCTTCAAAAATATTGAAGCGTATAATCTCTTTGTCAAACTCCATAGTGAGTGTCCCAGTATCATAATCAATCTTCGTCTTAGCAGTCTTCATAAATGGTCTCCCAAGAAGTAATGAAGTAGACGAACAATTGTCCCCATTCTGCATATCCACAACAAAGAAATCAACCGGAAATATTAGTTCATTCACTTGCACCAACACGTCTTCCACCAGTCCATTAGGATATATGTTAGAATTATTAGCTAATTGAATGATAATCACTGTCTCATTTAAAGGTCCCAGATTCAATAAATCATAAACATCGGCTGACATCACACTTATGGAAGCTCCCAAATCAAGAAAAGCACGCTCAAACCGTTTGTCACCAATAGTAATTGGCACTGTAAAACCACCAGGATCTTTACACTTTGTAGGCATCTTCTTTAGCAACATAGTTGAAGCACTTTCTCCCACCTGAGTGATCTCGTTGGCAATCAACCTCTCCCACCTTGTACACAAATCCTTCAGAACTTTGGCATACCTGGGTACCGTTCGGATGGCCTCAATAAATGAAATGTTGATATGCACCTTGCTGAAAATATCCATAATCTCCTTGTCTAGAACTTGCTTCTTTGACTTGGCAAAACGACTAGGAAAAGGAGGTGGTGTGGTAAAAGTAGGAACCGAATCCTTAGGTTGGCCGGTTGAATTTGGCTTTTCCTTTGGAACGGTTTCCACCTCTACTTCCTTTTCTGAGTCGTAAATAACCCTTTCTTGTTGCTTTGGATCTTTTGTTTGCTTCCCACTCCTCAAAAGCACTGCATTGACATTCTCTCTAGGATTCACAAAAGTTTGTGATGGCAACTTTGTCGAATTATGTGCCTTTATTTCATTCATGTTTGTAGCCAATTGTGCCATTTGAAGTTGCAAGTCCTTTATAGCCATATCTTGTTTCTGCAGGATTGCATCTTGACGCTGAGCATTTGCATCTTGCTTTTTCATCATCATTTTCATCATCTCCTCTAAACTAGAATTTTGAGTCTGCTGTTGAGGCTGAGGTGGAGGCTGAGGTGGAGGTTGTGGTCGGAACTGTGGTTGTTGAAAACCACTTTATCGCCCATAAGGATTAGGATCTGCAACTTGCTGATTTGCATAACTGAAATTTGGGTGATCTTTCCAACCTGGATTATAAGTATTAGAGTAGGGATCATACCTTGGCCTCTGATTAAGGAACACAAGATTCACCTGTTCAGACTCTTCTTCATAAGTAGGAATAATCACTGTTGTCATTCGTTGTACTACCTTCTCTATGTTGTTCATCCGTTGCTCTGACTGTGCAGACTCTCCCATCTCGCTAACTCTTCTGACATTAGAGTTGTTTCGGTGTAAAATTGTTGAGCATTGGAAGCCATGCTCTCAATCAAACTTGTTGCCTGCGAGATTGTCTTCTTAGTAAGTGAACCACCGGCAGCCGCATCAATCAAATTCCTTTGTTCTGGAAGTAATCCTTCGTAGAAGTATTGAATGATAAGTGTTGAGAATATATTGTTGCCAAAACCAAACTCCAGTTTCTCTTCTCATTCGAGAATACCACAGCCAACACCTTTCATGTTTAATTCACAGCCAAGACCATCACAGACTCTTCCTTCTCGCCACTGAGTTATGTGGTAATAGCATCATTGAGCTACTACAGCTCGAGCTCTTCTTCACCAATCACACATCACTGCCAGCAGACGCCATCTGCTTCCAAGATCAACTCCACCAATCTCCATCAAGTTTTCTCATAAGTCATCAGCGTCAGCTTTTACTCCAGCTTTCCATCACCGTACATGCACCATTATGAACCCCAGCTCGACTGTCCTTCAACTCAACAGCTCATCGCAGTCAGCTTCAATGTAGCAGCAGCAACTGCTTCCTGGCAGCGATTAATATTTCCATCCTTCCATCAAGAACAAATCCATTAGCAACAACTTGTTCTCTCCAGCCATCTCTGTCAACTGCCAACGGCAGTAACCTCAGTTCCCTAAACTGGTCGTGATGCTTGGTGAAGAAGATGCTGGTGGCAGCCCCGAGTAAAATAGTCGGGTGCCTTTAGAAATCGCCTTTCAACTTCAGCCTTGCAGGTTCTCAATGTTTCGACAACTTTGGCTTGCTTCAAATGCTCCTAAAATCCTCATATGACGTCGAATTGACTCCGTTATTTCGCTGTTGGCTTCGTCTTTTCGTCCTCTTCACGATGATATCAAGAACTTCCCGTTTTGGATGAGTTTCACTTGGTCTTTGACCACCCTTCTGCGCTTGCGGCTAACTTCTTTCTTTGCACAATTAAGTGCAAATTCGCTTCTTTTGGATGATTCACCTAATAAAACACAAATAGAGAAGAAAAAAACGTAATATACAATAAGTCGGAAGAATATAAGCAATTACTAGCATGGAAATGACACTAAATATATGCAAAATATGCACTTAACACTACCCAAAACTGGTTGAGTATTGTAAAAAACAATGGTTACCGATTAAGGAGAGGTTTGTGTTTGCATGGACATATGAATATTGTAACTTCAAGAACGAGGCGACAAGCATTACGGAAGGGTCTCATGGCCGGTTAAAGAAAATATTAATTGGTAGTCAAAATGGAGTTGTGTCGATCCAAGAAGCAATCCATGAATACACCAATCGTGATCTCGTAAAGATTAAGGGTTGTATGCAATTTAGTGCACATAGATTCCCTACGGAACATGAAAATGAAAGATTGCTTCTAAGGGGCATTGTTCATAAAGTTTCAAGATGGGCAATAACTCACATGATGGAACAATTGAAGCTTTATAGAGCTTACGATAACGAGAATATGGTTTGTGTTTGCAAGGATATGATAGGTATTTGACTCCCTTGTCGTCATAAAATGGGTAGGTACGTCGAAGTGATTAACATCAATGATACTCATCCATTTTGGAAGCAATTAAATTTCAGCCCAAACACCCCGGTAGTTGAAGGTCCATCGTGGTATGAGTCAGAATTGTGTGCACAAATAGCCGAGCGTTACACTACAACAAATGGCGCCAAGTGATCGCTGTCGTAGGCGTTAAAAATAATTACACTTTCTTACTACTCAAAATATATAATGAAGCAAGGGCAAGAAAGGATCGTTCCCACAGAGAGGTCTTGGGTTGTCAATATGTTTAGGTTTCCTAAAGATAACAAGGGGGTTTTCTGATTTTTATAAACTAAAATAAAATAAAGGCAAAACAATAAAAAGTAAACACGCAAATCAAGGATGTGAAAATATTGGATAAAGGTTTCATCTTCAATTGTGAACAAGTTTTGAATGTGTGATTAGAATTCGTATTTAATCTCGCTATCATCAAAAGCCCTAGAATATCTTATTGCAAGAATACTCCATAAATTTCCAAAGTCATCAACACACACATTAGAGTTGCGTATGTGAATTCTACCTAAAGAATAACCTAACGCCTTGTGCTAATCAAGTTCAATTCCTAGGAGCATTAAGTTTCAGAAATAGGCTAATCAATGCAATTGTAATACATTGCGCACACAATTCGAACAAAGGTCAATTTCTACATATGACTACAAGGATGTATCACTACAAGCCATAATCATATCATGCTACTCGTATTCAAGGTTATCGCTCGATGATGAACCCTAAATTAGCTATAGATATGGATGTGAGTTCAATCAATTCTAGACTTAACTAAACAAACATTCAATCATATTGCAATACATCAATCATGCAATTATTATAACCCGTAGAAATCAAATGATAATATTGAGAGAAAACTAACTCATAAAAATCATAACTTGTTTTCAAAATCCAACTACATCTTTAACCAATAAAGATAAATCAACTACTTGGGTTTTTGGAAATCATCACAAAGAGTTTAGAAGAATCTATCATGTGAAACCCTAGAAAACAAGTAGAATCCTCCCTCATGGAGATATCTAGGTTTAGAGAAAGACTTTTTTATTTATATGCTTCTCCCATTACAAAAGGATACTCTTTCCAAATTTAGGTCTTCTCAAAACCCATCTCCATGTGGTCCACCAAGCCCATAAAACCCATATGTGAAAATAACTTATCTGGAAATTCGAGTCAAAACTGGACGCCGTCTTGCTGACGTCATCACCGAAATCCGGTCACCGTTACCGGAATTCGGTCGTCGGAAAACCGTCTCTGGCCGTTTTTGTCATCGGAAACTGTCACCAGCAAGTGCATACTCCCAGCATCTCAACTTTACTTCTCCTCAGTTCAAACATTCAAAAGAAGAACCATTTCAACCCATTCCTTGTTCTTGCGAAAACGTACCAAAAAACGCGACCGGTGGCTTATATTTCCAGCGGCCAACTCTTGCATCCGACTCATACCCCCTTCACGATTCACTGAAATATTATGATCAACACTCTCGGTTCAGAAATCCGATAACCAGAACTGGTACCACCGGCTCGCCATTCTAGCTCACTTTTCGCACTGTTTCTGCAGTCTTATTCATGCATTCTGTAACTTCCCTGGATATATTGCATCACCATTACTGCCTAGCCATTACAACTACCCTTCCACAACACCAGCATTGCAACTTTAACTCCATAACAACAAACTCAATTCTCAATTTACAGCTTATGTTTAGCCATATCCTCATTGTAAGCAGCACACCACTACCAGCTAACCATTTCAGTTGCACAATCAACATCTTCCCTGGTTTAGTCAAATCTCTGCTTCTTTTTTATCCCTAACTCAGCTTCAGGTTTATCTTCATTCTTTTCCAGTCACTGCCATTGTGACCTTGCCAGTCTAATCCTAACTTGGTTCATGCCACCACTTGAATCGCAGCTGCAACCATCTTCTTAGTCACCTCAACACACCAGCTCTAGACTGCAACTGCAACAGCATCATCTGAAGCAGCTCATAACCACCAGCACAAAGCACCAACATGACCCAAGACAACCGCACTTCGCAACATGGCCCAAACTGCAGCTTCAACTAATGTTTGCACGCATGCAGATCTTGCTATATCATTCATGGCAAAACTCACAAGCAAACCTCCATTCTGCAATCAAACCCTCAATTCCCTACCAGACTGAACCCATTCTTCATTATAAACTTGATTCAATACGAACACACAGCTGCAATCACCAACACAGCAAGTTCCAATATCACTGCCAAATTCTCCAGATTCGAGTACCCAATATCACATGAGCTCAACCAATTCTTCATTCATCAAGCACAGGCTACACTTACTGCAAAATCAGACCTGCCATACCAGCACCATATGCAGTTCACTGCACAGCAACACTAATTTCTTTTGTAACACTGCCTAAGTTTCACCAGCAAGCAACCTCTCTACTTCCACACACTCCAGTTCATAGTTCATGCCACAATCCAAAATCCTCATACACCACCTGCGACTAACCAATTTCCCCATTTCCTTGCTGCTCAAACATCACAAGTTTCAGCTCCTTTTGACTGCAACATAATCTACCAGAAACTGCATCTCAAACTCCGTAGCAGCACACATAATCTCCCCTTGCAGTTCACCACTTCAAATCCGACACTACCTGAACTGCATCATTTAGCTTCAAATGCTCATCACTGCTAACCTACAGCCATCCATCTAAATATGAACCACCACTTGAACTGTAGCACCATCTGTCTCAGGTCAAGCCACCATCTTCTCACAATTAACCAGTTCAACCTGCAGCATCAGTTCACCCAGCCAACAATTCATAGACCCATTAGCTCATTCAAATCCCTGTAATTCCTAACACATGCATCTAACTGTTCTTGCTTCTCAAAAAGACAACCACCTGCAAATCTCTGCACTTAAGTTCATGTCACACTGCAATGTGTAGCAGCATCGAATTCCTCTTTGATCCACCGCAACCTACTGAATTTGAGCTACCTGTAACTCTGTTCTTCTCAGCCTAGCTGTTGTCAGTAACCCCTATCGTCCCTTGAACCATGGTTCGCCAGTGGCAAAGACTTGGTTGTAAAATTGATCAGTCAGTCCTTTTGACAAACAGTTTGCGTGCTATAAACTGGTGTTCCAGACATGAACTCTCTTTTGGTTTATCAGATCTTCTTATCTCCTTCCATGTATCAGTAATTGGATCACACAGCAACCACATATTTCTAAATCATTCACAGATATAAAAACAGCCTTGAATCCTCTTCGTTCATCATCAAATGTCAATGGAAGCCACTCGTATTCTTCCCTGACTTGTTGCCAATACAACTTCATTCAAAACCCTTAAACTCATCTAGTTTGCTGCCAAGATCAATCGAATCAAACCCATTCTTCTAAACCTTCCTGAATTCAGAGAATCCTCATTAATCATCTTTGCGGCAGAGCTCATCCTTCTTTCTAGCGTTTCTCGACAGAAACTTCCCCAAAACCATCGAACTCTCGTTACAGTTCATCCTCACTGGCCATTCTTTGTATTGCTCTCGAAATGCTCTCTTGAACCTTGTAATTACGGGACCATGGCTAGCCGGCAGTTGCTCCTTGGTGCAGCGATAGAGATAGAACTATGTAAAGCTATAGACCTGAACTGACTTAGGAATGAGACACACGACCTAATTCTGTAGTTTAGGTTGTAAATGTGAATAGGTATCCCCAAGTGAAGTAGTGGCCTCTTCTTAGTAATCCTCAACTGAATGGCATATTACCAGCCCCAAGTAGTAGATGCCTGGTGCTCAAGTAAATTGCTCTTTTGACATATTAGAACCTTGTGTCTTTACACGCTTCGACTCTGTCAATTCTTAAACTCGCCAGACAATGAATTATGCTCTGATTTGTATTGTTTCTAGTCACATGACTCCAAAGTACCTGTAAAAGCAAAACAAAGCGTAATATACAGAAAATACAAGAGAAATAGCTAAGAATAGCATACGAAATTGATATTCAAATGATGTAAATTAGGCTCTTATTAAATTCCCCCACACTTAGTCTTTGCTAGTCCTCGAGCAAATCAAACAAAATAATTCTAAAAAATACATACAACTCCGTGTCGTCGAGGCTACGGTCACACTTAGCACGTATAACAAGCCTTTAAACCCCTAGGTGTCCCTAGTGGACGAGTTATAGTCTCGTGAGGGCTTACTAGAGATATACCCACAAAACCTAATTTTCCAACTTACTAGTTCTTCGTAATGATAGCATCCAACGTGCTAAGAAGACATAGAAATTTTGCACACTAGTTATAATAAGTTAGACACATAGATGAACACAATCTCATCCTTAAAAGTTGAGAGAGAAATAACCATCCCTTATCGAAAGAAATTCGGGTTCGGAGTGATCAAAAGTCTCGACTCTGCCTCACAAGAAAGGGTTTTATGAAATTGCTCTCAATAATAAACAACTTTTTTATGGGTCACACATGTGTCCAGGTAGGAATGAAGAAAGAAATCCTGCGACACGTTGAATGGTAGGAAGGCAAAAACCCTCCGAATCGTTTTGAAAACCCACATCTTTTATAATTTTTTAAAAACCCATTTTTCTAACGATCTCTACGAAAGGAAATCAACCACTTAACGAAGGTGGGAATATGCTTACTTACCTCGTTATCCGTTCAACGTGCAGCTAGCACCACTCTCACAGCATCCATAGAAACGTCTTCGATCTTTAATCGGTGTCTTCATCTTCGTCTTCGGTCTTCAACTCTTCATGATAAAATCTTGAACTTCGTAGAATCTTGACAATGTAACTCTTTTCCTCTAAATCCTTGTTGCTTGAAACTTCATTGTAAATATTCCTTCATCCATTGGCTTTATTGAAAGAATACAAAACTAAAAACGAACTATACAAACCCAAAATATGATACAAAGAATTTTTCTTGTCTCTCTCTTTTTTTTTTTCTTTTTTTTCTTTTTTTTTTTCTATCTTTTTTTTTTTCTTTTTTTCAAATTTTTTTTTTAATGAGACAAGAAAAATAAAATAAATACAAAACGAAACAAAACAATAAAACTAGTAAAATACAAATACAAATAAGATAAAATAAAATATAAATATAAATACAAAGGCCATGGTGTAAGTATTTTACCGCTTGATTCTTCACAACTTGTATGTCTTGATATCATAAACTTCTTGAACTCTCATCTTGATAATCTTCGCTCTTGTACAATAGTCGTCAACTTGTAAAAATTTTGCTCCTTATCTTGTTGCTTTACTTGAATCTGAAATCTGCTCATTTCTGTACCGTTGCTTGTAAACCTTGAACGTCTTCAACTTTCCTTCGAACTCGTTATGCTCCTTTTGTTGATGATGATGGTGTTTCTATGGACCTGTTGGTGTAGAGAGAGATAAAGTGGATGATGCTAACTGCGAACAAGATTACAAGTGGTATGTAAGTTAGCAATTCGATGTCACCATCATGATTGACAAAATAGCACTCAAGAGATCAAAGTAGTGCTTCTATTGGTGGGAGGTTAGGTAGCTCACCATTTTACCCGGAGTTTACGTATGGTGACACACACTCTAAAAGCACAAATTTAGACAGGTACAAAGAATTGAAGGTCGGTGCCTCACATTATGTTACATAGGTAGTCTCCACTATAGGGGACCACTACTCTAATACCGAATTCAGTCTGCACCTTATTTGCCGCTGGTATGGTTAAATCCAACTTTAACTCTCATACAATTAAGAAACCCGATCATGTTCTCTGTCATCTCTAAGTTCAGTCACTCTTATGAGAATCTCGATGTAATCTTAGCGACATGTATACTATGTGACTCTAAACTAACTACAAGTTGGAGTTTTTATTCACTAATTTACACAAAAGTTGAAAATTTATGAAAAATTTACAATGCAAATACTTAACCACTCCCCCACACTTAAACTTTACATTGTCCTCAATGTAAATTGAATCGTCCAAAGAAAGTCAAGGTGGGAAATACTACATGAAAAGTGACAAAAAAATCAGAAAAAAGTAAAAACATGACAAGAAAAGAAAATAAAAGATAAGAGATACAAAACCTATGGGTTGCCTCCCATTTAGCGCTTGGTTTAAAGTCGTCAGCCCGACTTGCAAGATCGATTCCCCATATACCAACAATCTGAAAAGTTGAGGATTCTTCCATAGAACCTGTTTTGCAAACACTAGCTTCACACAAATATTAGTAATATAAAACAGAAATGAAGCTATTAACCGATAAAAGTTTCCCCCACACTTATTCTTGTCCACACTTGGAAGTGTATAAAGAATATAGAAGTCGGGTACTTCCACGGTTTCTTGTCCCAAAACCTGCATAGTATGAGAATCAAGTATCTCTAATGGAGGATATCGAGAAATAAAGTCATTCAACAATACTCTCGAAGCACATATATTCAAACCAATAAGAGGTAAAGGAGAAGAAACAATAGGCAAAGGGTTAGACAAACCTTGCACAATCTCTTGTATCACAGAATCCTCTTCATCCTTGAAAAACTCAAGTGAATTATTCACCTCTTGTATATCATGGTCCTCTATCAAACCTTGCAACCATTCTTCGTCCGTTTCTGCCTTAGCCAAAGTTTCGACATTAACATCATCATTACAATCATATGCAAGCTCAATTGGGTCTTCCATAATAGTGGTCATAACGGTCTCATTCTCAACACACTCCTTTTTGTTGTAAGGCACATACTCTTTTGCGGATCCAAATTTTATTATAAGAAACTTTTTTAGAACACTCAAAAATACATCATCCGCAAGTTCCACCCTTTGAATAGGCTCTTGATCATTATTAAGATCAATGCTTGAGTAATCTACACAAGTGTCGACATATTCCTCTTCGTCTTCACCTTGATCGCAAAAAGAGTCCATTGTACACTCCTCGGGGATGTCACCATAAATTGGTTCAGGAGATGTATTTTCATAATAATCATCACTATCATAGTCAACATAAGATTGGTCCTCGCTAAATTTAGTGTTGCTATTCTCGAACTCATCCTTTTGAATAGGTGAATGATCATTATTACAATCAAGAGTTGAGTTAACTACACAAATATCAACGAAAGTCCCCAAAGGTTCGCCTTTTTCAATATAATTATTCATTCCTCTATGTATTCATCAATGCCCTTTCTTACGTCGGAAACACCTCTTTGAAGCTCTTGGAGTGATCCATCCAAATTCTGGATATAGTGTTCCATTTGTTTGTAAAGCTCATTCGACAGGGCAAAAGTAGAATTACTTACTTCAGTATTTCTAGGCCAATTATCTTCCCTTTGAATGGGTGAATGATCATAACTACGATCAGAAATTGGGCCAAACATACTACGAGCACATTCGGTCGATGAAACTGGTTCCATGCTTGGTTGTCTACGAACTGACACCATGCTGACCATAAATTGTTGCGTTTCATCTACCAAACTAGAAGAAATATTAATAGGATCACAAGTATCATCCTCTCTTTGTAGTTGCTCACTTACATACCCACCATAAAAAGGTTGGTATGTATTGGAATAACTAAAAGGTTACGTGGAATTTTGATTATAACCAAAGGATTTGTTTTTATTATACTCCCCGTAAGGGTGATAGTTGTCATATTGTTGAGGTTGAAAGCCGTATTGATTACTCCAATATGCTCCATCCATAGAAATCGGTACCTGAAACGAGATTCTCAAAACTCGGTTAAGAACCAAAGAATAAGAAAAAGTAA
The DNA here is from genome assembly GCA_023531295.1 of Papaver armeniacum. Taxonomy (NCBI): domain Eukaryota; kingdom Viridiplantae; phylum Streptophyta; class Magnoliopsida; order Ranunculales; family Papaveraceae; genus Papaver; species Papaver armeniacum. The sequence goes on from JAJJWW010003674.1 coordinate 88,065, forward strand.
AACAAAACTAAAAACAAAAATAAGAAACCAAAAAAAAGTGACAACCGCTGCCTCCTCGGCAACGGCGCCAAAATTTGATCGCTGTCGTAGGCGTCAAAAATAATTACACTTTCTTACTACTCAAAATATATAATGAAGCAAGGGCAAGAAAGGATCGTTCCCACAGAGAGGTCTTGGGTTGTCAATATGTTTTGGTTTCCTAAAGATAACAAGGGGGTTTTCTGATTTTTATAAACTAAAATATAATAAAGGCAAAACAATAAAAAGTAAACACGCAAATCAAGGATGTGAAAATATTGGATAAAGGTTTCATCTTCAATTGTAAACAAGTTTTGAATGTATGATTAGAATTCGTATTTAATCTCGCTATCATCAAAAGCCCTAGAATATCTTATTGCAAGAATACTCCATAAATTTCCTAAGTCATCAACACACACATTAGAGCTGCGTATGTGAATTCTTCCTAAAGAATAACCTAACGCCTTGCGCTAATCAAGTTCAATTCCTAGGAGCATTAAGTTCCAGAAATAGGCTAATCAATGCAATTGTAATACATTGCGCACACAATTCGAACAAAGGTCAATTTCTACATATGACTACAAGGATGTATCACTACAAGCCATAATCATATCATGCTACTCGTATTCAAAGTTATCGCTCGATGATGAACCCTAAATTAGCTATAGATATGGATGTGAGTTCAATCAATTCTAGACTTAACTAAACAAACATTCAATCATATTGCAATACATCAATCATGCAATTATTATAACCCGTAGAAATCAAACGATAATATTGAGAGAAAACTAACTCATAAAAATCATAACTTGTTTTCAAAATCCAACTACATCTTTAACCAATAAAAATAAATCAACTACTTGGGTTTTTGGAAATCATCATAAAGAGTTTAGAAGAATCTATCATGTGAAACCCAAGAAAACAAGTAGAATCCTCCCTCATGGAGATCTCTAGGTTTAGAGAAAGACTTTTCTATTTATATGCTTCTCCCATTCCAAAAGGATACTCTTTCCAAATTTAGGTCTTCTCAAAACCCATCTCCACGTGGTCCACCAAGCCCATAAAACCCATATGTGAAAATAACTTATCTGGAAATTCGAGTCAAAACTGGTCGCCGTCTTGCTGACATCATCACCAAAATCCGGTCACCGTTATCGGAATTCGGTCGTCGGAAAACCGTATCTGGCCGCTTTTGTCATCGGAAACTGTCACCAGCAAGTGCATACTCCCAGCAGCTCAACTTTACTTCTCCTTAGTTCAAACATTCAAAAGAAGAACCATTTCAACCCATTCCTTGTTCTTGCGAAAACGTACCAAAAAGCGCGACCGGTGGCTTATATTTCCAGCGGCCAACTCTTGCATCCGACTCATACCCCCTTCACGATTCACTGAAATATTATGATCAACACTCTCGGTTCAGAAATCCGATAACCAGAACTGGTACCACCGGCTCGCCATTCTCGCTCACTTTTCGCACTGTTTCTGCAGTCTTATTCATGCATTCTGTAACTTCCCTGGCTATATTGCATCACCATTACTGCCTAGCCATTACAACTACCCTTTCACAACACCAGCATTGCAACTTTAACTCCATAACAACAAACTCAATTCTCAATTTACAGCTTATGTTCAGCCATATCCTCATTGTAAGCAACGCACCACTACCAACTAACCATTTCAGTTGCACAGTCAACATCTTCCCTGGTTTAGTCAAATCTCTCTTCTTTTTGATCCCTAACTCAGCTTCAAGTTTATCTTCATTCTTTTCCAGTCACTGCCATTGTGATCTTGCCAGTCTAATCCTAACTTGGTTCATGCCACCACTTGAATCGCAGCTGCAACCATCTTCTTAGTCACCTCAACACACCAGCTCTAGACTGCAACTGCAACAACATCATCTGAAGCAGCTCATAACCACCAGCACAAAGCACCAACACAGCCAGCACAACTTGCACTTCTGCAACACAACCAAACTGCAGCTTCAACTAATGCTGCACAGTACCAGGTCTTGCTATATCATTCATGGCAAAACTCACAAGCAAACTTCCAGTCTGCAATCAAACCCTCAATTCCATACCAGACTGAACCCATTCTTCATTATAAACTTGATTCAATACGAACACACAGCTGCAATCACCAACACGGCAAGTTCTAATATCACTGCCAAATTCTCCAGATTCGAGTACCCAATATCACATGAGCTCAACCAATTCTTCATTCATCAAGCACAGGCTACACTTACTGCAAAATCAGACCTGCCATACCAGCACCATCTGCAGTTCACTGCACAACAACACTAATTCCTTTTGTAACACTGCCTCAGTTTCACCAGCAAGCAACCTCTCTACTTCCACACACTCCAGTTCATAGTTCATGCCACAATCCAAAATCCTCATACACCACCTGCGACTAACCAGTTTCCCCATTTCCTTGCTGCTCAAACATCACCAGTTTCATCTCCTTTTGACTTCAACATAATCCACCAGAAATTGCATCTCAAACTCCGTAGCAGCACACATAATCTCCCCTTGCAGTTCACCACTTCAAATCCGACACTACCTGAACTGCATCATTTAGCTTCAAATGCTCATCACTGCTAACCTACAACCATCCATCTAAATCTGAACCACCACTTGAACTGTAGCACCATCTGTCTCAGGTCAAGCCACCATCTTCTCACAATTAACCAGTTCACCCAGCCAACAATTCATAGACCCATTAGCTCATTCAAATCCCTGTAATTCCTAACACATGCATCTAACTGTTCTTGCTTCTCAAAAAGACAACCACACCGCAAATCTCTCGCACTTGATTCATGTCACATCGCAATGTGTAGCAAAGATCGAATTCCTCTTTGATCCACCGCAACCCACTGAATTTGAGTTACCTGTAACTCTGTTCTTCTCAGCCTAGCTGCTGTCAGTAACCCCTGTCGGCCCTTGAACCATGGTTCGCCAGTGGCAAAGACTTGGTTGTAAAATTGATCAGTCAGGCCTTTTGACAAACAGTTTGCGTGCCAGAAACTGGTGTTGCATACATGAACTCTCTTTTGGTTTATCAGATCTTCTTATCTCCTTCCCTGTATCAGTAATTGAATCACACAGCAACCACATATTTCTAAATCATTCACAGATAGAAAAACAGCCCTGAATCCTCTTCGTTCATCATCAAATGTCAATGGCAGCCACTCGTATTCTTCCCTGACTTGTTGCCAATACAACTTCATTCAAAACCCTTAAACTCATCTAGTTTGCTGCCAAGATCAATCGAATCAAACCCATTCTTCTAAACCTTCCTGAATTCAGAGAATCCTCATTAATCATCTTTGCGGCAGAGCTCATCCTTCTTTCTGGCGTTTCTCGACAGAAACTTCCCCAAAACCATCGAACTCTCTTTAAAGTTCATCATCACTGGCCATTCTTTGTATTGATCTCGAAATGCTCTCTTGAACCTTGTAATTACGGGACCATGGCTAGCCGGCAGTTGCTCCTTGGTGCAGCAATAGAGAAAAGAACTATCTAAAGCTATAGACCTGAACTGACTTAGGAATGAGACACACCACATAATTCTGTAGTTTAGGTTGTAAATGTGAATAGGTAGCCCCAAGTGAAGTAGTGGCCTCTTCTTAGTAATCCTCAACTGAATGGCATATTACCAGCCCCAAGTAGTAGATGCCTGGTGCTCCAGTAAATTGCTCTTTTGACACATTAGAACCTTGTGTCTTTAGACGCTTTGACTCCGTCAATTCTTAAACTCGCCATACAATGAATTAAGCTCCGATTTGTATTGTTTCTAGTCACATGACTCCAAAGTACCTGTAAAAGCAAAACAAAGCGTAATATACAGAAAATACAAGAGAAATAGCTAAGAATAGCATACGAAATTGATATTCAAATGATGTAAATTAGGCTCTTATCACCAAGAAGAAAATATTGATGCACCATTTGGAGGAAGCCCTTCACCCTTGTTTAAGGGAGGTTGATGAACCTATTAAGCAAAAGGGGACGGGTAGGCCGACCACCGAAGTGTCTAGGACCGTCGAAAGAAAAGAGTTGAAGGAGCATTTGTCTAAAAAAAGTGACCCGAGTAGGCACATGTATACGGAAGCCGAATTTGAAAAGGAGCCGGAACCTAAGAAAAGAGGTCGTCCAACAAAGGATCAAAGTGGACCAACCGCACGAAAAGTGAAACCAAAGGTCTCTACGGAGGCTCTCAAGTAAGTCAATCTGAGGTGGTGGAAGAAGTTGTGTTAGTGGAGACCCAAACTAGCTCTATAGTTGTTGATCAAATGAGCAACTCACAACCAACTGAAATGGTGACTATCAAAGAGAAGTATGGTACTCTTCGTTGTCCCAAGGATCTTCATGGAAGACCAAATTGATCCACTATACAATATACGAAGAGTATTTGGAACAACTCCCTCCTCTCATTGTTCCTTTTGTTTTGTCCACTGATGAGGTTGATGGGGATGGCAATTGTGGGTTTCACGTCGCTACGGAACAAATTGGTTACTTTGGAGAGGCGGTTAACGAAGATGTCACCCAATGGCAATATTTAAGAACTAAGATGGCGGTACAACTAATAAAGGACAAGGATTTCTATATGGAGATGATGAAGTGAGGAGATAGACACGACAAAGAACTAGAGTTCAAAGACTTAGTTGCGCGTGTAAAGTGCCGAAAGGGATTGAAGACAATCGGATCTAAGTATTGGATGAAAATGCTTAAATGTGGATATCTCTTAGCAGACGTTTTGAATTGCGTGGTACATTTCTTTGTTCCTCCTAAGTATGGACATTCTTTTACGTTTGCACCTACAAGGACAGTTTGCGATGAATCAGTTAAAGATAGAAGAATTGTTATGGCATTTGTGAATGAGATGCATTTTATCGGTTTAAGAGTAAAGAGAGATTGCCCATTACCTCCGTTGTGTGGTTGGATGGATTACTTCCCAAAGAATCATTGTAAGGATTGGTTGAAACAATATGAGACCAACATGTTGGATTGGGATCGCGTCATGAACGACAACTTTCCGGAAGGCCTACTCGAATTGGTTCCCTCGGATGATGAAGACGAATGATCTTTATGTTTGAAAGATGTATTTTGAACCGCCCTATTTGTACATGTTTTTTTGGAATTTTTTGGAAAATACTGTAAAGTATAAAGCTATAATCGGTAGTTATATTATTAATATATCAACCGATTGTACAAGATTTTGTGAACAGACTCAATCAATGTTATAATCGGTTATTAACGTTTCTAATTTAACTTCCGATTGTCACTAAACTCTGAAAAAAAAGCTGAAAATTTTCCCAGAATCGGTAGACAAGTTAATACATAAACTTCCGATTGTCACCAAACTCTGACAAAAAAGCTGAAAATTTTCTCAGAATCGATAGAAAAGATAATACATAAACTTCCGATTGTTACCAAACTCTGACAAAAAAACTGAAAAATTTTCCCAGAATCGGTAGACAGCATATTCTATAAGACTTCCGATTGTCACCAAACTCTGACAAAAAAAGCTGAAAATTTACCCAGAATCGGTTGAAAAGTTAATACATAAACTTCTGATTGTCACCAAACTCTGACAAAAAAACTGAAATTTTTCCCAGAATCGGTAGACAACATATTCCATAAACTTCCGATTGTCACCAAACTCTGACAAAAAAACTGATTTTTTTCCCAGAATCGGTAGACAACATATTACATAAACTTCCGATTGTTAACAAATTCTGACTAAAAAAGCTGAAAATTTTCCCAGAATCGGTATACAATATAACATAATAACTTCCGATTGCAACAATCAATCAATCTTTATACTGTTGCCACGGACTTCAGGAATTCATAACTTCCATCATAAGTGAATTCTTCATCCTTTTCCACTAAGTAGTGTCTTTTTGCGAGTGTCTCCTACATAAACAAACATAAAAGAATGCCAAGTTCGTTTTAGTAAGAAAGATTAGACACCCGGTGTTATTTAACATAAGTATGCAAATACTTACAAATTGTTGGATCGACAAGCTTAAGTGGCTAGTGTTAAAGATCCTCTTTTGTATCGTTTTGTAATCATTTACTCCTTTTTGGACAAGTCGGAAACGATCATGAACTTGTTGGAGTGATCTTTTCTTTGGATTTCCATACTCTCGCACAAATTGGCTATATACCCTCCCCCAAAAGATTTCGGGTGTTAACCTTCCTGCTATGACATCTTCACGTCTTGTTTCATGATACCATGTTTTGACAATGACCAAATCTTCAGCCGCGTCAAACGTTTCCATGCTTGTATGTTGAGATATAAATTCACAAGAGTAGAAGATGGAAAATCTATTTGTAGAATACACGATGCTATATATGTGTTGTTTGGTGCATAAATAAGAAGAGTTTACCCTCCTTATATAGATGAGAGTCCCAACATCTCCTTTTTGTTGAAAATATGGCCGTTGATGCGTACTTTTACAAGACTGTACTGAAATTACTTACAATGATTACATACAATCAGTAGTCAATGGTTGAACCATAACCACCGATTATGCATAATCGGTAGATATTGATCGTTATGTACTACTGATTATATGTTGTTTTGTCAACAGAGTTCTTAGTTTCATTAGAATAATATAATCGGAGGATTATCAATATATATTAATAACCGATTGTGTGTGGTTTTCGAGGCACGACTAGTTTATTTTGAACGAAATAGCCGTTGGAGTATAATCAGTAGTTAGATAGAGAATGCAAACCTCCGATTGTCATAAATAATTTGAAATTCATAACGATATCACCTACACATCAAAATAATTTTACAATCATAACTTTTCATTGAACTTCCACAATTCTATTACAAGGTATTGTGATTAGCGTTGTGGACGTGTTGGACGAGTCCTAAACGGATTAAATCTTTCCATCGCCTTAAGGATTCTAAAATGAGCTTCATAACGGAAGCTTGATCTTTTCCATCTCCGCCATTCCCCGAGAGATCGTTCTATAACCTCATCATTAGTTTCACCCCTCAATCGATATTGATTCACAAGATAAGTTAAATGGACGAATTCTTCGACATGTCCGTTTATTGAACCAACTCGGCAGAAAAGATCAGCGGAGTGACGGTTATTTAAGTTACCGGTGTCGGCGCAGAATATTTCGTGAATTCTCCCCAAATAACTCATACTCATTATGTCTCCTTGCCTACGTTCTTCTCCTCGTCTTGGATAGAATTGAACATAGCGCCTACATAAAGATAAATATTCTTCTATCGCGAACTCCGTGGGATTGATGAATGGTTGGGCCATTATGTTGAAGATGATGTTGGAGAGAGTTTAAACGTATTTGTGTTCCATAGAGGGTAAAAGGACCATCCTTATATAGAGTTTAGAGTTCCAACGGCTATATTTTGTTGGGGCAACTGTATAATCGGTAGTTAAGTAAGGTAATTTAACTTCCGATTATATAGTTGCCCCAAATTTTGTTTTTGCCGAAATCTCAATTTTTTCGAATTTGGGAAATAGAATAATCAGTAGGTAAATAAGGTAATTTATCTTCCGATTATAAAGTTGCCCCAAATTTTGTTTTTGCCGAAATCTCAATTTTTTCGAATTTGGGAACTACTATAATCGGTAGTTAAATAAGGTAATTTAACCCCCGATTATTAAGTTGCCCCAAATTTTGTTTTTGTCAAAATCTCATTTTTTTTTTCGAATTTGGGAACTAGAATAATCGGTAGTTTATGAAGTTATTTATGAACTTCACCTATCTACCGATTGCTAACGACTACAACATTGAGAATACTAGTAATCGGTAGATAATATCATTTTTTTTAACTACCGATTGTGTTAGGGTACTTTGGTAATCTCTGCAAATTTGGACATCCCTTAACCTTGTCTATGGGTTAGGAATAAAAAAGTCGCCCCTAATTCTTTCAGGGTCGCCCCTGATGATGCCAGGATTTTTAACACCCAAACAGAAACGAGAAGGAAGAAGAACAATGGAAGTCGCTGAAAACAAGGATGATGACAGTAGTGGGTTCTAATTACCTGCGTGAAGTACTGAAGTTGGTCTACAAATGTATTAGTTTTTAGAAATTGTTGTTGGCCGACTTTAGGAGGCCTTCTATAGGGTGACTAAATGGATTTTGTCTGTCACACTTTCATGGTCCTCCTATTTCTTATCAATTTTTTTTTTTCTGATTTTATTAAAATTTGATCATTTTTAATGTTTTTTTCTTCAATTGTCAATCTAATCCGAACTTTGTTGTTATATTGGTTTTCAATTTCAACTCAATGATCAAAAACGATCTGTAACAACCAGGAATTCGATTGAATTCAACAATGAAGCATGATGATAATTTTCAATTTTTTCATAAATCCATCAAATTCACCTAATTAGAAATAATTTGTACTAAATTTATTCACAAAAACGTACTTAATTACAACCTAATTAACTAATTTTATTTATTTATACCTTCAAAATACCATGAATCATAGAAATTAAAATCTGGGGAAAAAACAGAGGTATCCACAGGAATTTCGATCGAACTCGGGTTGATCGCGGGTGTAGAAGAGGAAGTAACCGGGCGGGTAAATCCGTACCTGATCCATCAGCCCAGAAGAAATTTACGCCCAACTTAACGCGCACCCACCATTTCAGTCCTCCACTTTCTTGAGCTCGGTTACCGGCTCAACCGAGTCACCCCCCCCCCCCTTCTTAAATCTACAGAGCTGTCAAATCTCCATCAACTAGAGCTGATCAACTATGTACCATGAGTCCATGGTGTGAGGACGAACCATTGATGATATGTTCCATTAACGTACCAATTACTATTACTCAATTTTTCTTTCCTTCTACTAATAGCATAAATGTACCGATTACCACTACCCAATTTTCAAAATTCATCATCCAATCAATCGAATTAGATGAGTTTGTTGAATTAATTAGATGCTTTTGAGTTTAACTGTTCAACCAAATCAATGGGTGTTGGATGTTCTTAACTCTTAAGTACATATTGGTGAGAGAAATATAGAAGAGAACATAGAGATTGAAAAGTGAAGCAGCCAGAGGAGAAAATAAAGATGAGTTGGGAACTGAAAATGACAAGACTAGCCTCATAGCAACATGCGATAGCAGGTCTTCCAACATGTGTTAGGCGGGCGTTCCAACACGGTCTTGGTAAATTTTTACAACTACAAAAGTCACCGTTGCCCAATTAAAAATGCCTTTTAATACACAATTGCACATAGATTTGAAGTATCAATTGCAGTTAATATCCTCTCTTCATTGAGTTTTCTCCCCACGGAAGCAAATCTCAAGCCTTTGTCGGCCTCCCCTCGGAAGCGATTAACAGAAGACAATGATGAGAGTAAAATACGCATCTTCTTCTCTAATCTACTCTATATGTCGCCATCACATTCCTCCTCCGATCCCTAAACCAAAGTGCCCTAATTTGTCTTCTCCAACTCCATTGAGATATTTCTCCTCAGATTCATCCAGTTTTCCTCCTCCTCCCCCTCATCGTCCTACTAATGCTACTACTGATAAGTCGAGCTTAATCCCTGCACCAGAGAATTTTTTTTCCGGCGAAGATGTTGTGAGTTATCAAGGAATTCCTGTCGTGGGTTATCTCGAAAACTTGAGAAACGATCGAGAAGTTGTGAGGTCGGAGGTCTGCGAGCTTTCTAACCCTATAATAGAATATTGGTGGTATTCCGAACAGAAAGCGAAGGACATTGAAGATTTCAACAATTTCGATATTGATCGTTTCCATAAGGAGTGTAACTCCGAACATGTCTCAAGATTCTGGGAAATGTACAAGCGTAGTGAGGAGAAGAAAAAGAAATCATACGACACTTAACCTGGATGTAATCGTTTTATATTTTTTATCTTGAGATATTTAGATTTTAGGTCTCAATTTTATTATGATCAAAAATAAAATAAAATTGCAGTTAATATATAAAAGTCACCCGATTTTTCATGCAAATCACAAAGAATCTTTTAAAGTTCTTCTTAAACCCAATAATGCATAGTGCATTAGCATCGGCCCCCAACTGTTCATGAAGATTATCAATCTTATAGGCGAAATTGAAAAAGTGAAAGTATCACTTTTCCAGGAACGGAGGGAGTATTTAACTGTATTTAGTCATTGCCAAAATAAAAGGTTCATAGCTCAAAAAATTCTGGTGGACATGTAGACTTCCCGATTTATTGTAGCGCGGGAAATAGAACAGAACTCAACCCAAATATACACATAATCCATCCACCAGGGGAGGAGATTAGGCATCAATGATATGTTTCTTCTTCTATCTTTTGTTTCTGTCCCTTAGGGTTTCGATGTGATCAACAATGGCTTTATCATCTATTATTATTCATTTATTACTTTATTTTTTAAGTTTCAGTTTTTATTTCCCTTTTGTTGTTGGTGTTGATGAAAACAAAACAAAACCTAGTTTCTGCCGTAACCAGTTCCAATCGGTAAGATCAATCATTTTTATTTTACGGATCACAACTTTAATTTGTGTATTTGTTGAGCATTTTGATATGTAAGTTTCTATACATTTCTTTTAGACATTTCAAATCTTATTCGATAGGTGGAAGTTTATGTTTTTTGGATTAGGAATTTAAGATCATGCATGGATTCAGGATTTTGAGGGATGTTGAGAGACTATGATGTTAAAGTGGGCTTGTAAAAAGTCTCTGCAACCCCCTAATTATCTGTTTTTTAGGTTTTAGTAAGGAATTGGGTGGATGGTGTAGAACGCGAATACATCGAAGGATTAAGTGGTGAATTTGGTTTGGTTTTGCCCATTGAGGAAAAAAACGCTCGTCGATTGCCTGCTGTTCTCTCAAACCCCCTGAACGGATGTACTCTACCTTCCTCAAAGGTCATCTTTAATCCTTTACCTTTTTATTTATTCAAGGGGCATGCAAGTTTGGGGTCATCTATAAGTATTTAGTCTAGTTCGATTTATGCATATTGCATAATATGTGAAAGATTCCCCATCCTACCATACCTTGTACTAACCACTTTTTATTAACTTGTATATCTTTATGGACATTTGAGTCTAAGAAGCATTCACCTTGAATGTAGCAGTGAAAATTTAGTATGTCAGTAAATCTGCAAAGATGTGCAGGGATTAGGTGTTTACTAGTAAGCTCTTAATTTCTGATTTTAAATACCTCAGGGGCTTATTTTCATTTTTATCTTTTTCTGAATTTTGGTGGATTGTCGGATTTATGACTACACGATTAGGAGATTGAGTAATGGACAATAAGATATGGTGTGGTTTGCATCGCCTTTCTTGCGCAATTATCAAGAAGTTTTACAATCTAGACCCAACTTCCAGTGAATGCCGTATGAGAATGCGAACAACATTGTAGTTCAATATCTAAAATCTTGAATTTCTTGGAATGTGCCATTTCTATTTTGCTGCTCTTGGTTCTAGCATAGATCATGGACCAGAGTGTTGATGTAGTTTAACTGTTCCTAGCTAACTCAACGGCCTTCGTATTACCTCCATCTTGGGATGTCACAGAGTTCACACTTAAAATACATACTTTAACCTCATTTCGCTCAGCAGGCAATCATTTCCTATGCCAAATAGTGTTATTAAGTTAGTTACGTCAATTATTATTATTTCATTTTGAGATTATATATGTCCTTTATCTCAACAAATCTGTCTGTTTCCCAGTTATCTAATTCCATTGCATTGTCTGCACGGGGAGATTGTGAATTTATGGAGAAGGCACAAGTTTCACAGTCAGGGGATGCTGCTGGCTTACTGATGATAAATGATGAGGAAGGTAGTCATATATTAAGCATTACTGTCTGATCCAAATCTGATGCTTAATCCAGCATTAGGTTATGGTTCTTTAGTAAATTTCTGACCTTCTCATCATATGGTTTCTGAAGTGCTTCTGAACTTTCTTTTTCCCTTATAGATATTTTCGAGATGATGTGTTCTGAGAATGCTGTAAATATTATGATTCCTGTTGTGATGATCCCTGCCTCGGGAGGAAAACAGATTAAAGAATCAATCGCCTCTAAAGGGAAAGGTGAGCCCTTAGATTCATATGCTTTGTTAGTAAATCATGTATTTAGTTCCCTGTGGCATAAAAACGATTTTTTTTTTACATTCACAAATTTCTACTTACTTTGTGCATTGCCCTTCCTGCCGACTTTTATTTTACCTATTTAGTCTCGATTGTAAAAGAATTTGTTACTTATGCTGTCGTAGTACCAAATATTCAAAGTCATCGTGTTTGGAGTCTTTTGTCGAACTTATAGTAGTTCCATCTTATTATTTTCCTGCGATCAATGAAAGGTTCTTTGCTTACTTAAGGGTATTCTCGAAAGATAATAAACTTTCATAAAAACAACTGGAGCGTTAAAGAAAATGGCATTAGTAAATTAAATTTTTACCCATACCAAATCTGCAATAGTACACACTTAGTAATAAATAACTCGTAATATTTTCTTTTTCCACAAGTTACTACTTACTACCATATCTACAAAGAAAATAAGGAAACTTAATATGATCTCATAGAATCACTTCTGATTGCAGGACTGTGCAACTTAAGCGTGCACATTCCTGTAATTATGATAGCAAAGAAGTGGGTATTCAACATAATTGTGCTTGCCTGGGCTGAAAAATGAAAGGACATTATTGTTTTTCGCCACTCTTTTGTTTTTCTTATCTAAGTTTCGTGGAGGGTAACAAGTAAAACATGGGCAGTGAAATATCATACGCAACCCACTACATGGTAAAGACGTGATGACACCGACGACATCACAGTTCAAAGGGCAAAATGACCTTTGTCTGAGAGTACATTCTACTCGACGATTGCCTGATATGAAATTCACTTCTTATACCTGTTTTGGTGGATATGCTTAAAATATCTAGCCCAGCTAACAATATTTGAAGGCTGAACGTACCATCTGAATTCGCAAAATGTTTGTATAGTTCCATTCTTTCAAGAGCTTCACACTGTGAATAAAGATTACATTTACAGTGTTGCTTGTCTTACACAAATATTTTATGTCTATTTGCTTTTTGTGATCTTGATATCGCATTGCACATTTATAATGTTTGCTATTGTCATGATCTAATATCAATTTTTTTTTTCTTTTTTATAGTGGAGCTGTTATTATACGCTCCAATTAGTCCTATTGTGGATGTCTCAGTTGTGTTCTTATGGATGATAGCTGTTGGTTGTGTTATCTTGGCTTCCATTTGGTCAGAATATATTGCATGTGAGCAGCATGGTGATCCTTATCAGGTAACAGACGTTTGGTCTATACTCTGCAAATTCATTTCTTCAATGATTCTTAGTATGAGCCAAAAATTTTGATGAAAGTCAAGTTGATTTTTTTTCAATTATCTTAGAAATGATAGCTGTATACGACATGAAATCTCTGTATTCGTCCATGTAGGCTGTAGGCTGGGTTGCATAGATACGGGTACGGGTGTCCGATATTGGTACGTATCGTAGAATCCGATCCGCATTTTCAAAAGTGGCCGATACGGATACCGGCGGATACGGCGTACATATAATTTTGTTAGTGTAATTTTATAGGAACCAATAATGTATTAGAAGCACACAAATTCAATGTAATCCCAAAAACACTCTTTGTACACCTCTATCTCACAACATTTCAGTCTCACATTGCTAGAAAACTTTGAACTTCCTCTCTCAACCCTCTTTATGAGGGGAGTAAACTCCTTCATTTTCTTTTTTAAAGTGTTTCTCCACTTCACATGTACGAAGAACGTGAAAAGCAAGAGACCTTTAGAAAAAAAAAATTGAAGGAAAAAACTTGAAAAAACTTGAAAAAAAATTGTCAAGGCTTTTGGGAAGTATTGGAGGGTATCGGAGAATCCGATTCCGGTACCAACATAATCCTCAGGTATCAATGCAACCCAGGCTGTAGGTCTATTTAGAGTATCTCCCTATCAGCTCACTAAATTGAAGAGAAATCCTTTATTTTGTCCTCGGAAACTTTGAATAATACCAGTACAATGGTAAAGTCATTGGGTGATGATACCAGTGACCTTAGTTCTGAACCCGTCAGCACCAAATTCTTCATCTATCAAAAAAAAGAAAGATTGAATAATTTTTCATTTTTTTGCGATAATGTAAAACTTTCTAATTTTCGGAATCTTAAATTTTTTGAACACTGTTAGAAACCTGCAACTCATCATAGAATTGTAATATCTAACTTGCCCAAATATCTATAAAGCAAAAGTTTCATTTAGATGTTGCATGTATGGTGTCTTTAAGTGTTGTGTGTATCTTTTGTTTTGTTGAGCATAAATTGGAAACATGTATAATATTTGAATGCTGAAGCTGATGGCCGTTTAATGACATTATATACAAATAAGGTGTGGTATGTGTGGTCTGATTGGAAGAGGGGCGATGTTGCATGAAATCATTTCCCTTCGGTTCCGAAGGGTAAAAGATGAAATAAGATTGAAAATGCATGGGTGGCCTTGACATGGAGAGAGCTCCAAAAGCACCATATTGGATCCAATTGCAGCATCTTTACAAAAGAAAATAAGTAAAATTATAAACCGCAACTTGAAATTATTGTTGCATGTGGCTTGTTTCCCTTAAATTTCTTACCGTTATTCCAGTCACATACTTTCTCTAGACTTTCCTATATTATCTCAAATATGAGACAGCAGAACACAATCCTTATTTGTGGATTACCCTCATCTTTTTTTCTTTTTGGCTTCCTAGGATTCTTCTACTGCTGGGTCAGCTAAAGATGATTCTGAGAAAGACGTGCTAGATATAAGTGTAATGGGTGCTGTATGTTTTATCATTGTAGCATCAACCTTTCTGGTGGTACTATTCTTTTTTATGTCGTCTTGGTTCGTTTGGCTGCTGATCATATTCTTCTGCATTGGGGGCACCCAGGTACAATTATTTTTCTTATTTCCCAATAAATTATCTTTTTTTGAGAATGTAAAAGTAGTACCTCCAAGTAGTAAGAACCACATCTATCTGAGAATTGGTTGGATCCACCAAATGATTCTTTTGGCTCAGTGTGAAGTTGGAAATATTGTAGATGATGGGCGTGAGAGAGAACGAGGCATTTGGGATTATTCTGAAAAGTGACCTTTGGCTCCACTTGAGATTTTTTCTCGTCACGTTTTGATTCAAATGTTATTATACGGAGTTACCATTGTTTCTCATTCCTTTGTTCCATTTTGCAGGGAATGAGTGCTTGTGCAATAGCATTGATTTCAAGGTAGGTAATTACGAGCTTCCTTTTATAGTTTCTAAGCACGTCCTATTTCAATGCCATTCTTGTTTTCCTTTTCTTATTATTCTTTTATTCTGCTAAAGAGTATCCAGAAATTGCCGTAATCCCACCGTCAAACTACCCCTATTTGGGGATGCTACAGTTCTATCTATTGTGGTATTTCCACTCTGTCTGGCATTTGCCATCTTTTGGGTTGTTCACCGGCATGCATCATATTCGTGGTTCTTTCAAGATTTTCTTGTAAGTTCACTCTGGTCTCCCCTATGATTGCTCTACGGATTTAGATCTATTTTGCAATTGGTCATACTGATCTCTCTATTCGTGTATGTCTGTATTTCATGCTTTTGCCAATGCATTAGGACTTTTATCCATCCTAGTCGGCTGTAAGATACTCGTACAAACTTAACTTGATTGGTCATAATAAACCTCGGTGCGTAGAAAAGCCTAACGTCATCTCCCTCATCTTGTATATAATAACCTTAAAAGGCAAATGTACACTTGCGCCCTGAACTATGAAGTTTTGGAACCTTTCTTTATTATGCTAAGATGCATTCAATTTCTATTACTCCCATAACTGTACGTGAGATCTTTTTCTTTGTCAACTATAGAATGAGAATGAGTTACGGTCACCATCAATTCTAAATTTCTAACCCTTGACATATTGCTAAAACTCATGATTGAACTGTTCTTTTTCTTGAATTCTTTAGGTAATTGGGTAGAGCAAAACCACTTAAGAATTTGTTCTTTTATTGCCAGGGTATTTGTTTGATGATAAATGTCTTACAGCTAGCCCGATTACCAAATATCAAGGTACAAAAGCGATATTTTCTGGATTATGTTAATCTTTAATCCTCCAATTAATATCATGCCGTTCACAGGTCGCTGCTGTACTTCTGTCCTGTGCATTTGTCTACGATATATTTTGGGTCTTCATATCGCCACTGTTATTTCATGAAAGTGTTATGGTTGCAGTAAGTGTAGATTTTTACCAGCTACTTCTTTTATCAGTTTTCTTCTCTCTTTTTTTAATACAATTTCAGGTTAGTGTGCATCAGCATAATCTTTACCGACATAACTCTTGTTGACGTTCTTTTCTAGTAGTTTTCTGTTTTTTTATAGACCGGCAGTCTTTTGTTTCCATTTTCTGAATGTCGTTTCTTATGGACTCATGAGCCAAATTTTAAAGTAACAATTCTGTATCCTTTGGATGGCTCTTTCCTCCCTTGATAACTATACTACCTTTAAAAGATTGATTATTGCACGCGTATGATTATATTGATAACTTGTTTGTAATTAAAGGCATGATTAACATTTCCCAATTCTTTATTATTCATTTTTTATGTGAAGGAAGGCCAGATGGCATTACCTTTTTACTTGCGTTACTAAAAATGGACTTAGGTGATTTTGAACTTTTTCCCAAATAAAATCCAACTCAGTCCTTTCCTTTCATTTTTCCTTTTAGCAGTAACCTTATCTGGTCTATGTTTTTGGTTTGGAACCATTCCGGTCAATAAAAGTTGGATTTTGTTTTTCAGTGTACTTAAATACACAGCGTTGAGTCATTGCTAGCTGCAAAATACTGAATCTTTTTATTTTAATTTTAATAAGAAAACAATTACCATTTGTAAGCAGAGTCAAGCATTATAAAATTACTGAACTCTCGGAATTGGTATCTTTATGTAAACTCGTTGAACATATTAATTTGTTAATTCATGTCTGAATTTGGGTTTTCTACAAAAGCATTTGAAGCAGATTGCTAGTACTAATAGACGCTTATGATTTATAGGTTGCTCGTGGCAAAAATAGCGGTGGAGAATCCATTCCTATGGTTTTGAGGCTCCCTAAACTTATTGATCCATGGGGTGGCTATAATATGGTAGGCTTTGGTGATGTTATCTTCCCCGGGTTGCTCATCTCATTTGCTTTCAGGTACTTATAAGTTATATCCAACTTCCATAGAACTGTTTGAGTACTTTCCCTAAAAGCAGAATTATGCGTCTAAGATCTTAAACTTCTATTTTATTTGATTTTGCCTAGGAAGTCATAAAACATTTTTGTTTGGTGATGCTTTATGAATAATACCACCCTTCTAAATGCTTCAAAAAAAAAAAAAAAAAAAAAAAAACCCTTCTAAAGGTCAATATGCTGATGTTTGTATGTGATATGCGGTTACATGCATACTTGATTGATGCAGATATGATAGGGCAAATAACAAGGGTTTCAAAGATGGATATTTTCTTTGGTTGACTATTGGCTACGGTTTTGGTAGGTCTTTTTATGCATCGGTATTCTCTTCTTCATTTTATTTTATGTATCATGTCAGTTCTTCTTTGTATAGTTCATATTTATGGATCATCGTTCCCCTGAGTCTGTTGCTGTTACTATAATGTTCGCAATATTTTTTCTCGTGGATTCTTTTGTTTGCAGGGCTCTTCCTTACATATGTTGGTCTGTATCTAATGAATGGGCATGGTCAACCTGCATTACTCTACCTCGTTCCATGTACATTAGGTATTTAGAGATCATTCGTTTAGGCTAGTAGCTGTTTTTTTTATTTTGGTTCAGGTTAAGCATGCCTAGTCGTTATAAAATTCCAGAACCATGGAGGGGAATATCATGAATTATGATTCAATATATCCACATACTTTACACAGCATTCCCGCATTATTTCCTAATTATTTACAAGTATCATTTCTTTTCTACTATCGATCTTTTATCTAGCATTGAGCGGAAATGTTCAATCGTTATCGTCCAGGTACTTTTGTAGTGTTGGGAAAAGTGAGAGGTGAGCTGAGAATGCTGTGGGACTATGAAGAAAACGCATCATTGTCTAGACCTCCTGGAGGTGCTTGAAAGAGATCTCGGATATCTTCCCACCACTGTCAAGTCGTCAAATGCTGTGGGACTATGAAGAAAACGCATCATCTAGGATATCTTCCCACCACTGTCAAGTCGTCAAAGTTCCTTCTCATGTGTGTATTTACCAACAGACATTCATTGTTAACAGTCTTCTGCAGTAAACTTTTCACTTATTTCTGTAAAATGATAGGTATTCTGGTAAAATGATAGGCATTCTGGTGGAAGAATTTGCTCCTAAAAGTTTTAAAGGTGTAAGATATAAATTATGATTTTTGTTAGAGGGAGAGCAAAATGTGATCCGAGAAGAGCAAAAATCGTTGTCCAATCACTAACCAAGGCAAACTCCGTAAATTTCTCCAACTCGGTCAAAAGTATCCTTGCTAACCACACATATTTTTCACACACATCAACAAAGATGAAATTATACTCCGTCATCTTTTTTCTTAGGACATGAACCCTAAAAATAAAAAATCTGAGATTGCCTTTTATACGGACATCGTAAGTATTCACTTGGCTAAAAAATCATCAATCATGCCATTACTGATGCTTTATCTTCCTCGGTTCTGTTCGTATCTGTTAGGATACCGACCCTAAGGAACCTATCAGTATCATAATGTAGGTAAATGACAGCACCGATTTTGATAGGATCCGGTGTTGGTATCCCAATAAATTTCGATATAAGAAAAGCTAACTTGTAAACAAAACAATTAATGTTGGAACACCCAGTTGCCTTTCGTCTGGTTTTCTTTTCATTTTTAAAGTTAGAGTTTCTAGGGTTCATGATCATTTTCTTTTGGGGAAGACGGCAAAGAAGAAAAAGACTATGTTCTTTTGGGACCCGTGTGAAAAATTTGTGTGACCTGCAAGGAGTTTTTAGTCCGAGTCATAAAAATATATCGTGTGAAAAATTTGTGTGACCTGCAAGGAGTTTTTAGTCCGAGTCATAAAAATATATCGAGTTGGTCCTAGTTACTGAGTCAGTTACTTTGCTCTCCCTCTAACAAAAATCATGAGTTGGTCCTAGTTACTGAGTCAGTTACTTTGCTCTCCCTCTAACAAAAATCATAAATTATACCGTTTGCATGTTTAGTGAAACCCAACTGTAACCTGAGAACTGAAAGATCAGAAAATTGCAGAAGAAGTAGAATTTGGTGACCATTTTGAACAAAGAAGCATCAGTAACACCTAATTGACAGTGCTGACACTACCACCTGGTAACTAAAAAGATGAAAAAATGAAAAGCGATCTAAATTGTACAGAAGTTAAAACCAATAGCATCTCAACCATTATCTTTGTCCAATGGGAAACTCATCTAGATAGATTATGATTATAAAACCAGCAAGTACTCAAAACAAGCTAGGACCCGACTAGCAATTCAGATATCACGAGAACAAAATGAACCAAATAAACAATGGTACTCCTTAAACTGAACAAAAATGGAGTTCCTTTCTCCTTCTAAACAGAATATGAGAAGTTTGTAAGCAACCCTTGAAAACTAATCTCTCTACTTCTACTCATCCTCCTGGCTACGTAACCTGGCTTGTCCGTTGGAAACAACAACATCCAGCTGTGCTGCGCGTTCAACAATTTCCTTCCTTTTCCTGGTGGAAACATTGTGTGCGATTTCAGCACAGTACGTCCTGATAAGATCATCACAGACACAAAAAAATGAACACATTTGTAACACCAAGAATAGAACTGGTGAAAAGGGATTGTCGATTCTATCTAAATTAGACTTTGAACAAGAAAGAGATGAGAAAGAAAATTGTTTACCTGTTGTGCATCATCAACAATTCCACTTCTTTAACATTGTGCACCACAAATTTCTTGAAGCCGTTGGGAAGGTAATGACGGGTCTTTTTGTCTGAACCGTAACCAATATTGGGCATCAAAGTGACACCCTTGAACTTTCGCCTCACACGAGAATCAATACCCTTGGGCCTTCTCCAGCTTTCCTGCCAAATATATAAGCATTCAACATCACTACATTGAACAGAAACCGCTACCAGATACTATTTGTAACCAAGACCTAGCCAAGGAATATAACTATAAACATCACCACCTAATTCCTACAAAAACGATCAGCTGTTACAAGGATTAACGTTCACAGACTCCATATGGGAGACTACTCGGGCACAAGTAGAACACCAGTTAGTTGGAACCAGTGATAACCACATATTAAACAAATAGACTATACTTAATGGAGAAAAGCAATTGCAACACCAAAATGGTAAGCTGAAGAACATGAGATTGTAAACCATACCCCAACTCTGTGGTATCGATCACTGTGGGGCCTCTTAAACTTCTTGACCCTCTTCTTAATAATCTTCTTGGTAAGCAGAGGAACAGCCATTGCTCCTACAATAAACAGTTATAATTAGAGTTGACGTGCAAGAAGAAAAACCAATAACTCATATTCATACACATTTCCAAACCACCAAAATTAACCTTCTACCTGTAAAATTACTTGTTTTAGTTTCATTCATGACAAGGTAGCACGACTAATCTATCTATAAAGTTTGAAGTTTGAAGTATTGTTGAAGAACTGATTATGGGAGAACATAAACTCAGTCCCACTTCGTATACCATTTTAAATTTATGCAAGATGACGGAAACCTAAAATTAGGATCACAGTTTTCATTTAAACAAGCACATATAATGAAATGTTAACCCTAAAAACCAAAGCAAGAACAAAAGTTACAGAATAAATATCAGCTACCTTTATAGGAATCAGGATCTAAGCAAAAACATAATACACAATAAAAATAAAATAAGAATCGAGAACAACAAAAATATGATTTGTGATGACGAATAAGTAAAAAACATGAACAAATCAAGCTCGAATCACTTACTAGTTGGAGGTTTAACGATTCCGCCTTCAGAAAAAAAGAAAAAAGCTCTCTATTCAACCCTCAGCAAACCCCTTATATCGTCTGGAAAATTAGGGTTTCATTGTTTCCTATAAATTTGAAATGGGCTTGGGTAAAAGAATCCAACAGTGATGGTTTTGGTACAGGGGCCTGTGCTTTGGGGTGAGCATTTGGCCCGTAATCCGCGGATTTAACCGGGACCAACAGTATTTTTGCGGATGGATGTCCGGACCGTCCACTAATAGATTGGATGAGGATGGGATTTTTGAAATCCAACGGATAACGGGTTGGGTCCGGATGCAATCTTGAAAATCCGTTGGACATCCATAACCGTTAGATTAAGGCATTTATATAGTTTTTAGAAAATATATAGATAGTTTAGGAATTCTTAAGGTGTTTGCTTGAAGTGTTTTCCATGACACTTCTATATTTATATACATATATAAAATGTGTAGGTTCTATAAGAAGTCATCTATGTAGCCTTTTTTTCTTCATTATAAATGTTAACTAAAACAAATCCATTTGATTATCCGTACCCAACTCATTCATCCGTGCATCCATTGGATGCAAATCCGTTAGATGTTGGATTGGATGCGGATGCCAAATTTGATATCCGTAGAGAACTGGATTGGATGCGGATGAGTTAAAAACCGGTCCATACCGGCCCATGCTCACCCCTACCTGTGCTGCCGCCTAGTTAGCAGTTGGCCGAAAAATTCGCTTATTATTCGCGAATTGTTACGCAATGATACAGGGAGCGAACTATTCGCATACGTTCCAAACACCGCACCATGTACGCGTGTTATGTGAGATTTTCGATTTATACGCGAATTATTCGGAATCACAAATAATTCGGTCACCCAATTCGGAACGAGTTTAGTTGGATCTAGGCCATTTGATAATTTTAACAAAAAGAGTCATCAAAGGGAGTCAAACTCGGGACCTTCAACCCCTTTAGGGACTGCCTAACCACTGTCCCAAGCCTAGTTAGCGTACGGAACGGATACGTACGGGTATCATCCGGATTCGTGAAATTTAAATTCGGGCAAAATGCGGTCAACGGTTCGTGGTTCGGCAGTAATTCGGAACGGCATACGTACGTGTATAATTCGTTTTAAAGATATTAGTTCGGGATACAAAATTCGGCATGTATTAAGTAAGAAAAAAAAATGAATATTAAAAAAATTATGTTAAGGTGTTTGATTTGTGTAAGTAATATTTAATATATATTAAATATGTGTTCAGTTATCAACCAAAAAGTGATGGTTCAGTGGATTGCAGCTAGTGCAACGAGTTTTTGGAAAGGGTATTTACAAAAATAGTCACATTTCCTTATTCCGGTTTACAAAAACGTCCCACTGTTACAAAGTATTTGCAAAATGGTCAGTTGGCCGTTTGTTTCAGAGTTACTGACAACTGGCCCCAAAAATCAGAGTTAAATCAGTGTTGAAATTACCTACTTATCCCTGAAACCCTTAGAAGAAGCAAAACCTAATTCATTTTCTCATTTTTGCGCCGTTCTTCTCTCGCCCCTCTAACTCATTGGGTGTTTCCATTAATAGTATGTTGATGTGATTGAAGATGGAAGTAATCGTGTGAATAATTTTCTGAAGAAAAATCCTAATTCCATTCTGTGATTTTGAAGATGGAAGTAGGAGAGGTAAGATCTAACAAACCCTAGTTTTATTTTGTGATTTTGAATCAATAATTAAACAGTGGTAATGATGGTGTTATGAATTATAGGAATTCGATGTAGGGATGTAGATTCGGGTGATATTACGGTTGTTTGAATGAAGAATTAGGAACTGGGAATGGGTTTTGTGTAATTTCAGTGGTGGTATTGATATTGATTGAATGATGGTGGACTTAGTCGAGCAGTTGGAGGTTTAATCTGTTGATGACAGAGAAGAAGGAATTGGAGGTAGTTGTCTGTGGAGGATTAGAAGCTGAGAAGATGGTGTTACTGTGGTTGGAGGTGGTGGTGCATAAGAGATGAATTTGGTGTGTTGGGGTTTGTTAATGGAATGAATCTGGTGATGTCTTTGAGCTGAGTTGTTAATGGATCTGGTTATGAACAGTGGTGTTGCTTGCTGGTGGTGGTGTTGTTGTTGCTTGCAGGTGGTGGTGGTGCTGTTGCTTGTTGCTGCTGGTGAAATAGATCAGGATCCTTACATGGCACCTGAAGTTCAGCCCGCATTCAGGATCGTTACATCATATTCCCCTAGGAGGGTTCACCGCTTCCTCTATTGGGTATAGCCGCCGCCACCACCATGACCACCACCAGTTCATCACTACCACATCAGCATCTCCAGAAGGGTGTTTAAGACAAAAGTCAGACTATTTTTCTCAAAACAGTTAAGTCGGATGGAAAAATGCCACTTTGCAAACACTAATTAAAGTTATGATCATTTTGTAAAACTAATTAGGGGAGTGTGATCATTTTGTAAAATACCCTTTTGGAAATCACAGAAGAACGCACGAAATGAGAGTTTGGGCCTTAGTAGAAGTAAGCCCATTACCTGTTGCTCGGTATTAATGGGCCGAATCACTACGGCCGATTCGAGTCTGGTTCGCTAAAAATGCGAATAATTCGTTAACCTCACAAAATACACGAACTCAGTTCGTAGTTTCAATTGGACGCCCGTTTGGTTCGCCAACGACCGATACGTAAAAATTCGCAAATCATTCGCGAATGATTCGCCGAATTGCTAACTAGGGTCTAAACCCTAGTTAGTAATTCACGAACTATCTGAATTCAAATCATACGTCCGAACTTTTCTAATACCGAACCTGGTTCGCATACTATATGGGAATTCGAATTTTTCGCGAATAATTCAGACTCTCATCTGCAAAATCTCTCTACAAAATCACGGAGATATTTTGACCCGTCTGCAAAATCTCGGAGAGATTCAAATCTCTCTGCAAAATCATGGAGAGATTCAAATCTCTTCGCAAAATCTCGGAGGGATTCAAATCTCTCTGCAAAATCTCGGAGAGATTCACATGATAGGCACACGCCTTAGCTAGTGCTCAAGCCTATTTCTCAGCCTCTCAAATACACTCACAACTAGTAAATTGATCCTAAACTATACATAAGTTCTCTTGATCTCCGCATGCTCAACAAAGAGACCCACAAACAATAATACGGTTTTCACATGTGGCCGGCCATGGTGAGAGGGAGATCAGTCTCAGCTCCTCTCACACTCTGCACATGATTCCTGAGGAATTCCATGCCTTTTCACGTGACTCATCCTAGTCATTCTCACAAATCAGAGAATATCTCTCTATCTTGGCCAACTCGGCTAAAGAGAATATTTTTCTCTCAACACATCATCACAAAGGCTGACTCAGCTTCACACAAATGGGGGGATATCAATTAGGGTTTTGGTCTGGCGGTCTACGTCACGTGTGAGGAATACCCGGCTTATTTCTCACCGCAGAAGAGAGTAAAGGCGATGGAATAATGAGATAAACTCAACCTAGTATATCCCTTGTTAGAGCACTGCCCGGTCGAACTCGCATGCGTTGCTATCTCAAGCATGTTTGTCAATTTAGTGATCAAAACTATAAATATTGATTTCTAGTCTATTATAGCTAAGTCTCGGACCAGGATGGAAAGTGTAGTTGAGCTCAAGAACTCCATGACGATCATCATACAAGACGAAAAACTACTCAAGGAACTGGTGGAACTTCATCGACTAAAAGGTATGTGAAGACTTGAACTTATCTATCATTCAAAAGTCTATCTACTCTATCTCTTATCTTGAGACAAAAGTCGTTTTGCTATATAGACTTTGATTATACACATTTGCTATTTCGAGCCAAGTTTATCTCGCCTATTTATTTCTCGAAATATGTGTTGGTAAGCTTTCGCTTTGGCCAAGTTCATCTTTACCTAGTGACGAAAGTCATGTTATGTTTCAATCACTTTGAAAATGGCTTTGACGAAAAATAGTTTGTGAATAACAACTATATAACGTCCTCTAAGAATGTTTCAATGATTGAAATGAGAGTTTAGATTATATAACCATTGTTGGATATAAGCATTGTGTGGAAACGCATACATGTATAAGTCCTTATTCCTTGAGCAGTATGCTTAATTTGTTGATCGGGAAAAGCAGGAACAACGATCATGAACCCGATCCCGGAAGCGTCGTAGGTTTTCATCGAGAAAATCTGTTTGGAGTTTGTAAACTTCTTAGGAACTTAAGTCCGCGAACCTAGTCCGCGTACTTGAGTTGGTTATATCTAAAAACGATTATTTGTGAACTTATACTTATATAAACTAAGGAATGCAATTTGCAAACCGTGGCTATAAAGTTCATGAATCGATTGAGTGAACCAAATCGTTTTTGCTTCGATTGTGTCTTGTATACTTCTATAAGATCTAAGCAATTGAACAACTCTATAACTAGTTCATTTGAGTCATTTGAACTAGTTATGGTGAAGAAGAATATGGTTGATATGAAAGTGCTCATATGGCTAACCATTTGGTTAACTATTGTTGAACCAACAAATGTACATGTTTGGGTACGGTTACACAAACCTAGAAACGTGCATTTCATTTGTGTGTAACAAGCTAAGTTTTCGATCCAACGGTTGAAAGATATTAGCTTGAATCTAATCAGGTTTTCATCTAATGGTGAATATTGAATGCTTTGTTACTAAGCTAACATTGATTGCAAACCCTGATTTGAAAGACTATATAAAGGGAGAACTCTAGCAACTGGGAAACCTAATCCCCACACCTCTTGTGTGATACTAGTTGTATAACTATGGTCGATTCTCCTTTAACCTTAGGTTTCTACCGAGACCACATGAGGTTAACGACTTGAAGACTTCATTGGGATTGTGAAGCTGGACCGATACTACTTTCTTGTAGTTGTGTGATCGATCTTGCTGTTTCTATCGTATTGAGTACAATCGTAACGATTGGCTTGAGATTGATATCTACGATAGGCAAGATATAAAAGTAGTCACAAACATCTTCGTCTCATCGTTTGTGATTCCACAATATCTTCTTTCGCCAGCGTCGATTAAGATTATTATGAGGTGATTGAT
>JAJJWW010003675.1:0-107344 GCA_023531295.1 Papaver armeniacum
TTAAAGCCTAGACTTCAACGCTTATTTATGTCTTCCAAAACCGCTGAGGACATGAGATGGCATAAAGAAGGGATCACAGATGATGGGGTCATGAGGCATCCAACAGATTCTATAGCTTGGAAGCATTTTGATGAAACTCAACCCAGATTTTGCTTCAGCATTCGAGAAACGTAAGGCTAGGTTTAGCAAGTGATGGCTCCAATCCGTCTGGAGTATGACTCTCTCGCACAGTACGTGGCCTGTGGTACTTGTTCCATACAATTTGCCTCCAAGGTTATGCATGAAGCAACCTCACTTCATCCTATCTCTAGTGATACCATGCCCAAATAGTCCAGGAAACGACATTGATGTATATCTGAGACCTTTGATTGAAGAACTAAAAGAGTTGTGAAGTATGAGCCGATACTTATGATTCATTTAAAAGGAGACATTTAAACTCACATGGCAACTGCTTTATGGACTATTAGTGACTTTTCAGGTCTTGCTATGCTCGTCAGGATGGAGCACCAAAGGTAAACCGGCGTGTCCAACATGTCGTAAAGGTACATCCCACGTACGTTTGAAGCACTGGCGAGAAGGAATGTTATATGGGGCATCGCCGGTGGTTACCATCGGATCACAGTGTTTCGAGATCTTAAGAAAGAATTTGATGGGACCGTTGAACATGACGCAGCTCCAGCTTCCTCTACAAGGTAGAGAAATAGTACGTCTCGTTGAAAGATATTCCTCATAAATTTGGAAAGAAGCCTGAAGAGCCTGAACAACCTGAAGAAAATGATGCATCTGCAAAGAAGAAGAAGAAAGGTCAAAAAGGAAAGACTCCACGTGCGAAAAAGAAGAGGCCGCGAGAGGAAGAGGAGAGTGCTCCTTTCCCTGATAACTGGAAGAAATTAAGTATCATGTATGAGCTTCCATATTGGGAAGATAATCTACTGAAGCACAATTGTGATGTCATGCACATTGAGAAAAATGTCTCGTGAAAATATACTTGGTACTCTTTCTGGAGCTCGACAAAAAGTGCAAGGACGGTTTGAAAGCAAGGCAAGACTTGAAAGAAATGCGAATTAGACCACGGCTTCATCCTGAATTGATGCCGCCAAGAACAAATACTATCTACCTGCCGCTCGCTACTATTTGGATAAAGATCAAAAGAACTCGTTTTGTACCGTGCTTAATAGTTTGAAGATTCCCGATGGGTACTCCTCCAACATTGGAAGGCACGTGAAAGTCAAAGAACGTAAGTCGGTTGGTATGAAGAGCCATGACCTTCATGTAATTATGCAACAGTTCTTACCTTTGGCTATTCTGAAGACGTTGCCAACAAAGGTCAGCTCAGCTTTAATTGAGCTAAGTTTGTTTTTTCTGGAGTTATGCTCCAAAACTCTTTTGCTCGAAGATTTGAGGCGCCTGAGAAAAGTATTGCAGCTTACTCTTTGTAACCTGGAGAGAATCTTTCCACCAGCGATTTTTGATGTTATGGTACATCTACTCATTCATTTGGCGTCGAAGCGCTTCTTGGTGGACTCCGTCTCAAGATGTATGGATGTATCCTGTTGAGAGGTATGTGATTTTTATATTATTCTAACTTGCTATTGTTTGTCTATTGAATGTTACTATAATTAGTTACGGAACTTTATACAATTTTTTCTTGGTGTTGGACTCAAATTTTGCTAATCTTAAATTACAAAACCGATTTAATGGCACAGTACATCGAAAACACCGAAATCATATGTACGAAACATGGCTCAACCGGAGGGGTCCATAGTCGAAGGATATATTGCTTGATGAATGTGTTACATTTATGGCTAGATACTTAGATCGAGTTGAGACAAGATCGAATAGACCTTCCAGTGTACACAGAGAATAGTCATATTGGTGGTTTAGAAAGCTTCATGCTTGATACTGCGGAGAAGAAACTAGCTCATGCTTACATCTTATTCAATCACGACGGTGTACAAACGTATCTAGAGTACGTTATTGAACTTTTTTTTGCTCATTTGGGTTTTAGTGTTTGCAGTATAATGAGTTGTTTTATAATTATACATGTACATGATGAATGGTGAAATGTTTTTGCAGGCAGCATAAACGCCTTATAAATTTAACTAATAAAAGGTTGTCTCTCATTCAAAAGAAAAAAAAACACGAGGAGGACTTTCCTCAGTGGTTTAAAGAAGAAATTACTTCGCTGAAAGAAGCCAATCGTCCCATTTCTGAAGAAGTATATTCACTTTCTCGAGGTCCCTTTCATAGAGCGAGCAGATTTACTGGATATTCAATCAATGGATACATATTCAGAACGCTAGCCAAAGAACGTGATTTAAAGACGCAATCTAGTGGTGTGAAGCTTCGTGCCATTAAAGAGAGTGCTGGGGAGTCAATGTATTATGGACAGATGACGGATATCATTGAGTTGTCTTACCCGATAGGAAAGAAGTTTGTATTGTTCAAATGTAATTGGGTAGATGTAGAGAAGGGAAAAGGTATGAAAGAAGACAAATTGAAGTTCACTCTTGTTAATTTCACACATTTGTTGTCAACTCAGAAACAAGAACCGTACGTATTGGCATCGCAAGTGAATCAAGTGTTTTATGTAGAAGATCCAACTGACCCGGGATGGCATGTCGTGGTTACCAATAAACCTAGAGATACTTTTGATTTGGGTGGTGAGGACGATGGATTAGTAGAAAGTACAACAATTGGTCTACAAGATGATGATGATGGTGATGAGATAAATTTGGTGAGAGACGATGTGGAAGGAACTACGGTTGACCCTCCAAAGACTGATTCTAGTGGTTCTAATAAAACTAGCTAGCGTAAATACCGTAAATCGTGAGCTTGGACATGGGTGCGGATGAAGACGTAGATATGGATGAAAGTGAAGATGAAGATTGGGATTTGGATGGAAGTGAGGATGAAGATGAAGATATGGATGGAAATGGGGATGAAGAGGAGGAGGAGGACGAGGACGAGGACGAGGATGAGGATGAGGACGAGGACGAGGACGATGATGAAATAAATGATTCTGATTCATAACCTCAAACTACTTTTAGTGTCTCTTGGTTTTTGTACTTCTGTTTCTGATTTTCTGTATTATGTAGCTCTTTTTAAACTTGAATACAACTTTTCATTAATTTCTTATTATGTGTTTTTTATCCACACGTTGTGTGATCTTTTTGTTTTGTTATGATGTGCTTACTTGTTGTTTGTGGTTCTTGCAGGAAATATGGATGAAAACCCACAACCTCCGGCAGCAAAGAAAGTAAGAGGAGGGGCTAAGTTGAACTTCCTTAATAAGCTGGAAAAAGGTGAGAAAGTATCACTCGAATTTTGCCTGGTGCACCAGCTTGGACCGAACGCAAATAAGATCTCGCTTATTGTGGAAAGTCGGCACTAAATGGAGAAAACTTCCCTTTGACACTCCAGATCTGGTCCGATATGCCCTATAAGGAAGAAAAGCTTGAAGAAGCCATTGAAGAGTCGAAGGTTAAGAAAATTACTTTAACCAATATATTAAATTATTTGATTAATTGAAGATTGCTAAATTTTAACTGATGAATATTGTAGAATATTTTTCATTATTCTGATGAGATCAACTTTTGGGTGGAGGAGAAAATCCATGAAAAATGGAAGGCAAACAAACGTAACATGAGGTTGGAACATTTCGATGAGAAGAAGACTCGATGCACAAACCGAGCTAATTGTCCAAACGAAGTTATTGATACTCAGTGGGCAAATATGTTGATATATTGGCGTTCACCTGAATTCAAGGTGAGAATGTTTACAAATTTATCGTTTATGAGTTTATATGTTAAACTGTGACTTCTAACTTCTGAATGTTGACTAACATAGAAAAAGAGTGAGAATGGTAAAGCAAGTAGAAAGCGTTTGGTTGTGCCTCATCATGGTGGTACTAAGTCATTCGTGAACCACGCAATAGAGGTAACGACTAATATGAATCGGCATTGATAGTTAATGTTTATGTAGATCTTGACATACTATATATGAACAGATAGAAGAGACAACTCAAAAGAAAGCAAGTCGAGCGGCTGGTATCGAAAACCTATAGAGCCAAAGAAGGAAAACTCCCAACCCTATAGTCAAGCAAATCGCGTATGGCTTTTTAATACGTTAATTTGTATGTCTGTTAGAATTAGTAAAATTGTTGCAACTTGTTCTCACTTTAACTTTGCATATTATAATTGCAGTGCTCAAATGGAAGCCTTGGAGAGGGAAGATTTAGAAGAGAATGGTTCAGATAATGATGTTTCAATCTTGGAACTCACTTCTTATGACCAGCTGAAAGGAGACAAGTATTCTAAAATCATGGGAGCTGAGAAACCAGGTCGGATTCGTGGTGTTGGTTCAAGCAATTAAAGTAACCAAGCTTACGGGGAATCTTCTTCAAATGTTGTCCAAAACAACGAGGAAAATGCCGCATTAAGAGATGAAATTAAGAAACCGAAGGAGGATCAGGTTCATATGCAGAATCGACATGGAAGAAGAACGCCTTGAGATGAAGAAAATCGTAGATGAGATGAAAAAGGCTAACGAGGAATCACAGAAAAAAATAGATGCCCTTTTGCTACATGCTTATTGGTCTGGTATGTATTAGCATATCCATACATATTTTTGGCAACAGTATTATCTAGATTCTTATAGCTTTCTGGCATGTATGAGCATATCCGCAAATATTTTTTTGCAAGTCACAAGTTTTCTTAATTGCATTTTGTTTTGTAGAGGGACCTCCCACATCCAGAGCCATAGAGTTATGATCTTATTACATGAATCCGAGGTAATGTTTTCTCGCTTTATTAGTCTATTCATATGATTACAGTTGCTTATAAACCTCTAAACATGTTCCCCTTGCTGCAACATATTAGAAAGACGATGGCATAATTGTTAAGTTAGACTCTGGATTAACATCATGGACTATAATGATATTTGCATACACATTCTTTATTTTAGCTGTCACGATACACATTAGCATTATTGACCAGTGGATGATATACATTCATATTGAATTATTACAAAACTTGTAAATGGGTGTACTAGTTCCGTACTCTGAATTTCTTGGTCTTTTTTCTTCCATGGATTGATTTATGGGTAACTAGGTAAATCGGCTTCAATGTTTGATGGATATTTGTACTTGTTTGAATCCATAGGTGTACATGAGATGTACGTGAGAGATTATAGTTCTTCTGTATCTTCTTAATGGTTTAGACCACATGTAATATTTGAAGGGATAAGAAATTAAGCCTTTGTAAATGTTGTATTCGTGGATATTTTCTCACTGTTATTTGTCATTGATATCGATTTGATGTCTACATTTTGCAAAGTTAATTTCATTGAAAGATATTATGTTCAAGGTGTTGGAAGATATATGATAATTAACTTTGGAAGTAAGAAATCCATCTGTGATAATTTAAGTATTTTATTTTCATTCACTTTAAGTATTTCGTGTATCAGACTCAAAATGGTTTAGTATTAAGTATTTATTTGCTTTCTTGTAACAAACTCAGAATCGTTTAGTATTAAGTTTTTATTTTCTTTGGAATGTAATCAATCAGACAAACATGTTGTACTTGTGTTTTTTAATGATTAGATTGTCTTTCTGAAATTGTTGTAAAGTAAATATTGTTCTTGTTATTTTAGTGTCTAGCAGTAAAAATTGGCGATAACCTTAAAGCACCCACGCGTGGAAAACGTGGCTAATAGACCCACACATGTGCCATCCAACTAATCATTAGCCACAGCGGGACCCGTGGTAAATGATCATACAATATTAGCCACGCAAAAAAACCGTGGCAATCATCGTGGCAAATAGTTTTAGCCACGGGACTATTTGTCACGAGGAGGCTGCCGTGGCAAGTTATCTTTTGCCACGGATTTTTGGTCAACTGCCACGGTTCTTTGGCGTGACTAAAACTTAGTATTTTTGTAGTGTAACTCCCGCACTGGGGTCATATAACCAAGCCGGTGAAGTCGGGATGATAAGATGATCTTTGAGACACTCATCTGCGACTGTTAATGAATATTAGGTTTTTGAAGAGTGCGCAGCACTCTTCAACCTTGTCGAAACCAAGCATGGAAAGGGATTTGGAGATGACCGACTGGCATGTGTGTAAACAACATGCCGGTGTCACGTCCATACCTCACCGTCCCATGAAGGCGCGATCTAGGCTACTCAATTTGACCTGCAGTTGAGTGGTTGAGATCGGCCATGCGTACAAATCCATTGCCGCAAAGGAGTTGAAACCGTGTGACTTTCATAGTTTGGGCACGCGTTCCAAGACCGCACCAATCTGGTTCCGGCCTTGGCATCATACCGGCGTGTAGGTGGTAGGTTGGTGTTCACACCTATACCTGACTATCCCATGAAAACGTGATCTAAGCCACTCAAATCGTCCGATGAGTTGAGCGGTCGAGATTAGTTTGCGGTTTGGGAGGTGTAACCACGCAAGTTTGGGCGTGCATTTTGGAATGACCAGGCGTGATATGCCTTGGCCGAACACATGAGGTGGTAGATAGGCCCACGGTGGTCATCGCTGGTATGACCGCCCGGTTAATCTAATCTGTGACCTCCATTGCGTCGCCGGAGAAGATGGACGCGCGTGATGACTTGAAACCCTAATTTGGCTTTCAAATCCGTGTCAGCCATCTCTTGTTTGGGCGACTGATTTTGTCACGACCAAACATGGTTGGTCTTGATTGATTGGTCAAGTAGTGTAGGAGGGCCCAAGATGATCGCGCTGACATGCTCGGGGCCCTTTGAGTCTATATCTACACCCTCCATCTATCACGCGAAGATGGGTGGTTGAGAGCTGCTTTTGCGACACATGTAATATGCCGCAAAACCCTAATTTAAGGTTTTCCGATCCATAATGCTTGGTATGAACTGGCTTCTTGGCAAGCTAGGCTAATGACCGACCATGCGGGGCCTGGCCGTGGGTATTCCATACCGCTTAGGGTGATGGAATTGATCTGGGTCATCCAATCATGCTTATGGAGTTGGACGACTGCGACTGATCATATCCCGGGACTGACACGCACAAATCGATGCTCAATTCCAAGCAGATAACACACCGAGAGCTGCAATTTCAGACGGTATTTCTGTATATTATTTCATTATAGTGCTTGGAGGTTCGTGTTACTCGTAAGATTAACACTACCGCCGTCATGCCACACCGATAATGAGTACCGAACAGCAAGGCCGATATGAAATTCACAGAAGGGATTGTTGCTACATGCTCCAACCCTCGAGGAATTTCATGTATTCGCCGTAACACGGGATTGTTGCTACATGCTCCATTCTTCGTGAATTCGCTTTGTGGAGTATCCAAAACTTATAAATGGCTTTATCTTTTACAAGATGTCACGCATGATTTTTCTCGGGTTTTTGCAAATTTAACCTTGAACGATAAAATCCACCATCAACAAGGGGGAGATCGTGATAAAACCAATTCGCGGTCGATGGAGACTTGGTTGATCGTCCACCACTACTTTTCTAACTCCTTCAACCGCTGCGTGGACTTACTCATATTTCTCATCGCGGATGAATCCACGCGTCGTAGGTCACACTAAAAACGCTAGTTGATATCCCCATGTGACGTGATTGATGTCTCACGCATTGTGGATTCTTTCACGATGTACGTGTATTTAATTAGTCGTATTGTTGACTCGTTTAGAAAATGAGTCTAGGTTTTGTTGAATTGATCATGAGTGATGAATGCCTGTTGATTCATGGATCAACATGTCTCGCTGAGGACGTGATAGTTCTTTGAATGATGTTGACATTGGTGTATTAGAAAAGATGGTAAATTCGACGCATCGAGCATTGATTCGATGAATTATTGAATATTGATAGTTGGATCAATATTCAAGCTAAATCGAAAGGGTATTGCTCAATTGATAAATTAATCAATATGATAGTTGGATCAATATTCGTTAAATCGAGCAAGTATTTGGTTTAATTCCTATTAATAAATTATCAATATTGATAGTTAGATCAATATTCGAGCAAATGAGCAAGTATTGCTCAATTTG
This sequence comes from Papaver armeniacum, assembly GCA_023531295.1. Classification (NCBI taxonomy): domain Eukaryota; kingdom Viridiplantae; phylum Streptophyta; class Magnoliopsida; order Ranunculales; family Papaveraceae; genus Papaver; species Papaver armeniacum. Next base: position 8,044 of record JAJJWW010003675.1, read on the forward strand.
ACAATAATTATCAATATTGATAGCTGGATCAATATTCTGCTAATCGAGCAAGTATTGCTCACCCGACTAATTATTTATCGCGGACGCGACTCAATAAAATATTAATTAAAATATTGGTATACTACCATCAATATTATATAATTAATTTAGATGTCGATCAAACATAAATTTATTATCATAGGAACTTGCTCAATGATGATTCGCGGGAGCGCTTGTTCAAACCCTAATTTTTGATCAATTGTTCATTAATTGATGAATTGCTGAAAATAGGTCATGAGTGAAGGAGTGGGACCGACCACATGGATGATGGATGAACATGTGGTTCCCAAGTGCCTGGAGCGTGCACCAGGGTCCCGAGTTGACTGGTTATGAAAGAATGATGATTAAATGTCGATTTCATCATTTATTGAAATAGTGCTCGTCTGAGCATTAGGTATTAAAACCTAATTTTATGTAGAAGTGAGGGACCGACCAAGAAAGCATGAAATCGGCCTTCAGGGTATGGGACCAGCTGATGGTCGATTGAGCAAATCCCAAGTTGTTTGGAAAGAGTTTGGACCCAATATGAGCAATTGTGCAAATTAGGTCAAAATTGTGAAAACGTGTGGGACCAGCTCATTGCAAGCCTTAGAGCCGCCCTTGGTCAGTCAAGGGAGCATGCCCGTGTCACCATAATGCCCGTGTCTCAGTCCTTAGAGTTTCGGTATTTTCTGATGTGCGTTTGAGCAATTTTCAAAAGAATTCGATCTTTGACTGAAATTCTCGATTTTGCTCGAATGAGCAAGTAGAACCTTGCTCATTTGATCAAAATTTAGAAAATATTAAAATAATGATATTTTAATATTCTAAGGTGAGTGGGAAATTTAGTCATGTGACCATTTGACTTTTTGGCCTTTTCATGGTTTGAGCAATATTTGAGAACATATGAAGAAACCATGATTTTTGTTGAAATAGGGAAGTTTCATGAGATGAAAGAAATAACAATTCATGAAAGATTAGGGATTACAAGGTGTGGGACCGGCCACGGCTATGGCATGGCCGGCTGGCTAAGTTGCCCGATCCCGCGATACCTTTCCCTATTTTATATTATTATTTCTCATGAAACCATGAAAATATAGAGAAACCATGAGCTTTGCTCAAACAAGGAAAGTTGCTAGAAGGAAGTAGTTTTCATGAGTTCATGAAAATAACAAAAATAAGGAAAAATAATAGAAGATGCACCGGCCACGGCTAGGGCATGCGCCTCTTTATTATTTTAATGTTATTATTTTCTCTCTCCAGTTTCGTGTAGAACTCCTCATTTGTCCATTTTCTAGATGCTCGTTTCTGCATTTGGGTGTTCGTCACAAGGGCCATTGTTGAGTACACTTGCACCATTTTATGGGGCTTACCTAAGACAAATAGTCCAGATGCCCGGGATTGTCGAGTATTTATTACTAACTTATGAAATTCAAAGGGAGAATAATTCATGAAACCGAGTAATAAAAGTGAGTAGTTATTTATTAATCCATAGGATCACCGTCAGATTCGCCATGAATTCGTAATAACAAATGAGTATTACCATTCCATGGGATCGTGGATTCAACTCATAGAATCGATTAATGAAAAGTAGTTATTACCATTCCATGAGATCAGCCGTGGATTCGATCATGAAACGGAGTAATGAGATTATCCATTACCATTCCATGAGAGATCGTGGATTCGATCATGAAATGAGCAATGAGATAAAAATATACTATCTTCTAGGAATCTGGCAGAATGTCACTAGAAAGTTAATCTATCGTATAATGGATATTATCCATTAAAGCGTCATACCCGTCTTCCGAAAGGCGATAGTCAAAAAACGAGTGTTGTCAAGTCCCGAAGACGTTATTTGCTCCTCAATCTTACGAGAACCGCCCGGATCTATACACGGCCTATTGTGTGGATTCTTGTGAGGGGTGTAGTGTAGGATTTCCTGCAACTACAACCTTGATGTTTTTCGCAGCACTTCGATAAAACCGAACATCGAACGCGAATAGATGTAGCACAAACTCTTCTTTAACTCTTGAAGACACATGCATAATCTGAATTTCTAGTACTAGTTTTATGACTCTAAAAAACACATATTTGCAAAAGAGAGTGAGTGGGGTTTATATAGATGCAAGGTGACTCTTGGAGAAAAAATTTCGTGAAGAGTCGCATCCTTTCGTTGAAAGACACATCCCTTGAAAGGGTTTATATGAATAGACACAACCCTTGAGTTGTAACTAACTTAATTTCTATTCAAATTTCCAACATAAGGCACCTCAAGCTTAAGTCTAATCTAGTAACCACTGAAGTATTGTGTTAAACGATATTGTCCTGATCTCTTGGGATAATATCTTCTTCTACATGGCATGTATATCTTTGTATATTTTGTTCCCTTTTTCATGTATATCTTGTTTCTCTTTTTATCTATGTTTCTTGTATATAAGAACAGATGTATTGTATCTTGTTTACCACGCTGAATACAATTTTATCATTCAGAATATACATGTCATGACAATCTCTGTCATGGCATCAGAGCCTGGCAAGATCTAACAATCCATCTTCCGCTGCAACAACAAACAACAACAACAACAACAACAAGATCAATTTCCTGTCATCCATCCCATCTCTGTCTCGTCTATGTTTAGATTGTAAAACCCAAACCCTAGTATCCAAAATGCTTCCCTGTTATCGTTAAATATTTCGCGTGAAGATTATCAACCTATTACCGTAAAGTTTGATGGAACAAAATATAATCATTGGTCCTTCCTTATGAGAAGTTTTCTCAAAGGAAAATATATGTGGAAATATATTGATGGCAAAGCCAAAAAGCCTAGTGATGTTATGACTGGTATTGTCATTAGAGATAAACAAGATAAACAAGCTGAGCCTAGCAAAGACAAAGAAACTGAAGAAGACAGCGCTGAAGACTGGGAGATCAACAATCACAAGATACTGACATGGATAAGCAATACAATACTCACTTCCATAAGTATGCAACTCACTGGTTTTGAAACTGCCAAAGAAGCATGGGATTTCCTTTCGAGAAGATATACCCAAGTCAATTTTGCTCAACGTTACAAACTAGAACAAGATATTCGATCTATGAAGCAACAGATGGATCAGTCAATCTCAGATTTCCATTCTGAGATGTCAATTATATGGAATCAACTAGCACTCATGGAACCAAATTGGATTACAGATATTGAGTTATGGCAAAAATACAGAGAAGAGTTAAGACTGGTTCAACTTCTAATGGCGTTAAGAGATGATTTTGAGACTGTAAGAGCTTCAATCCTTCATCGATCACCTCTCCCTACTGTAGAAGCTGCGTTATCTGAGCTTATTACTGAAGAAACTCAAAAGCGGATCAAGCCTGAGATACCTGCTATGTTTGCAGTTCCTTCACGTACAAGTTTTAATAATACTTTCAATTCTCAGAGAAACTATCGTGACATGTCACAAGTTCAGTGTTACAACTGCAAGAAACCTGGTCACTTGGCCAAGAATTGCACTTTACCATCTACACAGAGTGTGTCACAAACATCAGCCTTTCAAGCTCCAGCCCATCAAAGTTCGAACTCTCAGATTCAATGCAATTATTTTAAAGAACCTGGTCATACAATAGGAAACTGTACATCTCAATCTTCAAGAAACATGAGAGAAAGAAGAAGGCTGAATGACACTGCATACACACCTGTACCATCCATTCTTGCAGCACCTGCACTAGAAAGAAGCCATGAAACATCAGCGTCTACATCAAGTAATCTTGCTAATATTCAAGAGATGCTCAAACAAGCCCTTGCAATTGGTAACAATAACTCTACAGCAGCTTCTGCTTTCTCAGTTCCCACAGGTACCTTTTCAAATGGTTGGTTTCTTGACTCAGGTGCTTCTAATCATATGACATTCAATTCTAATGTATTTGAAAACAAGCATCCTATTGTTACACCCAAAATCCAAACTGCAGATGGATCTGAAATAGCTGCTAGTCATATTGGTCAGGTTAAAGTCTCAGACAAAATACGTATATCTTATGTTTTACTTGTTCCAAAGATCAAGATGAATCTTATATCAATTGGGCAACTGTGCAATCAGGGTTTTAACATTTATTTCTTATCTTTTGGCTGTGTAATACAGGATCCCAGGACAAAGAAGCTTGTTGGGATAGGCCGTAGAGTCGGTAGACTATATCTCCTTGAAACTCTAATTATTCCTCAACAATCAAAGAATGAACTTACTGCTGCAGCTGCAAAATCTCTTTATTCTATTGTGTCTCCATTTATGTATTGGCACTCTAAGCTAGGCCATGTCTCTTTTCACGTCTTACATATATGATTAATAAAGGATTACTAGGAACAACTCAAGTTGATAAAGAAACTTATTGCATTTCCTGTAATTTGGGTAAACAACCTGCACTTCCTTTTAATAATAGTATTTCATTCAGTTGAACCTTTTGATCTTATTCATTCTGATGTGTGGGGAAAATCTCCCATTGCCTCCAAGGGAAGGGCTCTATATTATGTTATCTTCATTGATGATTTCTCTCGTTTTACATGGATATATCTTTTCAGTTCTAGATCAGAATTCCTGAAAATATACACAGATTTCTCTAGAATGGTCAAAACTCAATTTAGAAAATCTATTAAAACCTTTCGTGCTGATCAAGGAGGTGAATACATATCAACTCCTTTCAAATAATTTCTTAAAACAGAAGGTACTCTACTTCAGTTATCTTGTACTGAAACTCCAGAGCAAAATGGTATAGCAGAAAGAAAACATCGTCACATCATAAAGACAGCTGGAACCCAACTTCTTTCAGCATCAATTCCCTCTAATTTTTGGGGTGAGTCAGTTCTTACTGCAGTTTACACAATAAATCGCATTCCATCTGTAGTTATAGGAGGAATATCACCTTATGAACGTCTCTATGATAAGAAACCAAATTATTCCGAGCTTCGTGTTTTTTGTTCAACATGTTTTGTCCTTCTCACAGAATGAGAACAAAATAAACTCAGCAAAAAGAATGTTATCTGTGTGTTCCTAGGTTATGGTATTGAACAAAAAGGTTATCGTTGTTACGATCCAGAGAGTCGTCGATTACGTATTTCTCATCATGTTACGTTTTGGAAAAATATACCCTTTTGGTCTCTTCCTAGCAGCAAGTATTCTACTCTAGAATAGTTTACGTATCTAGATCCTTTTGAGGATGTATCTCTACCTAGCTCTCCGCCTACAACTATTCCATCCACCATCACAGAAGTCACTCCTCTTGAAAGTGTCGAAACTCCACATGACCACTCTATGGAAAATCCTGACATTGCTTCTCCAGAAAGGGATCTTGTACCTGAGAATGATGCTTTACCTCCACGTACTCGTCGACCACCAGCCAGGTTTGCAGATTATCATTGTTCTTTATCTTTAATCTTATTTATGCATGAACCAAAATCATACAAGGAAGCATCTATAATTCCAGTCTGGCAAACATCTATGGGTGAAGAATTAACAACACACAATGACACTGGAACATGGGATATGGTTGACTTATCACCATGGAAAACTGTTATTGGAAGTAGATGGGTGTACAATATCAAAACAAACTCAGAAGGTAAGATAGAACGCTACAAATCTCGTTTTGTTGCTCAAGGATATACCCAAGAATATGGTATAGACTATGAAGAAACATATGCTCTCGTTGCTCGTATGACTACTGTACGTACACTTCTTGCTATTGATGCTGCTTGTAATTGGAATCTTCATCAAATGGATATAAAGAACGTCTTTCTTAATGGACAACTTCAAGAAAAAGTGTATATGAGACCACCACCAGGAATGACTCATTCTCCAAATCAAGTATGTAAGCTTCGTAAAGCTTTGTATGGACTTAAACAAACACCACGTGCTTGGTTTGAGAAGTTTTCCAGTGATATCCTTCAGTACGGATTCAATCAAAGTGCATATGACTCAGCAATGTTTACTCGATCAACTGAGAAGGGTATGGTTATTCTCCTTTTGTATGTTGATGATATGGTTATCACAGGTGACGATTTAGAAGGAATTACTGCTCTTAAACTTCATCTCGGTTCCTATTTTGGAATGAAAGACTTGGGTCTTTTAAGGAATTTTCTTGGTATAGAGGTTGATAAATCATCTGATGGTTATTTCATCTCACAAGTGAAGTATGCCTCCGACATCCTTCAGCGTGCTGGGTTAACAGATAGTAAAACTGCAGATACACCTCTTGAACTAAATGTGAAGCTCAATCCCTTTGAAGGAAAAGCTTTAGCAAATCCTACATTATATCGTCAGCTTGTGTGAAGTTTTAATTATCTAACCATCACAAGACCAGATATCAGTCATGCAGTTCATGTAGTTAGTCAGTTCATGTCGATCCAAGATCCACACATTATCTTTAGCATTGCCGGATATTACGTTATATCAAAGGCACCCTGTATCAAGGTATAAAGTTCTCATCTACTTATCATCTTTGTCTTCATGCATATTCAGATTCAGATTGGGCTGGTGACATCACAGATAGACACTCAACCACAGGATACTGTGTATTTCTAGGCAACTCTTTGATCTCTTGGCGCAGTAAGAAATAAAGTGTAGTCTCTCGGTCTAGTGCAGAGGCTGAGCATCGAGCTCTTGCCCATACAACTTATGAAATTGGTTGGTTGAGATGGCTTCTTGAAGATATGGGAGTTCATTTATCAGAACCTACTCCGTTGTGTTTGTGACAATAAGGCCGCTATTCACATTTCTCATAATGACGTGTTTCATGAACGTACAAAGCATATTGAGATGGATTGTCACTTTGTAAGACATCACTTCAAGCAGCAGACTATTGTCTTACCATTTGTTCGCTCGGAATTGCAACTCGCTGATTTATTCACCAAAACATTGACCTCAGCTCGTCTAAGGTTCTTGATTTCCAAACTCAACATGTGTGTTGTATAAGAATTATTTTATATATAAAGGATCTTTGAACAAACATGATAATCACATCATAAGCATAGTTGCGTTAAAACGAAAGGGTACCTGAGGATGCCATTGATTGAATCCAATATGTCCTCCAAGAATACCCCTAGAACATTTAAGTTTGTAGAACTTTTGGTTTCTCCTTCTTGACCCCTTTTTGTGTAAATGAATAAATAAAATTCTTGAACCCAATATTGCTGGTTATTGAGTTCCTTTTATAGGTAGAAGGAGGACCAAGGTTCATAGGATTAGAATTAACATTCAATCCCATCCGTCCATCAAGGAAGAGGGAATATGAAAGGATCCCAAAACTGTAACCAGCATATTTAGCATAATTCATAATTAACCAAGTTATTGTATGGACCAAGAGGATATTTATATGTGTATAAATATTCTTACATTCTCCCACTGGTCCATGGGATAATATATTTAACGGTTAATCGTAGAAAAACATAAGCGCGCATAATTGCTAAACAAATTCAATGGTTAAACGTAATACCTCAACCAAGCAAATTACTTATGCGAGTCATGGCGGTGGCACATTGTCTTGTTATCAACATGTTCCCTTCCATGTACCACAACACAAGCAACTTACTCAATTAGGCCTTAAATAGGGATATCATAATGGCCCAATAATGTCTTCAAAAGAAAACAATTTCTGTAACATTCATCCAATAACATAAAAGTATACTAAAGTGGATACAGAAATAAGTTAAGAATAATAACAATAATAAGACCTCAATAAGTGCTCAAACATAAAGCAAAAAGTCTAAGTGAAACTAATTATTTATTACTGCCTCAAGACCCATGTTTTCCAAAAAGGTCTTGGGAGGTAACGCCTTCGTAAATGCATCTGCAATCATAAGTTTTGTGCCTATGTGTTCAATGAACAACTTTTTCATCTGAACAACTTACTTCATGCATAGGTACTTTAGATCCATGTGTCTTGAACCCTTAGTATATCTAGCGTGCTTTGAAAAGAATACTGCTGCGGCATTATCACAATAAAGTCTCATTGGTGCAGAGGCAAAATTTAGGTCTCCAAACATTGAGATGAAATTTCGCAGCCATGAACAGTGATTTGTAGCTTCATAACATGCTACAAATTCAGCTTCCATTGTTGAGCCAGTGAGAATAGACTCTTTTGCACTTTTCCATGATATTGCTCCTCCAGCTAATATAAAAAGATATCCAAAAGTGCTCTTTCGAGTATCATTACATTCCATGAAATCGGAATTTGTATAGCCAACCAACTCAAATTGATCTGACTTCGTAAATGTGAGACGATGATCCTTCGTTCCTTGCAGGTACCTCAAAACTTTCTTTGCAGCTTTCCAGTGTTCCATTCCAAGATTCACAAGGTATCTTCCCAGCATACCAACTATATAGCTGATATCTGGTCGTGTGCAAACTTAGGCATACATTAAACTTCCCACCACAAAAGCATAAGGGATTTTATTAATTTGTTTACGTTCCAGTTCATTCTTAGGACAAAGATTGAGTCCAAACGTGTCTCCTTTAGAAACCGGAACTATACTTGGCTTACATGCACTCATCTCAAACCTCTCTAGAATTATTTCGATATATGCTTTCTGTGAGATTGATAATGTTACAAGTGATCTATCACGGGCTATTTCTATCCCAATCACATAAGAAGCCTCACCCATATCTTTCATTTCAAAATTCTTCGAGAGATATTCCTTAGTTTCATGCATAAGGCCAAGATCACTACTCGCAAGTAGTATGTCATCTACATACAATACCAAAAATATGAACTTCCTCCCACTGATCTTGAGGTATATGCATGGATCTACAACATTTTCTTCAAAACCAAATTTTTGAATGGTTTCGTTGAATTTTAGATACCACTGCCTGGAGGCTTGCTTAAGTCCATAAATTGATTTCTTAAGTTTGCATACCATGTGTTCCTGTCCTTCTAAGGCAAAACCTTCAAGTTGACACATGTAAATTTCCTCTTCAAGCTCACCATTAAGAAAGGCTGTTTTCACATCCATTTGATGTAACTCAAGGTCATATTAAGCTACTAATGATAGAATAATTCTGAGAGAGTCTTTCTTTGACACGGGAGAAAAAGTCTCTTTGTAATCAATGCCATATTTCTGAGTGAAACCTTTGGCTACAAGTCTAGCTTTATAACGTCCAATATTGCCATTAGCATCGCGTTTGGTCTTAAAGACCCATTTACACCCAATTGCTTTGTGTCCTCCAGGCAATTCAACGTATTCCCAGACTCCATTATCATCCATCGATTTTTTTTTCTCTACTTTCTTAGCATTAATCCATTTACCAGAATTACTACACTTGATAGCTTGTGAATAAGAAACTGGATCATTCATAATCCCTAAATCAAAATCCGATTCTTGTAGATAAACCACATAATCATTAGAAATAGCCTTTTTCCGTTCTCTAGTAGATCTTCTTAAGGCTACTTCTTGTGGTTGTTCTACAATTTCTTCAGTGGCAATAGTTTCATCATGAAGCTCCGGTGCCGTTATTTGTGTTTCTCCCTCATCAATAGGTTCTACAACCGGAGGAGTCACAATATCTGTAGAAATATGAGGTAAAGGGATTATTACTCTGATTTCTTGAACATATTTTTCTTGCACTGGTGTACTCACACTAACTTCGTCATCCTTAATGAATTTTGCATTTCCAGTTTCAACAATTCTCATACTATGGTTAGGACAATAAATAATATACCCCTTGGATTTTTCAGGAAAATCAATAAAGTAACCGCTAAAAGTTTCCATATCTAATTTCTTATCTTTGGGATTATAAACTTTCGCTTCTGCTGAACAACCCCAAACTTCCAGGTGTTTTAAACTAGGTTTCCAGCCCTTCCACAGTTCAAAAGGAGTCTTTGGAACTGATTTGCTTGGAACTCTATTTAAAATGTACACAACATAACGAAGAGCATACATCCACAAACTTAAGGGTAAAATCGCATGACTAATCATGTTTCTAACCATTTCCATTATAGTACGATTTCGCCTTTCTGCTACACCATTCTGCCAAGGTGAACCTAGCGTTGTGTATTGAGCAACAATTCCAAGCTTTTGAAGAAGTAAAGCGAAAGGTCCAGGATGTTGTCCTGTTTCGTCATACCTTCCATAATACTCTCCACCCCTATCAGACCTAATGATTTTCACCTTCTTTTCTAATTGCCTCTCAACTTCGATAATGAATTTCTCTACAACATTCACAACTTGAGATTTATCATGCAATAAGTAAAGATAACAATAACGTGAAAAATCATCAATAAAGGTGATAAAATATTTTTCTCCTCCAAAAGTTGGAACGTCGAAGGGTCCACAAATATCTGTATGTATTATTTCAAGGAGTTCGGAACTTCTTGTGGCACCTTTCTTTGTGGGTTTTTTTATCTTGCCTTTAATACAATCCACACAACTCTTATAATCAGTAAAATCAAGGTTCTGTAGAATCCCATCTTTTACCAATCTTTGAAGCTTCTCACGAGATATATGTCCCAACTTCTTATGCCACAAGAATGAGGAATTACCCTCAACATGTTCAGTTCTATCATTATGATGCATAGTTAAATAGGTTCCAGGTATTGATGATAAATGTAACTTGTAAAGACCATCAGAAAGATAACCAGAACCAATAACTTTAAAATCTTTAAACAAACTAAAACATCCATTTGCAATTTGAAATTGAAAACCTTGTCTATCTAGTTGAGAAACTGAAATTAAATTGCGGGAAATAGTTGGAATATAAAGAGTGTTTTCCAAATCAAGAAAGTATCCATGATCTAGAATCAGACGATATGTGCATATAATATTAACTGGGGATTTATTGCCATTGCCCATAAAAAGGAAGTTTTCATTCTGGTTTGTGGTTTGGGTTGAAAGGTATCCCTGCATCGAATTAGAAACATGAACATTAGCACCAGAATCAAACCACCATGATAAAAAAGATTCTTTAACAGTCAAATTTGTTTCAAAATAGCTTACGAATCCCAAAGGATTACCTTTATTTTCGAACCATTTTTGACGCTTAGTGCAATCTTTCTGAAAATGACTAGGTTTCTTACAGAAACGACACTTATTGTCATCTTGCTTTGCTTTCTTCTTTTCAAGTTGACCAGAATTATTATGTGGTGCTCCCTTATTGCCCCTTGCAGGCTTGCGCTTATTGTTCACTCCTCGATTGACGAAATGTGCTTGATTAAGCCCTTGCTGGTTTATCCTAGCTTCCTCTTGAACCAGCATGTTTCCCAGTTCATTTGCAGTCCACTTTTACAAGAAAGTTCTCATCCACAGTTAATTTCATCTCAGTGAGCTTAGCAGCAATGCTACGGATTTCTATCACGTGCTGGTGCATTGACCTTACACCGGTATACTTCATGGTGGTCAGATCAGCCATCAACTTCCCAGCTAGAGACTTATCCGCTGTCTTAAAGCGTTCCTTTACGATTTCCATAAAGTCCTTAGCATTTTTAGGTTTGGGAAGCGATCCTTTAATGTTTGCATCAATGTGCATTCGCATCAACTGTATGCTCAGCCTATCACTTCTCTCTAACTTTCTTAAGAGATCCTTATCTTCAGTGGAACTCTTATCATCTATAATTGGCTTTTCAATTTGGAGAGCAAGGTCAATATCCTGCACACCCAAAGTGAGCTCAACATTCTCTTTCCATTCTGAGAAGTTGGTGCCATTGAAGAATGGGATATAAGAAGTATACAAATGCAAAGATTTAGAACTAGAAGTTGTAAAACATGAAAAAGATACACAAAGTCAAACTCTCACACATAAAAAATTAAGAAACTCATGTGGGTAGAATCTTAAACAAAACAACAATCATGTCATAAAGTCATAAAATCATTCACATATATATAAGCAAATCAAAGACAAACATCTGTGGACATTATGCCTTTCATAGTTACATATATAATCATAATATTAGTTCAAACATGTGAATTAGAGTAACCCGTGGGTAACTTTTCATTCTAATATGTATGACTAAATATTTATTTCTTAATGTTTATATATACAAACACTTGAACAAACATCTCCTGTGGGTGATAGTTATTCTCATGTGATTGCACAAAACGATGTAGACTTACAATGACATGTTAATATAACATAATACTTTAGTATCACTGTGGTGATAGCTAAAGAGCATGCATACAATTCAAACATTTTTAATAACCTATACATATTCAAGTTAGGCTACATTTGAAACGAAAATTAAACAGGCAAATAAAGTCAACAGTTAAAACAGTCAATGTCAACAGTCAAAAATCATCATGTGAAAGTCACCAGTAAGTCAAAGTCAACGGTCAAACAATCAAGTCAAAGTCAACATGTGAAGTCAAACAGTCAGTCCAAGTCAACAGTCAACTCGAAAAGTCAAAGTCAGTTATGCGGAAGTCAAATAGACACATAATAGTCAAAGTCAGACAAGCAGAAGTCAAACAGTCATTCAACATTCAAGATTTCAAGAGGTCAAATTTCCTTCATGTCAAATGGACATTCATGTCTGACGTTTGAAAACATTTCTCATAACCTATTGGGCCAAGCCCAAGAAATCTAAAAACACATTATAGTAGGCCCATATACACATTCTTACACACGCACAATTTAACCCTAGCCATACATTACGAGTATTTTTGACGGCATACGTTACAAATACAGACGTTTAGACTCCTTTACGCATGCATGAATCAATCAAAACATGTTATTAATCATGTTACATCACATCAAGCAAAAAAATCATACGAGATTCAATCGGATGAAACAACATATCAAATCTTTCGCATATGTTACAAGTCCAAAAATCATAGAAACATATCAAGCTATTATAGGTGAGACCATATTATAATTAACAGGATCTAAAACTTTAAAAAAAAAAATAGTCGCATGATTTATTTGCTCAACCAATAAAAAAAGAATATCAATCAAGTAAGACAAAACACTCTATGATTTATAAATGGTATATAAACATGATTATTAGTAATCAAACAAACATACTATGGATTGATATAAACACAACAATTGCATACAACATCATGGAAAATCATGGAGTTCTAAACCAGGATCTAGATGCCAAATATAAGAATTATTTTATATATAAAGGATCTTTGAACAAACATGATAATCACATCATAAGCATAGTTGTGTTAAAACAAAAGGGTACCTGAGGATGCCATTGATTGAATCCAGGATGTCCTCCAAGAACACCCCTAGAGCAGAATAGTTTGTAGAACTTTTGGTTTCTCCTTCTTGACCCCTTTTTGTGTAAATGAATAAATAAAATTCTTGAACCCAATGTTGATGGTTATTGAGTTCCTTTTATAGGTAGAAGGAGGACCAAGGTTCATAGGATTAGAATTAACATTCAATCTCATCCGTCCATCAAGGAAGAGGGAATATGAAAGGATCCCAAAATTGTAACCAACATATTTAGCATAATTCATAATTAACCAAGTTATTGCATGGACCAAGAGGATATTTATATGTGTATAAATATTCTTACATGTTGCACCATCTTGAGTTTGAGGGAGGGTGTTAAACGATATTGTCCTGATCTCTTGGGATAATATTCCAATATTATGAATGAAAAATGAATACTCAAGTCAAGATATGGATTTTCAAAAATAATAACAGGGGAGGTTCGAACTCATGACCTATTGTGTTATAAGAGTGGCCTCTAACCAGTGTTCCACCTTGGTTGGAATTAATAGAAAAGATAAATCAACGGTAGTGGTTTGTTCAACTTAAACATCATAATTGTTTTATTAATTAGTGTTTCACTAATTACACATAATAAATAATCTATTCATTATAAAGTGTTCTTTAGTTAGTGTTTCACTAATTGCTCATAATAAATGACTAATCATTTTTTAATTATAAATGTTTTCTTAATTAATTATAATATTTATTTCTATTAATAAGTAATTTTGATAAATAATATAAATAGACATTTTTAGCGACAATTAGTAGAAGAGGTGGAGGCCGAAAGATTAGTGGTGGTTAAGGGCGGAGCCAAGCACAATTATACTTATTTTTGTTCTTTTATCGTAAAATGGGATACAAAGTCCATTTTTCACATGTATCCAACTTGCCAAGAATTTTTCTCCCCTTTCCTCAAAATCCTGGCTCCGCTCCTGGTTTGTGGTGGAAGGAGTAGTGACGGTGAGTGCTGGTGAGTAGTGATGGACATTATTAATTTTATGTTGTCGTTACAACATCGATAACATCGTAGTGTGGAAGATGTGGTTGGTTGTTTTTAACACTTTTGATAAATGAAGGTACCATATATTTCGGCAGGATGATATCATACAAGATAATATTTTCATGATCATAGTTGGATCACCCAAATGGTACCGTTATCTTTGGTAGTATATCGTATAAATCATGATTTTTTAATGTTAAAATAAAATTGATTGCAATACAAAAATGAATATATACAAGGAAAAAATAAATAATGAAACTAATCAATTGACGACATTTTTTTCAATCTAAACCTCATACATGGCATTTGTGATTGAAAATTAGAATTGCGTCCAACAACCTACATGGGGTAGGTGACAGTGATGGTGGCAGTGGTGGAGTCAAAAATTGACATTGAGGAGGCCTAATTTTTTTTAAGGAAACATGTAAACTTTGGTGGACTAAACCATAAATATATATGGACAATAAAGTATTATTTATAAAATAAACTAAAAAATTTATGTAGTTATTAAAAATTTAAGGGGTTAGAGCCAGGTTAGTCAACCTTTGGCTCTGCCGCTAGGCGGTGGTGGATAAAAAAAAATGGATTCATATGGTTTTATGGTGGTGGCGGGTATTGGTGAACAAAAACATATTATGCTAATTTCGTAACGCCACAAAATATGTAACGTTATATTATAAAGTATAAAACATGGTTGATCATTCTAATGTTAAAATAAACTCGATAAAACACATGTCCATTTTTAAAAATTGGTGCAGTCAATTGCCATGTTATGTAATAACCAAACGAACGACACGAATCAAGATCTGAACATATGAAATTATTTATTATCGATTTGTCTATGTAAAGAGCGGTCAGGATTTGTCCTTGGCAAAGATAAATTTACCGCTGGGGTTTGTTCAACTTAACCACTTTTAAATGTTTTATTAATTAGTGTCTCATTGATTGTTCACAATGATTAATTATATTTCTATTATAAATGTCCCTTTAATAATGTAACATAAATACATAATTTTATTAAAAAATAATTTTACTAAAAACTATATTAATTCTAATGGTGGTGGTGGAAGTAGGGTTAGTATTAACGGTGGCGGGTGTTTGTGAATGGTGGAGGTGGTAACATTACTATTGGTGGAAGAAATAGTGGCGGTGGATGGTTTTTATGGTGGTGGGTGTTGGTAATAGTAGTGGATAATAATAGTTTTTGCTTTTTAGTGAGTTTTATTGACCGAGTAAAAAAAAATCTTCACAAAACATGCAACATTGTATTGTGAAAGATGTAATTGGTTGTTTTTAGCACCATTGATAAGGACAAAAATCAAATATTTCGAGGATGATACCGGAACATATAAGACAATATGATCATGACTGTTGGATCACCGAAACGGTATCCGTATTATATAAAGGCAATTGGTGTGCCCGCTATAAGAGAACATTATTGCTTTCTCAAGTACTATTACATTTTTTTTTTCCTGAAAGACAATCAATGTCGAGTTGTTTCGCGACAACTACCTACAAAGACAACAACTGTTTGAAAATATTTGTTTGTTCATCAAAATCATCATAAAAAACTCTAAATCATAAATCTAAATTTCGCCTTCGATGCTTATAGAATATTTTTTTATATTTTACATTCTCAAATCATGCGACCTCTTGATTACAAATCAACAATATCAAATTATGGATCAATATGTATAGGTTTCATTCACTGGGTTAGAAGGTAGAGTAGATACAGATGGGTAGATCACACAAAGCAGAACATGACTGAGAATACTTCAATAATTTTTTCAAGAAAAAAGGTCAAAATTTTAAGATTAACTTTCTATAGAACTAATTAGATCGGCTTCGATAGGAGCCGACTAAAATATGGATTAATAATAATTTCCACGTAAGACAATTTCAAAACATAGTTTGGCTAACTCTGCCTATGTAAAGAGTGGTCAAGATTTGTCCTTCCTCAATTGCTATGTTATGTGAGAAGAAGGTGATATCTAAGATTGAGGTACAATTCAAATCCATTAGATTCATACCATTTACAACCGGACGCCTTGAAAAAAATTGACGTGTTGTTATTATTACAGGTAAGGGATACATTGACCACACTTGCGCAAATAGCTCACTTCGCAAATGATTGGTGTTGCATGTCATGTCTAGAATGCAACGATGAATTTGAGGAAACAAGGCACCCGTGTTGTCCTGAGTATTTTGGATATAGTAACTTAGACCCGATGATTTTTTTTTTTTTTTTTTTTTAAGTTTTTCCACAATCTATTTATTTAAGAAAAATGAACATTGCAAATACATAATATCAACAAAAATTAGACAGATTGCGTTTGATAATAATGGCTACGGATATGGTTAGGAAATGGCAAAAGAAATGAATTGTTGTAAAAGAATTGTTGGGATATACGATGGATTACTTGATACGAATGAAAGAGGTATAACTATTTCGATTCTAAAATCACATAAAGAGAGAAGATGACATCAAGTTTAAAGTTAGTAACAAACATAATATGGCTAACTAAAATGTTAAAAACAAACAGGATATATAAACTTAAAAAGTCGTGGGACTTGAAGAAACCAATTTTGAAAACTACAATCTTAGAAAGCAACGATCCACAATACCATTTTTTTTTTATAAATATTCAATGTAGAAGATGTCAACTTTTGGTAAAGGATCTATTGACAACCTATAAATTTGAAATAGGATCAGGGAGTACAATATGTGTTCAAGGTTCTTTATGAGGTAATATGTCGCCAGATTGTATTCCAAGTGAAGGTAGGAACATATGGAAGTGACAAAATGTCCAAGACTTTTGAAGTTACCAAAGCCTTCGTTAAGACGAATCGTTGGGTAATACTTTGTTGAAGATTTAATGGCAAAGGTTTGCATATATACAATCCCTTCGAAAAGGTAATTGGTACACATTTTAAACATTGTCATCGATGGGTGTTGAAAATTACGGAAAAATCATGTCACATTGGAGAGTTTGTATTATCCGTTCGATGCAAAAAATATTATTCTCTCGCATATTTGGAGGATCGAGAACATTACCATGATAAATGAGTCAGCGGGAGAGAAATATGAGCATGGGGATACTTTTATGGACGATATTGATTAGTTGATGTCACTGAGATGAGCGCCGCTGGCGACATATTTCCAAAACATATTTAAACTTCCATGTTCATGTAGAGCATTATCTCATTATAAGCAATGAACCTAAATAAAAAATTGTCTGGAAGTTAAGATTATATTTCTTTCGTTTGAGCAAATCTCCGTGAAATATTAAAGAAAAAAACAAGAAAAAAGAGAGAAAATCCCGACTATTTTTATGACAAACCCATATTAAATCATAAGATGAACCAACCTTATAAAGCATAGTTAAGGGAGTCAACTTATAGCCTAGACAAAGCCTAGATAAAGAGTCGGGGATGCATTCTTGGGAAAGCTAAATCTACGGCTGTAAGATGATCAGTTTAATTAACTTTCAATAATAAATGTTCTATTAATATTAATATATTAATATTTATAATAAATGTTTGTTTAATTAATCAAATAAATACACTTTCATTCATACAGTACATAATAAATTTATTTTATACTAAATCAGTTGACACTAATGGTGGAGTGATGACGTTAATGGTGGTCGTGGAAGAAGTAGTGGTAGTGAGATGAGAAAGGTGTCCTAAGGTAGATAAATTAATTAGTTACCCTTGGTTTATTCTTTTTATTTGATACAGTATTAGTTTTTAAAGTTGTTTTTATTTAATTTTTTTAAACTTAAATAAATATAAAGAAACCAAGCTCTGAATGTCAAATACCAAACCAGGACGCTCTGGATTCATTCTTGGGAAAGCTAAATCTACGGCCGAAAAATGATTAGTTTACTTAACTTTCAATAAAAAATAATTTATTGATATTTCATAATAATTTGTTTTAACTAATATAATAAATATATTTCATTAATACAGTACATAATAAACTTATTTTATATTAAATCAATTGACATTAATGGTGGTTGTGGTGGTATGAGGGGGTGGTGGATCAGCGGTGGGGATAATGGTGGTGGGTGTTGGTAAGAATGGTATAGTTATGACGGTAATGGTGGTGGTGGCAGAAGTAGTGGTGGTGGGATGAGAAAGGTGTCCTAAGGTAGATAAATTACATAATTACCCTTGGTTTATTTTTTTTATTTGATATTAGTTTTTAATTTTATTGTTTTTTTAAATTTATAATAAATATTATAGACCGGATTTTTGTCGGGTCGAGACAGGAAAGAAGATGAACAATTGAGGACTATAAAGTAATAAAGCTCATTCTGAAAGTTAGATATCAAACCAAGATAAATAGCCGTTATAATTGAAAAAATTACCATACCAAAAAAAAAACTGTAAAATTATTTTTTTAACGTATTAATCTAAATTTTGTATTTGTGACAAGTCAGGAAAGATAAAGAGCGGCTGAGATTTATTTAGGAAAAAGATAAATCAATGATTGTGGTTGTTTACGTCATTATTGTATCATTTAACTTCAAATAATAAATATTTTACTAATCTCTCATTATAAATGTCTTAATAATATATTTTCATTAAATAAATAATAAATTTATTAATAATCATTACAGATGATTGGGGTGGTCTTTGTGAGTGGTAGTGCATGGAGCCTGTGACGATAATGCTGGTGGTGGAAAAGGTAGTGGTGATGGGTGGTTCTGGCGATGGTCGTGCATGTGCTTAATGTGTCGGTATATGTCGTTAGGACACATGTAACATTATTATGGAAGTTGTGGTTGATTTTTTTAATTTGAAAATAAGATGGTTATTAATACAAAAGAAACAATTGTACAGGCTGACCATAATTTTTTTCCGAAAAATAACCCGAGAAAAACTCAGCGATGATAGGGATAGTAAAGGTTTTCAGTTGATCCCACTACATGTTTCACCCGATGATTTTTTCGAGACAAATATTTCGGTCAACCTAGCAATTCTCTGAAAAAAAACATAACAATTAAAAAACATGGGGAAAATTGTCACTTTATATAGAGCCAAAAAAATAATGACAAGGGTTTAAGTTGACATAAATTTTTTTACTTACTATGGAGGCCGTGCCGTTACGGCACGGGTGAAGTTCTAGTCAAGAGTATAAAGCACAGTTTGGCTAACTTTGCCTATGTAAGTGGCGGTTCAGATTTGTCCTCACAAGAGATAAATCTAGGGATGTAATCGTTTGTCATGAGTGATGGTTGTGACTGGGATTAGAAATGCATCTAACGGACAAAAGTTATCAAGTCATTAAGGTTCCATAATTCTTCATAATAAATAGTCTATTAAATTGCCATGATAATATTTAATTAAATGTCAAATTAATAATGATAATATATAAATTATTCTACTAATGATGATAATAAATATATTTTTATTAGCTAATACTTGGGATTAGTTTGGTATTTTCTGCGATCTTTACAAAAGTGCTTTTCAGATGTACGTTACTATGCCGAGCTATGTAAAAAAAGCAATTGGACAGTTGCCGATGTACGTTACTATGCCGAGCTATGTAAAAAAAAACAATTCAATGGTTTCAAATTATAAACTAAAGCAAAAAATATTTTAAAAAGCGATCAAATTGTGTCTGAAAAAATATCAGGTTCAGCTATAGTTAGTGAGAAAATTACAGAAGCAGACATATCTCTGAAAATTGCTTATTCTATTTTATTGTGCATAAAATAAGTAAATTTTCTACTATTAGATTATATACATGTAATATTAAATTTACTAATTAGTATTATTACTAAAAAATATTACTTTTTCTAACTACTTTTTAAAAATCAATAATTTCTTAATATTTATTGTTGATAAATAAAAATATATTTCAGTCATACGTTATAACATAAAATGCAATTTAAAAAGAATAAATAATTATCTGTTAAAGAATAAAATATAACAAATGAAAATTGGTAATCACATATAGATGCAAGGATAATTTTTGTCAGTTATAAAAAAGATGGAAAATAAAATATGAAATTAGGGTGAACTATAGTATTTGGTTTTGAAGCTTTTAAAAGCTCCTTCTCCCCCACTTTTAAAATTGATTGATTTACATAAACACTTTATGAAATCTTTACCAAACACTAAGATGAAAAACTATTGCTATAAATATATTTTCAAAGTACTTTTTTTTTTTTGAAAGAAAAAAAGCAGTACCAAACTCAGTTAGATTGGCTAACAATTATATAAGTGGACCATAGTGACGGTGGAAAGTATTGGTGCCAGTGAGTAATTTCGCATCTTCTCATGTATTTCTTGATAAATCGTTTAACCTTATTTTTATTCAATGATGAGTAATTTAGATAACATAGTTTATTGTTAGTAAAGCTTATTGTTATTGGGTTAAGTACTTAACGATTTGACTTACTAACTAATCATGGTTTTATTATTTTAATGCAACGAATAACCTCACATTTGGAAGCGTAATGTCGTATAATGTAATGGCCTGACACTCAATAGATAATGTCCTCACTTAGCCACTACGGTCATCTGACATTATTTGGTTTTCAATGGTCATCGATGCGGTCATCCAGCAGCAGCTTCTCAGGAGGTCACCATCCCAGGTCACTTAATACCGAGCATGCTTAGCTATAGAGATTTTTCGTCAACTATGAACCCAATTATGTTGAAAAGGTATCGGTTTTAGGAAAGGACAAACCATTGCATATAATCTATTTGACGAATCCTACCTGCCGAGTCGGAGTACTATAATACCACCAACTTAATTTGGAGCCGTCCTCGGCTCCGGAATATGTTCAATCTTAAACTATGGCATTTTTTCTCACTCATGAGACCCTTTCCCGACACAATCCATCAAGCATACTCTTTCATCCTCAAAAGTATGGTCGACTCTAATACCATTTGTAAGGACTTGATCCTCCGCCAATACGTTCCCCACTTAGTCACTGCGGTTATCCGAAAGTGTGGGATTTTCAACTAACACTGATGCGTTATCCATCAGCAGATTTCTGGGAGGTAGACCATCCCTAGATTACTCTCTCCCGAGAGCACATAAATTCAGTGATTTTTACCAACTCTGGATCCAATTATGTTGAAAATGCCACAATGTTACGAAAGGACAAACCATTACCTAATAAGAACTCTTCCTGCCGAATTGAATTACGTATATAATATATATGGGAAATTTGAAAAACTAGAACTATATCGTATGTGAGTAAAATGGATGCCTCGGAAATGACTTAACATTTTAAAATATAATAGCTTAAGTGAATGAACTAGCGTTTCATTATGTCATTGAAATGGTAAGAACATACAATACGATTTGTACTGTTGAGTCAATTATGAGTTTTACTCTTTTCAGACTATTCTTGAAGGGGAAAAAAGCAACAAGGATCCGAACACTGTTAATATCTATACAATTATTCTTGAGACAAATGTGTTCGGGTGATGTAATTTTGTTACAACTTACATAGTTTAATGTTTTGGTTCTCCTCGGTTGTTGGAGTATGTGGAGCGATAAACCACATATATATAGCTAGGGATAATCCCCTATGGAATAAAGAGGAATACATGGCTACTGTCTGAACGTAGAAGTAGTTGGATGTCACACGGTTTAGGTCACAAGTGAAACCAGACTCAAGGTGGAGCAGTCAAGGCCCAAAGTTGAACTGGCACTCAAGGTGGAGTTAGTGTCTCACTCATTAACTCAGGTGGATCACGGTTCTAGATCGACAAGGCAATGCTCAAGGTTGAACTTGCGCTCAAGGTGGAGTTAGTGTCTCGCACATTAACTCTAAGCGGGGTTCTAGGTGGTCTAGGAAATTCTCAAGGTGAGTTAGTGCTTGCCTTCTCATTAACTCAAGGTGGAATAGGATTCTAGGGCGCATAGTGACAATAATCATGATCGATGAGTTGCATATACATATGGTAATCATATGATGGAGTCTGATTGGATTGGTTAAGTGGTTTAATCTCGCCAAGGTTGAGATTGTTGGAGTATGTGGCGCGATAAACCACATAAGTATAGCTAGGGATAGTCCCACATGGAAGAAAGAGGAGTACATATGGAACTTAATAATCTTGGGACCTTCTTACGTGGCACTGATGCCTTTTAGATTAAAACCGCACACCTCTTATTCCAAGGTGGTCAAGTATGGACATCATCGGTGTTATGTGGACGGGCCCATAGTAGGTTCCTATGGTCCACGAATATCCTAACATCGTTCATTAAAATAAAGAAGATACAAAAAGGTAATACCATTTCAAATGATCGATAAGATATCTTTGTAAACTAAAAAACATATCAAGTAATGTTTTTTTTTTTTGGGACAAAATATGTAGAAATAGATTTCGATATAATACCATTGATGGCTTGAGGATACAACTCGAGAAAGGAGAGGCATAGTATGGGAGGATGTCAAGGCGGAAAATGCTAGAAAGGATTTGCGAAGTGAAGATAAACTTGATATTAATACATATTATATTTAACATTCATATGTCGGAAAATGCATAACTAAATAAAGGCGGCTCTGGATGCTTACAACTGGGCAGTTTCGTTAGGAAGCATATTGGACTTTGAATCCAACTCCTGCCAAATTATAAAGCTGATCAGGAGTTTGTATGCAGAGAAGGTTGGAGCTCGCTTCTCACTAGATCACGACGGAAAGGAAGTCTTCGAAATTGGCACATGGAGTACAACAAACGACAGGGGAAACTACTTGGAAGTCAACCTGGCTAAACATTGCATCGACTGTAATTTTAATAGGTCCTGGGACCAATTTTCTGTAACAAATATTATCCCAAACATCAACGATAGTATTTTCTCTTTAAACTTAAGTCACCATCATGGAGACAATGTAACAGCAGACTTGAATGTTTTAAATGTTTTAACTGCAAACAGAGAGGTTTCTGGTAGTCTGCTCAGCAGCACCAGCCCTCAGCTCTCGAATGCAGTTTGAGGTGTTTTCTTGCCTCTTTATTTATTAAAAAAAAAAAGTTATGCCCGTGCCGTTACGGCACGGGTTAAGCCCTACTAGTCTTCTTCTACATGGCATGTATATCTTTGTATATTTTGTTCCCTTTTTCATGTATATCTTATTTCTCTTTTTATCTCTGTTTCTTGTATATAAGAACAAATGTATTGTATCTTGTTTACCACGCTGAATACAATTCTATCATTCAGAATATACATGTCATGACAATCTCTAACCCGCAAGAGCTTTCTGTGCCCAACTTTCTAGAACTCTAGAAAATGACCCTTTCAAAAGGAGTAACTGAAAATAACTAACCCCATAGTTTCAGAATTCTTATGGCGAGTTTAGTGTGACACGTGGCACACATAGAGATGAAGTAGTTCAATACCAACTGTTTATTGCTAGTATATGACAATTTGATCAACTAACTCACCTTGAATACTCTAGTCCCCTAGAATTGGTTCTCTATACTTCAGCAGGGTAGAGAGACAGACACACACACGCAAACAGATAGTTGAGGCTAAAGCATTTATCACATAATGGCAGCAGAGAAACCGGTTATGATGGTCGGAATCGATGATAGTGAACATAGTTTTTACGCACTTCAATGGACTATTGATCGTTTTTTCGCTTCGTTCTCTGAAGAACAACAACCTTATAAACTCGTAATTGTTCATTCCAAACCTGCCCCAGCTTCCGTCATTGGACTTGCTGGACCTGGTAAAACTTCCCTCACGAAAATATTGTTTCCTCGTGTAAATCATATTTGAAATGTATGTAGTTAACTTTGTTGTTTCTGTGTGTGAGTGTTTCTGATTGCTAATGTGGATAGCTGTTGTCGCAGGAGCTGCGGAAGTTTTGCCGTTTGTGGAGATGGATTTGAAAAGGGCAGCGACTAGGGTTGTAGAGAAAGCAAAGGAGGTCATCGGGAAAGCGGTAATAGTCAAATTTTACATTTATCTCATGGTCAGTAACTTAACCGTTGAAACATCGGTAAATGAATCTAACTTCATGAATCGATGTGTAGGTGAAGGAGATCACAGTAGATGTGGTTGAAGGCGACGCTAGAAATGTTCTTTGTGATTCTGTAGATAGACATCATGCAACAGTTTTGGTTGTGGGTAGTCATGGTTATGGAGCATTGAAAAGGTACAAGATCTATTCATTTTACTCGTTAAATGTTGTTGCTCATTGTCGCTTGCCAGAACGAGAGTTACTCGTATTGTCGTCGGATTTTGATCCTTTTTTCTTTCTTTTTTTTTTTGGTAGGGCTGTTTTGGGAAGTGTAAGTGATTATTGTGCGCATCATGCTCACTGCAATGTGATGATTGTGAAGAAACCTAAAACGAAAAATTGAAATTTATATCTTCAAGATCAGCTTTAGAACGAACGATCAAGAAGGCTAAAAATCGAATTCATAGTTAATTCGTCGAATGCTGTTCAATTATAGTATCTTCAATCAAGTACAATGTCTTGCTACTAAATAAATGTTACGTCGAGTATAACTGCAGGTGTTTTCTGGCAAAACTATATTTGCCATCGTAGGGCTTTGTTTCTTAGAAGTTAACATCGTAGGGCTTTGTTTCTTTCGATACTGTCTCGTTGGTTGTGCATTCCTTTTGAATTGTCAGGTCATAGATATACTACGAATAAGTACTGCATTGTATTGGTGTCCTTTTCACTATTGGCTAGAATATAATTGATCAAACGAATCGGCATAGCTTCACAATTAACGTGGGGGCATTATAATAGTTAATGGTACATTTTAAACCGTCGCAGTCAGTTCTTATAGTCGATAGTCTGTTGTTAAAATAATCTTGGTCTATCTTTCTCATTAATCCTTCAAGATATTTATACAACCATAAACTTGGTTCTCAAGACATTCCTAATATAACTCTCACAAATCTCCTAAATATAGACTATCATATATTATTTCCTAATACCCTCCCTCAAGATGGAGCATGTAGATCACGAATGCCCATCTTGGACAAAAGAAATTTAAACTGAGCTTTCACAAACGCTTTTGCGAAAATATCTTTCAATCGTAGTTTAGGGACATTACGGTCCTCATCATAGTTTAGGGACATTTCGGTCCTCTTCGTAGTTTAAGGACGTTTCGGTCCTCTTCGTAGTTTTAGGACATTTCGGTCCCAATGGAAGTTTAGGGACATTACGGTCCTCTTCGCAGTTTAGGGACATTTCGGTCCTATCTTCGTAGTTTAAGGACGTTTCGGTCCCCTTCGTAGTTTAGGGACATTTCGGTCCTCTTCGTAGTTTTAGGACATTTCGGTCCCCTTCATAGTTTTTGGACATTACGGTCCCAATGGAAGTTTAAGGACATTACGGTCCCAATCATAGTTTTTGGACATTGCGGTCCCAATGGATGTTTAAGGACATTACGATCCTCTTCGTAGTTTAGGGACATTTCGGTCCTCTTCGGAAGTTTAGGGACATTACGGTCCTCTTCGTAGTTTAGGGACATTTCGGTCCTCTTCGTAGAATACTTCTTGTACTCTTTAGACAACTCATAGGATTTTAACTTACTTTTGTTGTTCTCTATTTCATCACCACTTGGTGATTGCCTCCCTTTCTTCTCTTCGCAAGCACAAGTTGCTTTAACATGATCACAACTTTTTGTTGTTTCTTCTTATCTTGACCACCGCTTTCTGTCACGTCTCTAGGAAGGTCGCCAAGAGAAATTCGTAATCAGCTAATGGGTCGCGCATAACGCTAGCAAGTCCAGCCCAAATATCCTCTCAACCGTCAGTCATGGGAGACTGACAATGTATCTTCACTTTCTCGGCAAATTTCTTCTCTTTTCCCCGTGTTTACGTACGATGGTAAAACCTCACCGTAGCTTCGCCTGTGTTTGGCTACAGCTGGAAAACTCTATCCCTTATTAAAATCATACATAAGCTTCAAGTCCTTCTTAATCTGATTCAACTCACTATCAGCACAAACCCTTCTTGAATCCGCCATCGCATACCCATAGACCGTGGCAACCGCTCACCTTCATGGTTGTTCTCGGCAATAACTCTTTACTGATTTCTAGGTTACAAGAAACCCCAAACTTCTAACTGTTTCAAACCACTAATTCCTGTTTACTCTTGATTTCTCCACAATCAAGATTTCTGATCACAACCCAACCAAAATCTCTTGTTTTATATTGGTTTCGAGCATACTTTTTGATCCCTGTGAACAGAAACCAACACCATGATGTTCTTTGTCAACACTTGCTCGTAAGTATAGTTTCTAAAGAAACCTAGTTTCACAAGTGCGCTGTTTAGGTGGTGAAAACAACACCTTAAAAAGCCACAGCAAGTTTATTCACGGTAACAATCTTCCTTCTTCTTCTTCTTCTTCGTTTTTTTTTTTCTTTTTTTTTTTCTTTTTCTTTTTTTTTTTCTTCTTCTTCTCCGGGTTTTCTTCTTACGCTACATCTGATTTTTCTTCATTTGATTTTTCTTCCTCTCCTCTCTGATTTTTCTTCCTCTCCTCTCTCCCTCTCACCTTGCTCTGATACCATGTTAAGGATCGAGCAAGAGAGAGGAGAGCATAAACGCGCGGAAGCATAAAAGACTACATTGAGAATAATCTTGGTCTATCTTTCTCATTAATCCTTCAAGATATTTATACAACCATAAACTTGGTTCTCAAGACATTCCTAATATAACTCTCACAAATCTCCTAAATATAGACTATCATATATTATTTCCTAATATCTGTTGTTGGTAATGCTTTCATCCGAATCGATCACGACCTTCATAAGATGCCAAATAATTTTATCAAAGAGCCTAACCATGACCTTACCCAGTAGGTGGTATTATTGATGCCACTCTCATACTATGAAGCTATCCCTATTTCACGTGGTCCAATCACAGTTCTTGAGAGGCTTGCCCCCAAGCCAATACTAGATAGCAATCCCATATACTCTCATCTCTTCATTCTCAGAATTCCATAAATCAGATCTGCAACTGAACAGATTTTGTAGGTGACCCTTCCAGTGCTTTTTGAATGTTTTAGGTGCCTGTTAGAATGTTCACATTGGATTTATCTGACAGTGAGGAGATGGAAGTTCAGCAAAACACGATGCTTGCTGGCAGTTGACCCACCCACACAGTTGGATATAGACGGTCTATTTCCCTGGAGCATGTCTAAAATCCCAAGTCTCCCATGTGTGATCTGTTTTCCCTGAACATACTGTTGATATGTTTCTCACATATTCCTTATTGGGATTTTTTTTTTTGTTGAAAATTACTTGCATAGAAACAAAAAGGAAGTTACACCAGGTTTTCCAAACTGTTGGTTTCCCTTATCTCTTCTAACTAGGTAGAGATATTGGTGCCTACCAACAGATTGTTACCCCTAATTTGAAAGCTAGAATTAAAAACTGAATTTAAAAAACGAACATCCTTCAATAAAACAGA
Organism: Papaver armeniacum; assembly: GCA_023531295.1. Lineage (NCBI taxonomy): Eukaryota > Viridiplantae > Streptophyta > Magnoliopsida > Ranunculales > Papaveraceae > Papaver > Papaver armeniacum. The sequence continues at coordinate 35,658 of JAJJWW010003675.1, forward strand.
ACTAAGGAAATGCGGCATTATCAACCATTGTTGTTTATGTATACCCTGTTTGCGCGCTTCTTTTGCCAGAGTGTCTGCAACTTCATTGCCTTTCCTATTCTTAAATAGAAAACCCAAAAAAATTTCACAAGTCCTCGGAACTTTCACTGCTTCTGCGACTAATCCCTGGTTACTCCAAAAAATGTTACTTTGCTTATCTTGAGCATAATAAATCAACCTCTGGCAATCACCTTCCACCCAAAAGTTCTTTAAGTCCATGCTCTTTGCCCAAGTTGCTGTTTCCAGCAGACTCAGAGCCTCTGCTTCTTCTGTTGTGGCTGCACTGAAAGTCCCAGCTGTAGCTTGTATGGCGTCACCTGTATCACAACGAATAATTATACCAAATCCAGCAGGAGTACAAGAATCAGTCCAAGAGGCATCAAAGTTAATTTTTAATTGATTTGCTTGAGGTTTAGACCATCCACTATTATCTGAGTCACTTGATAGGTGTAGAATACACCGTATTTAATATCTAGTATTTATGCTTTCTTTGCTATTTTTCGTGTGAATTATGTATCTTATGTTCGCTTTTGAGTGTATTAGGTGTTTTGGAGTCATCGGAGCAAAAAGAAGCGGAACTCGCTCAAATCCGGAATTTCTTTGTATCACCTTGAAGAGGACGAAAAGACGAAGGCAAAGGCGAAAGAACGAGGTTATTCCGATCTCGTATGAGGAAGTTAGAAGCCTCTGAAGCAAGTTAAAGTTGTCGCAAAAGTGAGACAGCACAGGACTGTTAAAGACAGACAGCACAATTACTCAGGGGCAACCAGCTGACTATTCACTAAAGCCAGATTACAAATCGTTAAGGGGCACCTCCCCCCTTCATAACTAAGCTAGGTCGTGAACCAGTCTTTCTCTTTTCTTCATTACAGCAATAAAGAGAAAGCGAGGCAAGAACAATCACGCCATTGAAAATGGAGACTAATGGAATGGGTTTCAAGCATTGATTCCATACGGGTTCAAAATCATTGGGGTCTATCTGGATTTGTGAATAGCGCCTAAGAACTCAGTGAGTGGATGAATATGTGAGAGTTTTACCGTAAACTCGGTGAGGAGATTAGTCATGCATTGCGGATCAAAGAGGAATGTTGGTCGAATTTGTGAGCTCCCGAGATCATGGGTTTGTGTATGAATGTTGGCAAGGAAGGAGCAGTGGCCTATGGAGTCAATAGTAAGTTCAATAGGTATCACCGCCTTCCGGCATACAAAGTGTTTGCGTAAAAGTCTCAATGACAAGATAATGGAGCCGAGGAGTTGAGTGAAGCTAGGGAGTATTGCAAGAGGCTTTGGTGGAGTTGGAACCGAGCATTACGGGAGGTGAGTCTGGAGCTGGTTTGTATGTCGATTGAAGTTACAGGAAGGAGCTGAGGATGATGGCAGCTGGATGTTAACTAAGAGGATTCAGGTTCCAGCAATACACTGAAATGTGGCAGGAAAGCGAGATGGAGCTAATGGGTTTGCTCGAGGTTGATCTTTGGGTGTGTTTGTCTCGGCATCGGGACGAGTTGGAGGAATGCAAGGAAGGACCGTGGGCAGAGCAGGTCAAGAGATGGAGCTGTGGCTCGGATGCAATTGCAGGCCGAGATGATCGACAGAGGTTTGCGGCAGCAATGAATGGTTCGGTTCGGCGCTGATGGAGTGGTTGTCTTTGAAGGGTTGAGCCGAATTGCGGAGAGTCGTGATGCTTGTCGCCGCTTGATTCCCGAGAATCTCTCGAACCGAGAAACCGGTGGAAGTCGGGGAAGAATAGAGTACGAGTCCGAGCTGGTCTTCTATCAAGTTTGTGGCGATGTTAGATGGAAGTGAAGATTGGTGCAAAGAAATTTTGCTGTTGTGTGTCGTTATGAGACTCGGTGGCTTGAGCTGGGAATTGCGTATCATTGAGTTGAAAAGCACAGGATGGAATTCTTGGTCTTTGGTCAGAATTGCAGCTGGTGAGCTAAGGATGGAGTAATGAGAGAGCAACAGTGCGGGGCATTTGAGAAGAAGGTTGGATTAGTGTTGGTTGAATGGCGCAGATAGCCAGTGCTCAAGATGGCGCCGCAATTGGAGCTCGGATACTGATGGTGTTGCTGGTGATCGAGACAGGGAAGTTGGTGCTGAGTTACGGCTGAGAAGACAACTGAGTTAGAAAAGGAAGATCGATATTGCTGGTAGCTGGGTCAAATGGATTCAGGTTATGAGATTGCGCTGTTGGAGCTTCTGGGATTGGTGTCTGGTGGAGGCAATGAACTACAGTGAAGGTTCAGGGAGGAATGGCTTATGGGTTGGCACTATATTGTTGCTGCCATGATCGATAAAGGAGCAGCAAGGTGTTGGTGGTGGCTGTGCGCAAGAAGACTGAAATTGAAGGTTGGCGATGAAACTGAAAGTATCTGGCAGCTGCTGTAGGATAATTTGAGAGAGGATGCAATTGTTTACGCGCCAATTTGTGGTGGTGTTATAAGAGATAAAGACTCAATTTAGAAGCCCCGGTCTGAAAAAGGAAATGCAGGTATATGCTCGTGTATGTTGTTGAATGAGAAATTGTTTGCAGGAAGAAGGAGCCGATTTGTGGACTCTTTGGGTGGTTTTGATACTATAAGAGAATGAGGTTTGTTGAATGCTATTGAAGCACAAGTTCTTTGAAGTCGCGCAATAGGAGCAGAGATATTGGTGAAGTGGCACGAGATGGAATTGCGTACCAGAGAATGTGCATTGCGGTGCAGCTGTAATGTAAAATTGTGGTGGCTTGATGAGAGACTCCCGGTGCCGATTAGTTGAGCTGAATTGAGTTGAACTTGACCGAGATTTGGCAACCAAAGCACTTTGCAAATTGTGCGAAAACGGAGCGAGAATGGCGCACCGGTGAGCATAGTTCCGTAGAGGCCGATTTGAGAGGTTAGAGTGTCGATCGCAATATTTCGGTGAATCGCGAGGGGGTATGAGTCGGATGCAAGAATCGACGGCCGGACATATGAGCTACGCATCACGCTTTTGGGGGCGTTTTCGCAAGAGATAAAGAATTGGTTTGGATGATTTTTGTGAATGTTTGGAATGCAGAGAAGGGGAGATGAGTTGCTGGAAGTACATACTTGTTGGTGACAGTTTCGATGATTCGGGTAGCTCAAGTCGATTTTCCGCGACGGATTCCGTGACACGTGGACCGGATTCCGGTGATGACGTCGCCAATTCCGGCGACGCTTTTGGACCCAAAATTCCAGAGACATATTTTTCACTCCACGGGCTTGGTGGACCAACTTGGAGACGGGTTTTGAGAAGAATTAACCTAATTTTGGGAAAGTATCCTTATGGGGAGAAAAGCATATAAATAGAAAACTCTTTTCAAAACCTAGATATATCTCCATTAGGGAGACTTCTACTTGTTGTCTAGGGTTTCTCATGATAGTTTTCTTCTTTGCTTTCTATGATGATTTCCAAAAACACAAGTAACTAAGTTTTTATTATTGGTTGAAGATGTAGTTGGATTTTGCAACCAAGTTATGATTTTTATGAATTAGTTTCTCTCAATATTATCGTATGATTTCTACGGGTTACAATAATTGCATGATTGATGGATTGCAATATGATTGAATGTTTGTTTAGTCGAGTCTAGAATTGATTGAACTCACATCCATATCTATAGCTATTTTAGGGTTTTCATCGAGCGATAACCTTGAATACGAGTAGCATGATATGATTCTAGGTTGTAGTGATACATCCTCGTAGTCATATGTGGAAATTGACCTTTGTTCGAATTGTTTGCGCAATGTATTACAATTGCATTGATTAGCCTATTTCTGAAACTTAATGCTCCTAGGAATTGAACTTGATTAGCGCAAGGCGTTAGGTTATTCTTTAGGTAGATTTCACATACGCACCCTAATGTGTGTGTTGATAACTTTGGAAATTTACGGAGTATTCTTGCAATAAGGTATTCCATGGCTTTTGATGATAACGAGATTAAATACGAATTCTATTCATATATTCATTAACTTGTTTACAATTGAAGATGAAACCTTTACCCAATATTTTCACATCCTTGATTTGCGTGTTTACTTTTATTTGTTTTGTTTTTTGTTTATTTTTATTTACACAATTTAAATTCTTAGGGTGTTTTATATAGGAAACCATAACAATTTGACAACCTAGACCTCTCTGTGGGATCGATCCTTTCTTGCCCTTGCTATATTTATATTTTGAGTAGTAAGAAAGTGTAATTATATTTGTGTCGCTTACGACAGCGATCATCACTCTGAGTTTGAACTACAGATGAGGAGATAGAAATTACTCCCTGGTTTAAGTGTCTCAGGGGAGCCCAAAATGCCATATGTCTCTGCACAGCAAGTGAGAGTTGTAAACTAGTGGTTGATTTGGATTGGAAGATTCGAAGACATCTTTCCTTCCAAATCAACCAACATTTTGTGGCCATAACTTCTATTGCATAATTTTCATACACCCCCTGCTATCCAGTTAGAGTACATTTGTGCAAAGGAGAAATCCAAATCATTACTAGCATTTATACCTACCACAGGAGGCAACAAAGAAACAGATTTCGCATATGGGCATTCAAAGAACAAATGCTTTAGAGACTCACAATCATGCTCACATAAAATACACCTCATGTCTATGTTTGCCTTGTGCTCAGCTAGTTTTTTCCTGACAGGTAGAGCATTATGTATACACTTCCATAAGAAAATTTTTATTCGTTGAGAAACGTTTAAGTTCCAAAACGATTTCCAAAAGAGTTTAATATCAGGGGCAATAGTATCTATTGCGGGATTTTTAAGTTTTCGATACATTGACTTAACAGTAAAGTTCCCATCATTAGTAAGTAACCATCTTAGTATATCATTTTTCAGCTTACCATTTGTATCAGTGAAGATTCTAATTCCTAAAATCTTGTCTGCAATTTCCGGAGCGAAATCATTCCTAACTTTCGTAACATTCCACTTTTTTGTATTTGAGTTTATCAACTCAGATACAAGTGTTAAAATATTTAGTTGACTACCACAATAATTTATGAGATTTTGTTCCATACCTGGAATCCATTTATCTGTCCAGATGTTGATTGACTTACCGTCGCCTACCTCCCAGCAACTGAAATTGTGAATCACAGAGACTCCCTACATAATGCATCCCCATATCCACGAAGCATTATAATGCTTCTTGGAATGGAATATAGTTGAGTGTTTAAAGTATTTGTTCTTAAGAACAGTACCTAAGAGGGTGTTCTGTTGAGTTGCTATCCTCCAAGCAAGCTTATCAATCATCGCTTTATTCATTTTGTTTGCTTCTTTAAAGCCTAGACCACCTACTTCTACTGGTTCGCACATTGAACCCCAACTAATAGGATAGTAGCCCTTAGAGTTTTTTTGTTTACCCCACCAAAAATTTCTTTGAACTGCATCTATCTTGTCTGTAATTTTTTGAGGCAAAGAAAAGCAACCCATTTGATATATAGGTAAACTAGAAAACACAGAATTAATTAGGATCTTTTTGCTTGCCTGAACCAATGTTGTACCATTCCAACTTTGCGCTTTGTTTTCCATATTAGTAACAATCTTATCAAAAGTCTTAATTTTTGATCTATCTACAAATAAGGGGGCACCTAAGTAAGAGTCGGTAATGCTTATTTTCTTTATTTTCAAAAGCCTAATCATAATTCTTTGATGTTTAGAATGGATTCTTTTACTAAAAAAAATGCCTGACTTAGATAAGTTTATGAGCTGACCTGAAGCCTTACTAAATTGATTTATGATGTTTAAGAGATTTTTACAACTTACAAGGCTCGCCTTTGAAAATAGCAGACAATCGTTTGCAAAGAGGAGATGAGAAATAGGGATATTATTCCTAGATATTTTTATTCCAGTTATATGTTTGGTTTTTTCCTTAGCAGAAAGGAGCCTTGAGAAAACATCCATACATATTAGGAACAGGTAAGGAGATAACGGATCTCCCTGCCTTAATCCTCTAGTAGGAGTGAAAATTCGCCAGGCAAACCATTTAAAAGAACTGCGATGGAGGCAGTAGATACACATTGGTGGATTAAACTGCACCACTCATTACTAAAACCAAAAACAGATAAAGTTTGAATTAAAAAGTTCCAATTGACCCTGTCGAAGGCCTTGGACATGTCAATTTTAATACCTAGTCCTCCATTTTTTGTTTTCATTTTCTTAATTGAGTGGACTACCTCATGAGCCACCACTATGTTGTCTGCAATTTGTCTAGAAGACAAGAATGCAGATTGGAAAGGAGAAATCATGTTTTCCAAATGAACTTTTAATCTATTTGCTAATAGTTTAGAAAGAATTTTATAGGGGGTATTACTCAGTCCTATTGGTCTGAAGTCACTAGGAGATTTAGGCTATTTTATTTTGGGAATCAAGAAAAGAAAAGTCTCATTCAACTTTGGGTTAATTTTTTTCGTTACAAAAACATTTTGAATTATAGTAACAATTTGGTTCCCAACTAGAGACCAATTATGTTTGAAGAAACTCACCGGGAATCCATCTCGTCCCGGAGATTTATTCGATTTCATTGATTTAACTACCTTCCAAACTTCATCTGAAGTTGGTATTTTTAAAAGGTTTATATTATCCTGTTCAGATATAACTCTAGGAATTAAGTTCATAAGTTCTTGTTCTAGAACAGTCGGAGATTCAGTGAGAGAGTTTCGAAGTGAGATTTTAATTCCTCAGCAATTTGGGGTTTCTGCTTCAAAATTTCCCCATTTTGGTTTAGAAGACAATCTATTTGATTGCGTTTCCTTCTTTTTAAAGTTTTTTTTATGGAAATACTTTGTATTTCTTTCTCCAAGTTGGACAAAGTTGTCTCTGGACAACTGTTTAGCGATTTCCTCTTGAGTATCGTATAGTTTTTCTAAGTCCAAGAGTTTCTGGTTTAGAAGTTGTTTTTTATTATGGTCTCTATTAGACGACTGAAGTAAATCAATACTAGTTAGTAACTTTTTGATTTTCTTTTCAGGAATTCCAAAAACATCTTTGCGCCAAGTCGTAAGATTTTCTCCTAAGAGTTTTAGATTATTTAGCACTACATCAGTAACATTGAGCAAAGAAGAATCCCAAGTATTCATGATTAACTGAATACAAGAGTGTTCTTTAAGCCAAGTGTCAAAGAACTTAAAAGGGAAATTAAGATTATGAGCCGAAAACGGAAAAAGGTCCATCCTAATTGGACAATGATCAGATCCAAAAGAAGGAAGATGGGTTACGAAAGATTCAGGAAAATGAGATATCCATTCATCATTTGTATAGGCTTTATCAAGCCTTTCCTGAATGTTTCTATTTCCATCTCTATGGTTATTCCAAGTGAAAGAGTTCCCTTGAAAGCCTAGATCCGATAAGCCCGCTCTTTGAAGCAACCTTTTGAAAGGTTCAGCTTCCATACTACTGAAAGGAATCCCTCCCATTTTCTCAGCGGGACTAAGAACCTGATTGTAATCGCCAATTACAACCCATGGATATTTGAGTGAGCTATTCTAGAGGATATATCTTCTAGAAATTCCCAAGACTCAAGTTTCGTAGGTTTATAAGGGTTTCCATAAAACGCAGTCAAAAGCCAAAAGTTATCATAGAAGTTAGTTTTGATCAAAACATTTAACATATTTGTGTTTGAATGCACAATTTCAAAGTGAATACCATCCACCCATGCCAAAGCAAGACCACCTGCTTTACCAATTGGGTCTACAAAGTAGCAATTAGGGTAATCAGTCAGTAGTTTTTTTAAGAAGTATCTCTGGGACTTAGTCTCAGATAAAAATAAGATTTCTGGTTTTTCTATTTTTATTATATGATCTAAATGTTGCTTAGTTTTCTTTGTTCCACACCCTTGAGTATTCCAAGCTATAATCTTCATTATGTAAAACAGAAAACTTTTAAATAAACTAAAAAGCTAAGTGAGTTATGACCCTAATTTAAAGATCAAATGAAAGTAGAGAAACAAGAAAAAACACAATCTGGTTTTAGGTAACAAGTCTATAGTTATCAAAGCATAAAGACAGAGAACTGAAAGATGTAAAGGGAGCAAGTCTACAATTATCAAAGCATATAAGACAGTATTGAATTGAAACAACAAAACATATATAAGAGATGATTAAGTTTACGAAAAAATACCTGAGCCCCCTGGTTTCCTTCATCAGCAGCCTTTGTTATGGAAGCAATTTTCTCTTCAATTGGAATTGTAACTGAAACCAAATTTTTTGATTCTCCTAAAAAAGACCCATATTGGTTAAATTCATTTTGACTCGAAGTAGCCTGTAGGTGTAAAACAATAGGGGGAGGAGGAGGAGAATTAAAACGATTTGAAGCTGAACCACAAGGATCGACATTTGCCTCCGAAGCAGAATCCTTTGAAGAAGAAAATTCGCTTGAAGAAGACGAGAAAGTAATTATGAAAGCAGGTTTCACCGTGATATCAGCTTCAGGAGTGAAAAATTGTTCATCAGAGAAGTGAGGAGATGAGAGATCTATAAAATCTGTAGCAGCAGAAACTGATTCACCCAGACCATAAGAGATGTGATGATTACACGCCGGAGCAGCTGAAGATGATTCCCCCAAACAATAATTTGCTTTTTCAACTAAGTCCCCTAAAAGACCGTCTGCCCTAATTTTGAAATCCCAATATGAGATTTCTCTATAATCGGGTAAAGGAGAAAATGTAGGTGTAACTGGTGAATAATCCGAATATGGTCGCTTACCCAAGTTAGACGGGTATCCACCCATATCCGAATCCGACCCGACAAGAGAGACTGTTAGATCGTCTGACTCACCTTCCTCAACACCCCTTTCAGATGAGTCTGAGTCAGGTCCATACAGACGATCCAGAAAATCATCAGCATTCATAAGATCATAATCATTAATATCTTCTAAAACAGAAGATGGGGAAAGAAAAGCCGGAGAACTCATCGATGCATCAGAAGTAAAAGCCAAATCAATTTGTTCATCTATTAGGACCTTAAACTCGTCTTCCCAGCTTTGCGATTCATCATCTGAATCTATGTAAGGGGAATTATCATAGATACCTTCTAGCATACGGTTTTCAACAATAGCACAGTTCGTTTGAACATGTCCCAATCTATTACAGGAAAGGCAAACTCGATGAGGAAGATTCATGTATACAAAGTGAATCACGGATTCAGGGTTAAACCCAACCTTTGCTCTAACAGAATTAGGAAGTTGTTTTTCAATGTTAAGCTCAACTTTGACAAAAAGAGGGTCTCCTGGTTCAGGAATAACACTTGGGGGATAAATTTCGGAGACCCTACCAAGCTTCTTACACATCCTAGCTATGATGCTGTCATGGTAATGAAAGTTTTGGAGGTTTAGGAGCTTCTTAATTCCTTATTGGGATTAAGAATATGTATTCAGCTGTTTCAACCTTTCTGATGTTAGGTGAGGTTAGTTCTATAAAATGGTAGAACCGAACAAGTTTTTGACTGTTTTATAATAGTAAATTTGAACCATGAACCAAAGACGCTCTAGAATTCACTGCAGAATACAAATTTAAACTAGGAAAGAAAAAAAATAAACACACAAAAACCGGATGACGATACTGGAAGATGTGCCCATACTGCTGGTAATACAGACGGTAATACAAACTTAAATTATGCATAATAATTAAGACTGGCTTTCTTCTTCGCTTGAACTTGAATAATACCTTCGTTAAAGTCTTCATGGATCACCTGGAATTCAAACGTAAACAAGTCAGCTAATCCTCATAGTAACAGCAGTATAGTGCTGACCAATAATTGTGTTTATTATATAGTACCAATGAAGGAATAGTAGAGTGGGAACTGAGAACATATACAACTGTACTGTATTATTTATAGGTACTATCAGGGGTAACTAACACCTATTCCTAGATGACAGTCCTTAAAATCTCATGAAGCACATATAATTTACCAAGAGGGCATGAACAATTTCTGGGCATGATCTAGAGTTGACTGTAGTTAGAACGTTCTATCTTTCTTTTATCTGGAGGGGTCATACTGCTGACCAATAATTGTGTTTCTATGGTACTACTAATGAAAGAATAGCAGACTTAGAACATATACAACTACTGTATTATCAAAAGCTTACACCTCGTGGTGCTAAAATCTCATGAAGCACACATCATTTACTAATAGCCGTGAACATTGTCAGGGCATGACTAGTGTAGAATGTAGTTAAATCATTCTATCTTTCTGTTAATTAGTTATTCTGAATGTGCGAAACCAAAATTACTTGTCGCATTAGTCGTTTATCTACATTTAGCTACCAGAGTAGTTGTGAGGCTTAAGTTTAGGACAGAGAAACAAAAATTAGGATAACAGCAAGGCCCTTTATGTACCTCAGTTGCATCTCGACGCAAAGCCAGCATACCAGCCTCCACACAGACAGCTTTCAGCTGCGCCCCATTGAAATCATCTGTTGAACGAGCCAACTCTTCAAAATTGACATCTGGGTTCACATTCATTTTCCTTGAATGGATCTGCAATTCAATCAGAATAATCAGCATAAACAAACCAAGTGAGTAGCAGAACAAAAAATGCAAAGTATGAACAGCTTAAAATACCTGCAATATTCGAGCTCTAGCTTCTTCGGTGGGATGTGGAAACTCAATTTTTCGATCCAAACGACCTGAACGCATGAGGGCAGGATCCAGGATGTCAGCTCGGTTTGTTGCTGCTATCACCTGCAGTTAACCATGACATATATTTGAGTACTACTCACTGGTACTAATGCTTCGAATGTACATATAAAGCAATGATATTCATCATCCCAGCTAGGAACCTATAAAAACGTTTCCTACATACTCATTGAGACCGTTCAACATTTCAAGTTTATCATAACAAAGCCAACAAACAGAATTTAAAAAATAAACTTTTGACACTTCGCAACAGAACTTTAGTGAGAGACTAATTATCTAGACACTCTGCATGAAAGAGCATCTGAAACATTATACTGTATATCTCACAGAAGAACACAACCAACTGATATTACTGTATATAAGAAAAGATACCGACTTTTATACGGTCATCACTGCTGAAACCATCAAGCTGATTCAGCAACTCCAACATAGTCCTTTGCACTTCCCTATCTCCACTCACTTCACTGCAATGGTATGGCTACTATGTTATATACACACAATATAGTGCAGAAAAAATGGTTCACAAATGTATGTTTTCAACCATTTGGCACAAGTAAAATAAAGGTAAGGAACACAAAATACAAGAACAAAAATATGAATACATTTACTCCATTCGATGTATCGCAACTTTGATTATGCTACAATTTCTGAATCCTACCGTAAGGAGTTCTAGTTTTAACCACCGCACCACATGCCTGGGGTGTGCCTAAAGTCTTTAAGAACCCAGTTACAAGATGTAAACATCTATCAGATATCTCTGATGCTCATGGTGATCTCTCCCATTATTAGCATATCTTGGCTACTCAATGAGGATGGGTTGAGAAAAAAGAGATAGGGGAGCCTCTAAGAGCACAGGTGCTAAAAGGCATACCTGTCAAATCTTTTGGTACCAATTGCATCGATTTCATCTATAAAGATGATGCAGGGAGACTTCTCCTTTGCAAGCTGAAAGGCATCACGAACGAGCTTTGCTCCATCTCCGATGAACATCTGAATACATTCCAAGTCAGCATGCAATATCACTTATACAAGTTCAACTGTTCAGTAACAAACAGGGGTTAAAGAATTCTTGAAGGATTGAAGGGAAACCTGAACAAGTTGTGGCCCTGCTAGCTTCAGAAAAGTGGCATTAGTCTGTGCTGCACAAGCTCGAGCCATTAATGTTTTCCCCGTTCCAGGAGGTCCATACAAGAGGACCCCTTTGGGTGGGCGAACTCCTAATTTCTGAAACCTCTCTTTGTGTGTCATAGGAAGAACAATAGCCTCCACAAGTTCTTGAATCTGCGAAAGCAAAAAAAAAAAGAAAAAAGAAACAGGGTATCCCATGAAAAAAGAGTTCAGCACTTTGAAAATTTTGCATGCTTTCATGTTTGGAAGAAGAAATGCACCTGCTTCTCCAACCCTCCAATATCATTATAATCTTCAGTTGGCTTTTCATCAACTTCCATTGCCTTTACACGTGAATCATATTCCGATGGAAGAGTGTCCAAGATCAAGTAACTGTCTTTGTTAACACCAACCAAATCCCCAGGTTTTAGCTTATCAGGATCCACTAGACCAATAACAGGTAGAAAGATTGTCTGCAATAAACACGAACAACTCAATAAGAAATACAACATCGATGATAAAGCGTCTTAGAAGCGAACCCGTAGGAAAAAGATAATGTCTTGTTGTGTCCTGTGCGAACAGTATGGAAAGTGCAACATTTAACAATGACGGATCATAGAGGATCAGACGAAATTAAAAGATTATGAAAAGGCATTCAACCATTTTCATTCCTTCAGCATAATCACCCATACAGTCTATTTATTGTAAACCTAAATAACTACAATGAACTATAACCAACTGTTAACAACTATAGATCATTTAACCCAGACACCATATCTGACTCATATATTTAAACCTCATCCATTTGTAGCAGAATACCCCTCAAAACCCTAATCACACGAATCACAGTCTCTTTACAGATAATTCATGAAATCACTCCAAATTACTAAGTGAATCACCCTAAGAAGCACATAACAGAACGAGTTCCCAAGGGGTACATCATATACACAATAAACAAAAATGAAATCACTTTTTTACCTGACGTGTAGATGTTTTCAATACAACACATTTTCCCTTCCTTTGTGAGTCGAGATCAACATTCGCACCATCTTCCTCAGCATCTTCCTCGGGATTCATCTCCAATATCTACGTAAGAAACACGAAATTTACACATTTCTCTCCCAAAAAATCCCAAAATCTAGGGTTTCAAAAATAAAATTCTAGGTATAGAAAATTAACCAAAGTAAATCTGTCTACTTAGCTAAACAATTTCAACAAACTCTAAGAATGAGAGAGATTTAACTTTGTATACCTCGACGATGTTACCGACTAAGTAAGGTAACTGTTTATTAAGCTTGATCTTCTCTTGATTCTCTTTAATCTTATCTTTAAATGATTCTAATTCCATATTTGTTCTTTGCAATTCTTCCTTCATTACCAACACCAAACAAAAAAAATCGTTAATTATCCCAAATAAATAAATAATTAAAATTAAATAAATTTGTTTTTTGTTTTCTTTGAAATGAATCTAGAACCTTGAGGATACGAATTTCGGTGTCGAGCAGTCTAGAGTTTCTAACAATATCATCAGTGGACATTGAAGCAAGTTGATCATCTTCGAAGGAGCTGTCTTCAACCATTGCAGTCGCCATGATGAGAGCTAGAGAGAGAAGGAGAGAGATGTAGAGGAAACAAGTGAAGAAGAACTGAAAGAAATCGTGAGAGAGAAGAAAATATATACTCAGAAGTTTGCTTTAGCTTCACGGTGGTTGGGCTGGGCTGGGCTGTATTAAAAAAATAAAGCTATGATATTTTACAAAATTGGCCCAATAAAATTTCCGATCTTAATACTATTTGTGCACCAACTGTGTGTCTGACTCTGAGAAAAGTATTGTTTCTACGGAAAAAAAAAAAAATTGATGCCTTTTATGAGTTGATACTACTATTCGTCTATTCCACTTAGAGCATCCACAGTGGGAGACCAAAACTAAAATTTTGGTCCAAAAACCAGACGCAGTGGAGAAGGAGTAAAGATTAAAGACCAGTAAAACAAAAAACCAAACCAAATTTGGTCTTTAGTTTGGTTTTAGTCGGGCGTAATTTAAAGTTGATATCGATGGAGCGGGGTGTTGGGATTGCGCTCCGATGATGGGGCGTAACTCAAAGTTACGCTTAAAATTAAAAAAAAAAAATTTGGGCGTAGTTTGAAACTACGCTTGATGGAGCGTGACGAGTTGATTGCGCCTGATGATGATGGGGCGTAACTTTGAGTTACGCCCCATAACAAAAAAAAAAAATGGGGCGTAGTTTGAAACTACGCCCGATGGATTTTAGTCTGCACCTTAGTGTCACAGGACGGAGTAAAACAAATTTTTTGAGTTTTTTTTGCTCTTTGCTCTTTGGTTATGGTCGCACCACTGCAGTTGCTCTTAGTGAGTTGATATTACTATTCCACTAACTAGTTCATAGTACTGATATATACACTAAGGCTAGCTTATAAATACTATTATTTGGTATGAGCTACTAAACTGACTATTGAATTGAAAGTGGAAAGAGAAAGCAAAGAGGATGTTTTATTTCTCAAGTTTTTGTTACATCCAAAAATGTAAACTGCTCAGGCTATTTACAGCAAACATGAAGAAGTAATACAACGACACGTGCTAACTGTACTTGGTCCTTAAGCTATTGATAGTTATCTCAAGTTTAGGCGGTTTTTCTTAACCACAAAGTAAATCTAGTGAGACCTGGATTGTTCATTATCATGAACGGTCAAAGGAGGTGAGAATTCTCTGGAATTCACTCTAGTAATTTTGGATTGAGATAAAATGGTGGGCCATCCTTTAACTCATGCTTACGTAACATTCCCCTTGGACCACCATTTCTAAGAATGTTGCCTCACTAAAACCTTGCCGGTAAAACCCAGTAAGAAAAAACCCGGACGAAGGGAAAAGAGTACAACAAAAATTTTAGAATGGTGTTGCACACGCATATGCTGCCTCATTAAAACCTTGACAAGGAAAACCCAGTGGGACAAAACCTTGACGAAGGAAAAAGAGTACATCGCGTTATAGTCCAAAACTCCCCCTGATCGAAACCTCCATTAATTTGTCTGCTTGTACATGTGGCGCATTCCGATTCCATATACCAGCTTCCTGAAAACTTTTGTTGGCAGAGACTTGGTGAATAGATCAGCATAATTCTCACAGGAATGTATCTTCTGGATATCAATCTCCTTATTTTTCTGGAGGTGGTGAGAATAAAATAACTTCGGTGAGATGTGCTTTATTCTATCACCCTTGACGTAGCCTTCTTTCATTTGCGTTATGCATGCCGAGTTGTCTTCACAAATTGTCGTTGGCGCATTGGTTATGGAAGCCAGACCACAAGAGCTTCTGATGTGCTCGATTAATGACCGTAACCACACACATTCCCTACTTGTTTCGTGGAGGGAAATTATTTCTGAGTGATTGGAAGAAGTAGCTGGAATGCTCTGCTTACAGGAGCACCATGAGATTGCAGTACCACCGATGGTAAAAATGTACCCTGTCTGAGATATTCCTTTATGATGGTTTGATAGATATCCAGCATCTGTATACCCTGTTATCTGCGAACAGTATAAAAAGTCTTTCGAGTAGAACAAACCCATGTCAATAGTACCACGAAGGTAACGAAAAATATGTTTTACCCCTGTCCAATGTCGTTTCGTTGGCGCATAACTATATCTGGCTAGTAAGTTTACTGCAAAAGAAATGTCAGGCCTAGTACATTGAGCTAAATATAACAAAGCCCCAATTGCACTTAAATATGGTACTTCTGGACCAAGCAGTGCTTCGTCCTCCTCTTTAGGATGAAATGGATCTCTTTTGGGATCAAGAGATCTTACAACCATTGGGGTGCTAAGCGGATATGAACAAGAATTTCGCTTTCATAATGCTCAAGTTGTAGGACAAGACAAAACTTTGTTTTACCGAGATCTTTCATATCGAACTCCTTCCTTAAGCATTCAATTGCTTTGGAGAGTTCATCAGGAGTTCCAATTAAATTGATGTCATCTACATATACAGCTATTATTGCAATTCCAGATTCTGTCTTTTTAATAAACACACAAGGGAAAATAGGATTGTTTACATATCCCTCTTTTATTAGGTATTCACTGAGGCGATTATACCACATTCGCCCGATTGTTTCAATCCATATAGAGCTCTATTTAATTTTAGTGAATACATGACGTGGTTTCCCTTCAGGTAATTTGAATCCTTCTGGAAGTTTCATATAAATATATGTATCTAGCTTGCCATATAGTACGCAGTGACCACGTCCATTAGATGCATGTTAAACCTTTCAGAGACTGTCAGACTAATTAAATATCGAAAGGTAATTGCATCCATAATAGGGGAATATGCCTCTTCACAGTCAATCCCAGGTTTCTGCAGAAACCCTTTGCCACTAGTCGTGCTTTATAGCGAACGACTTCATTTCTCTCATTACGCTTTCTTACAAACACCCATTTGTAATCCACAGGATTTACATTTTCTGGTGTCTGTATTGGGCGCCCAAAAACATTGCGTTTAGCGAGAGATTCCAATTTAGCTTGGATTGCCACTTTCCACTTAGGCCAATCGTCTCTTTGTCGACATTCCTCTATAGAGTGTGGTTTAATATCATCATTATCTGCGGCGATTTCAGTATCTACTGAGAATGAAAATATATCGTCGACAATTACTGTATTACGATCCCACACTTCTCTGCCGCATGCGTAATTTATGGAAATTTCCTCATTCACAGGTACCTGTGTCTCAGCCGAGACTTTATCCTCTTCAGAAGGTTCATCAGAGAAAGTGGATCGTTCTTTGATAGTCTCTTCAGGAGCACTATTTGTAGCCTCTTCAGGAGCGCTACTTTTGATTGAGACAGATTGGCCCTTCCTCTTTCAAGGGACAGAATCTTTTGAACCAACTGGTCGTCCACACTTCAGGCGTGGCTTTGATGACTCATTTGCCGCTGAACTCCCAATTTGTCATGTCGGTACATCAATCCGAGCTGGAGCATTTCTAGCAGGCACATAAGATTTTGTAATTAGACCAGTATCAGTATATGCATCAGGCATTTGGTTTGCAATATTTTGCAGATGTATAATCTTTTGCACCTCAATTTCAGATTGATTAGTGCGAGGATCAAGATAAGACAGGCTTGGTGTGTACCAAGTTATTTCATGTCGTTCTTCCGACGGCTTACCATCTCCCCCTAACTGCGGGAAAAGTGTCTCATTAAAATGACAATCTGCAAATGTAAATGTAAAGACATCACCTGTTAAAGGTTCTAAATACCTTATAATAGACGGTGAATCAAAACCAACATAAATACCAAGGCGACGTTGTGGACCAAATTTAGTACGTTGTGGTGGTGCAATAGGCACATAAACAGCACAACCAAAAACACGTAAATGTGAGATATCTGGTTGTTGTCCCAAAAAAAGTTGTAAAGGGGAGTATTGATAGCTAGTAGTTGGTCTAAGCCGGACTAAAGTCGTAGCATACAAAATAGCATGTCCCCGAGAGGAAACTGGTAATTTAGTCCTCATAAGCATTGGTCGAGCAATTAACTGAAGATGCTTTATAAAAGACTCAGCTAATCCATTATGAGTGTGCACATGTGCCACAGGATGCTCGACATCAATACCAACTGAAAGGCAATAAGCATCAAAAGCCTTAGATGTAAATTCACTAGCGCCATCAAGTCGGATGGACTTAATAGGAAAGTCCGAAAAATGGGCACGCAACTGAATAATCTGGGCAAGCAGTCTGGCAAACGCAACATTACGTGTTGATAATAAGCAGACATGAGACCATCTAGCAGATGCGTCTATCAATACCATAAAGTATTTGAATGGCCCCACATTGTGGGTGGATAGGCCCACAAATGTCACCATGTATCCTCTGTAGGAATGTTGGTAATTCAATAATAACTTTGGTTAATGATGATTTTATAACCAGTTTTCCCAAGGAACAAGCAACACAATTCATATCCTTGCTTAACAAAAGCTTCTGGTTTTGTAACGGATGTCCATGAGCATTTTGTATTATTCTACTCATCATGGTAGAACCTGGGTGTCCAAGTCGGTCATGCCAAAGTTTAAATAATTTAGGGTCATTAAACTTCTGGTTAATGACACCATGAGATTCGGCTGTTCGAATTCTCGTAAGATACAACCCAGAAGATATAGCCTTAAGCCTCTACAACGTGCTTTTGGCACGCAACAAATGAAGTAATATATAGGTACTCCATATCATGCTCATCTGCAGTTTCAAGGTGGTAACCATTACGCCGAATATCTTTAAAACTCAACAGATTCCTCTGGGATCTGGTAGAATACAAGGCGTCTTCAATAATTACTTTTACCTGGTAGAATGATACGCGCTCTTCCGGAGCCGTCTATCAGACTACTCGAACCCGAAATGGTATTCACATGGCCTTTAAACCTCTTTAAGGTTATAAAATATTTATGGGTTCGAAAAATTGTGTTTGGTGTTCCACTGTCAACCAAACAAACATCCCCATCGTCCATTTTGGATAGATTACTTCTGGAATTCATATCTTTCAATACAAATAGACGAGAAAAATTAACAAAAGTACTACCAAAATGTCCACTTATATTACACCAAAAAAATGTGGTATACATCACAAAAAAAAACACACACCAAAAAAGGACAACAAAAGCAAAAAATATACAGAAAACACAAGGAAATATACTACATGGCATAAGGAAGAAACAATTCTACAGCTCATCGAAATAAAACTGACTAGGCTCGCCACCTTCAGGGTCGACGAGATAATCAAATACATCCAAGTGGGTATCACTGGTACTAGGTGCACTGGCTTCTATTAAATTTGTCTATGTGTCTTCGGCAGGTCGCTTCAGGGACGCCTGATAACGCTTAACAAAATATTCCTGCGTACGACAGGTACGCTGCCAGTGACCAGTCAAACCACACCGATAGCAAAAATCTTTCTGAGGAGGTTGACTAGAAGAACCCTTTCCTTTTTCTTGCTTCGGTTCCCTTGGTTCCGCAATTTTCAGCAGTCGTTGGTACGGCTGGTAACGAGTACCTTTTCCCAGTTCATTTTTGTGGCCCCCACGTTGGTTTCCTTTACCATTTCCACGTTTGCTTTTGTTACCATGATTATTTCCCCGCCCGAAAAACGTAGTTGTGTGTGCTTCAGGCACCGCTGCGGAACCAACGGGGCGAGATTCATGGTTTCTTAACAAAAGCTCATTATTCTGCTCTGTAATCAACAAACAAGAAATTAGCTCAGAATATTCTGTAAATTTACGCTCGATATTGCTGCTGCGGGAGCACATTCGAGGTATGAAAGGTTGTAAATGTTTTTTCCAACATTTGTTCGTCAGTGACAGTTTCACCGCACAATTTCAATGTTGAGGTGATTTTAAATAGAGCAGAGAATTATAAGCTTCCACTGATCGAAAATCTTGCAGCCGCAAGTTTAACCAATCATTCCGAGCCTTTGGAAGTATGACCAACTTCAGGTGGTCAAACCGTTTTTTTCAGACAGTTCCACGGAGTAAATGGGTTTTTAACTGTCAAATATTCCTTTTTCAAATCATCGTGGATATGGCGAAGGAAAATTAGAGCCGTAGCGCGGTCCTGGTTGGACGCGTTGTTTTCTTCCGTAATAGTATGCCCGAGGCCTTTTAACTTCCAAATAAAGCTCGGCATCAAGTGCCCAAGAAATATAATTATTTCCTGAGATATCAAGACCTGCGAATTCGAGTTTCGTTAGATTTGCCATTTAAGAAAAGTACTCAAAGAAACAACAGCTACCTATACTCCCTGTATTTCAGTTATTGAATAATAGTAGCTTGGCCATCGAGCGTCGGGAGCGATTCGTGCTGATAACGTTTTATGAGTTGATACTACTATTCCACTAACTGAGTTGATATTACTATCCCACTAAGTAATTCATAGTACCGATATATACAGTAAGGCTAGCTTATAAATACTAGTAATTATTTGGTATGAGCTACTAAACTGACTACTGATTTGAAAGTGGAAAGAGAAAGCAAAGAGGATGTTTTATTTCACAAGTTTTTATTACATCCAAAAATATAAACTACTTGGCTATTTATAGCAAACATGAAGAAGTAATACAAGGACACGTGCTAGATGTACTTGGTCTTTAAGCTATTGATAGTTATCTCAAGTTTAGGCGATTTTTCTTAACCGCAAAGTAAATCTAGTGAGACCTGGATTGTTCATTATCATGAACGGTCAAAGGAGGTGAGAATTCTCTGGAATTCACTCGAGTAATTTTGGATTGAGATAAAATGGTGGGCCATCCTTTAACTCATGCTTACGTAACAATGCCAAAAATGTGATGATTTATTAACATGAAATAGGTACATTATCAGCTAATAAAAGACTCTCAATAATACCATGAGGTTTATCAAACCAGACCCTAGTGACTCCGAATTTCCTGTTGTATTTAGCTAACTTATCAGCAGGTTTATTACAGATTGTAGGAACAAAATGAAAGTCCCATTGTGGGATAGTTTTAAGACATTCAATGGCATCTAGCAAAATATTTTCATTTTCCCAAGCTATCACTGGTGCCTGCCTACTGATGTAGCTTTCGATCCCTACCAATTTTGTTTCCAAAACTACATCTGTATGTTGCAGGTCCCTGCTTCATTTGACAACATTGAGAAACGCCAGACATTCTGCTTGTTCAAAGTCTTTTAGTCCTGCATAGCATTTTGCAGAGCTTCCCCACTATTTTTCTATGGAATTTTCCACATCAAACCGATAAAAACTAATTTAGTATTTCAATGAAAGAGTGTTTTAAAGACATGTAAGCTGAAAATCATTTACAATATATCCAATTGTAAAACCAAATTGCATGGTGTAATAAGTGAAACTAGGATGTAAATGTACCGTTTCACATCTCTTTTTATAGTTACAACCCAATTTTATATAACATTCTTACTTCTTTGGTGGGATTCCCCTTGCTAACTAATAAATTATGAATAACTATGTCCCTGTAGCGCCCCCAAAGCTAGTAGCTAACTAATCCAAGAGATTAACTAAATACAGAGGCACCAAGAATCTAGACCATATACTTTAACATACAATTAAGAAATCTTCTACAAAACTAAACCCAAAATCTAGTCCCGCTATGAGATATATAATACAAAAAATCCTCTCGAATGATACATATAACAATAGTCATTTAGTTTACAAATAAAATATACAACATAGTAATCATAGTCGAAGTTAACCAACTAACGGACTCAACTCCTCGAAGCTTCCGCTGCGCAACTTTGATCTGTCTCTGAAACTGAACGTGGGAATGGGTGAGCACATCATCCCTGGGGTGCCCAGTAGAAATAACATTTAACTTTCAAGTAATCATTGGAATGATTTGAAAACAATTCATGTTTTCCCGAAATACTAAAACACAAGTTACACAACCAATTTCACAGAGGTAAACATTCATGTATATGGAACTAACTCCTTCTTCAAACAATGTATATATTGATTGTCGACCACTTCCTTACACACCTATTATGCATAAAAGCTCGAATTCATGTAGATATAAATGAAGGAGCCGTATCCTATATACCACAAATGGAAATTCTTATTTCCCAAACAATTCATAAAGACAAACAAAGCATTACAATTCCTTTCCAAGCAATGGAAAGATTAAAAGAATCAACAGTTCTTTCGGAATTTAAAATAAAACGATGCATGGAATACACAATCAGACAATGCATGAATTTGTTAAACATAAACTTTTGTGAAAGAAAACAACAATAATCACAAAAGAATTAAATGCAAATTCCCACCTCTTTTGATGACAAGCCACGCCTACCTCGAGATCCACGATCCACTGGTTCATCCTTTGAATCGATCGTTGTTAATAAAGACTAATTGTTAATCATACAAGAACTCTAAGAATCTAGCCAAAATGGCTCACACAAGAATCATACAAGTCTATCTAATGGTTCCAAGCCCATTATGGATTTATAGCTTTTCATTCTCTATCTTTACCGTAGCTAAGGTTTACTAATCCAGTTAGGTTGATTCTATAGTCCACTAGCTACGTCTTATAAATATCTACAATATTGTAGAAGGAATTAATGTTGATTCGGACCATAAGGGTCCAATTCATGTTCATTACGAACACTGGCTATAAGCCCAAGTTCACTAAGTAAGCCCATTAACTAAGGTCCAATCCATCTGAGTCAACTAGCGGTCACTAACGGTCAAAAGAGTCAACAGACGGTCAACGTCCAAGGTCAGGTCAACTGGTCAAACTTAGTCAAAGGATTCAACTCAGTCGAGACAAACTGAGTCATACAGAAAAGAAGACTAAATTAGACTGAATTTGTTCAGTCAGACAACTACCACTTCAGGCCTGAGCTAAAGAACATGCCAAAGGTTCTTACATCCTAATTTTCTACTTATCAGATTACATTCCTACCTTTTATCATTGCAGCAACTCAATTATCTCAAATAACTATATAATTTATTTACAAATACAAAATCTGTTTACCTTAATATGCAGTTGCAGGCTTTCACTAAGGCCACTGCTATAATAGCATTACAATCAACTTCAGCTCAGACATCTCACAAGTACACTCAAGTTCCAACAACAATAACACTACCAACTACTATCCTCATATCACCTTCTATCTCTTTAACCATGACAACCAACATAACCCAACAACTTCAACTTGAATTACACATCATTCTAACCATCTCAGTACCTACACTGCTTGCACATTCAAACTTCTACAACCCATGTAACTCAGTTCATTATACAATCAAATATAACAACACCATATCTTCCCCATCACTATGATTATACAACACAACTCCAGTTCTCAACTACTGTTCTGTATCCAACAGTTACAAGCCTACCCCACCAATTACAGTTCTAACTCCAAGACAATCCAACTCAAACAGCCCTGCACAGCATATCCCAGTCCATACTTACATATCCATCACTACCAATACAAGACATCCATTCAATTAAGCTTCCTTACTCTTACTACAACCAACACAGCTCCATTCATACCAGCTAATCTCTGAGCTTCATAAGCATCACTAGTTCAATAACCACCACCAATATACTTAATTAAAACCACCTGCAAGAGTATCTCATAACCCAACATCATCTCAGCTTGCATCACAACTCATTTAAATCACAACCACCCTTCTTAGCTTCAATATGTTCTCCACCTGCTACTAAAATTACTCCAATAATAGTTCTGCGAATTCACTTATTCTTCACATTCATGTCTAATTTAATACATACTTAAATTCTAATAACACAACATAATAACTGAGATTCAATCCAATTGGTAGAATAAAAGATTACCTCATCTCCTAGACCAAACCAGTCTTCACTGCCAACACAGATCAGCTACAATCAACTTCATCATGAACTTCAAAATCACTGCTCAAACCCTAACCCTTGAATCCTTAATTAAACTTCTTCTCTGTAACCAATCCCCAAATTGAATACCCAATTCTTCTTCTTTGTTCTCAATACACAAAACCCATCTTCAATTAAACTTCTGAACCTTCAATTTCATCTTCAATCTCACGTAATCCCTTAATCAACTCAAGAACCCTAATTCAGTTCATCTTCTCACAAACCCTAACTTCCGTATCCCCTATTTCATTTCATACCCATCTATAATCATTCACCTGCAGCTCTAATTTCATCTTCTAAGTATTCAGAACATCAATCAAATCTATAAACTCTAATTCATATCTTCTCTGATTTAATACTTCCTCTTTTCTCCTCGTCCAGGCTAGAAAAACACCACCTCCATCGACAACCCATGACTCTTGTCTAATTCTCTCGACCTCAAAACCTCAGAACTCTCACAAGAATTCACAAGAGGTGAAGAACATAAGAAGAAGAAGAAGAAGAAGAAGAAGAAGAAGAAGAAGAAGAAGAAGAAGAAAGAAAGAAAGAAAGAAGAAGAATAAAGAGAAATAGAAAGAGAAAGAGAAACGAGAGTTATCTTCTCGACCGATGAAGATAAGAACAAAGAGATATACTAGGACACCCACTTGCTTTGATAAGGGAAGCCACAACGTGTCTGTGTTGCATCAATAGCGTTTTTCCGAGAAATAATAATTTTACCCTTCATACATATCTGAAGATATCTTCTTTATCCGGTATCCGAATGACATAATCGAGTAGTCCATTCCACGTAACTTTTCGAGATCTATCTAACGATACTAGTTTCATATCTAAATCGTTGTTAGATTAATTTTTATTAATTAACGTTCTTGTTAAACTAATCGAGTTATTATCGGCTAACACGTCTTTTGACTGGTCTAATTGCGTTGACGAGCTTGAGGGTCCTTACAGTCCCATTAGAACAATTACTATGGAGCAAAAAATCATCCACATCTTTGTGATGATCCACATCTTATGGACCAAAAAGTGCTACTATGAATGATCTTAACATCCATATGTTTGAGAAGTCAAGAGGGAACCCCTCAAATATGTGGAGGTATTTATCGAGAGTCCATTCGGTCATAGGATTATTTATTTTTATTGTTTTTCTTTGTTCGGTCACTCAAAGACCGGGTATAACAACTTTTTAAATTGTTTTATTATTTGAAAACAAATTCGGTTATATTTTGGCCGAATGATAATATTTTTTACATTTTTTAATATATCTAGAATAAAAAAGATAACATAGTGTTGATGGTAGATTTTATTTCAGGGCTAAAATTGTAAAACCAGTATTTTTACGCGCTGTCACCCTGCAAAGGGAAAGGCCGTTTAAAAGTGGCAATTCAATAAAATACACAAGATTCACCCAGAATAGTGCGTGCAACAGCAATCCCAAATATTTTGTGGATCTTATTAGCATTAACAATTAATGCATGATTTGCCTAGTACCTTCCGTGCTATGTTCTCAGCCGAACTCTCATTATTGGCAAGACATGACGACTGAGTGTTCACTCTCAGCAAAGTAACACGAATCTCCGTGCCAATATTGAGACATGCACGAAGTACTCACACAGGCTACATCACTCTTTGACAGAGAGAGTCTCGCATCGATGCGCTTTAGTTAGCCCTATCGAGCATGCTTAATTTCCTTAAGGAAAATCTAGACTGTCCATATCAGTCACAGAAATGATCGCGACCACATAAGTTGGCCGCACAATTTAACAAGCCTAGCCAAACCTTGGAAAAAATAGGTGATTGTCATGATGACCACCGATGGGCCCACTTATGCCTTAGCTGGTCGGGCATCACACAAACACCTCCTAGCATCATTAAACGCCAACCCTAAGTAGGATGGCCGTGCTGCTTTGTAAAGGTTCGATCGAACATAGACTGATCAAATCAGTCTTAAAATCATCACGACCATCTAAATTCGCCAGCAGGGAAACGCTAATACACACGTTGGCGGGCCCACTTTTCCCTCACTTGATCGGTTTTCTCACGACAAGCCATGGAGTAGAAAAAACGTTTGCTCAAACCATGGAGGGCGTAATGCTTCTAAGGGTCGCGGAATTCCACTAGTGTCTTAAATTGATCACAACCATCCAACTTAGCCAGCCTATTTGGATGGCTTAGATCGAACTTAGGACCATCAGGAAGGTGCACACACGTTCACCACTAGCCTAACGTGGGCCCCGCACGATCGACCTCCCCAAAGATAAGCGTAGCTTGCCAAACCGTTTGGCCAAAGTCACATGCGCGTGACTGTTTAAAACCCTAATTAGGGTTTGCGGCGATGCATATTTGTTGCAGTTCGATCGTGTCCATCCATCTTCGCCAGCCTAAACGGAGGGTGTAGTTATAGACTCAAGAGGTCCCAAAGATGTCGACATGATCACCGTGGGCCCACCTGTGCGTGTGACCGGTCGGCCAAGGTGGACCATGGCCGGGCGCCTCAAAACCCGTGCCCAAAGATGGCATGCCGTGGCCCACTAAAATCCTTTGCCGCAAAGGATTTCTGTCGCAAATCGATCACGACCACTCACCTTTGCCAGACAAATTGAGTGGCCTAGATTGCACCTCCACGAGACAGAGTGGCATGGACTTGTACACCGGCAAGCCGTCTACACGCGTGCTCGGTCGGTCCCACCAAAAACTTTGTCCATGCTTGATTTCGGTCAAGCTAAAGAGTGATGCTTGCGCACCTCTTTAAAACCCTAAAATCCATCAACGGTCGCAAACGTGTGCTATTGTAACACTAATTATGCGCTAACATCTAGAAAAGTAGTACACCTCTTTGAAAATGGTCGAACCTCATCTAGAAAAGTAGTGTTACTAATTATAACCTTGTCATATTGATTATGTGAATAACTATCTTCGTTTTCAAGGGTACTATTGGAAACACTATATTGGAAATTATGACTATCTTGAGCAGTTCTTTCCTGGGCCTCTAACAACATTTTCTGAGTCGACTCACATGACTTCCTGATTTTATCTAGGAAAGAAGGTTCACACATTGCATTGCTTTCGTCCATACCTAAGTTATTCATATCAGCGGAACTACGTGTCGACTCAAGTAACTTTTGTGCTGACTCAGCTAACTTACGTGCAGACTCTAGTAGAGAGGAATTTTGCTCGTATGACCGGTGGGCGTATGGATAGTAATTGGGCTCACCATGGTATGGACCATAACCTTCAAAAGTCTGATGTTCCCAACCACTATTCACATTATGGTCAAAGTAGTAACGTCCATTTTGAAACTCAGTCGGATATTCGTTGTATTGGCTATTGTAATACCAGTTCGACATTCTATTGCAGGGGTGTGAGTTGTCACACAAAATAAAACCCACTGACAGGGGATTCGTGGGTGGATAGAGTCTTACCTCCCGTACCAGACGGGCGATGAACCGTTGAAGTCGACTCAGGCCACCGACTCCGATGTCAGTGTACGAACCCGAGGGGCCGAGACAGTATCGTAACTGTCGTCCTTCCCTGCAAACAATTTATATTTAATTTCAACCCTTCCTTAGGGTTTTAAAAATAATGTCCAAGTCCAAAAATAAAGTCCAAAAATAAAAATGTCCAAAAAGGAAAAGAAAATTTACAAAAATAAAACCATATTTACAGTTTCTAAAAATAAAACAAAATAACTATATACAAAATCTTCTTGTATACTCCTTTGATTCTCTTTTTCTTTTCTTTCCTTCTTTGGCGATGCTTTCTTTTTATAGCACTTTTTCTTTCCTTGTAGCTTCGCTTCAAATCTGAAAAGAATCGAAAAATACCAAAACGCATAAAAAAGAACAAAAAATAATAAAAAAAACCTAAAACTAATCTAAATACAAGTCCGCCTCGGCGGCGCCAAAAATTGATGGTTATTTTCAATGATGTTGTAGTAAGAAAGGTGGTCGTTCACTCGGACGTGTAAAGATTGATTTTAGACTTAATGACAAACGATGATAATAATATTGAGAAATACTGGGACTTAGGATTCCACCAATTTTCATATTCATGTGGTTCAAATATCAACTCTATACAATTATAGCTCAAGTTATATCGACTTTAATTCTTTGCCAATGTAGATTTTTAGAATATTAGATGTAAATTATAAGTATGGCGCATCAACGAAGAGTGAGCTGTCATGTGCTTCTTTGAGAGTAAGTTCATCTTTGCAGCTTGTATTATTCAGGATGTTCATCTTGTATTATTCAGGACAATTACCTATCCCTTTTGAATTGTTGTGTTTTTATATGTAGGTTCTCTTGATATCCTGGTTACTTTGGAGCTTTACCATAGTGAGAGGCATGGTAGTCTCAAGGAATTTTTCATATGTTTCTTTTGGTTTGGCATCAGCTCTGCAGCTTTAACATTTTGATTTTTGCCTATCACACAAAAGTACCTAAGACTAAGCTTAACCTCGTTACCCTTAAAATCAGTCGTTATTTTTAGGGTCGTACAAAAATACGCTTTATCAGAGATGTTAAAACTAATTAACTCGTATATATGACTTGTATGAAACACATTTTCCACTAGTGATGTGGTTCAAATATCAACTCTATACAATTATAGCTTTTGCCAATGTAGATTTTAGAATATTAGATGTAAATTATAAGTATGGGCGACAAAAGTACCTAAGACTAAGCACGCGACATCAAACAAAATCACAACTAATTAAGAAAAATCATAATTCAAATTAAATTAGTGCAAAAAGTCATAAACGAATTAAATATAATTACCACAATCATGAAAAATAGCTTCTTCCATTGTTCCAGTGTTTGGTTTAGCTCCTCATTATTACAAAAAGAAAAAATAAAAGAATGAAAACTATTGTTGCTCGGTACGGGCTTCCGGCTCCCTAAAAAAAAAACCCCTCAAGTTGTCTCGTCAGACTCTTTTTATAATGCATCTTCTCGTCACGTCACCCCATGAAAATAAACTCACTTGCCTTATTAGGAAATCTCATTCTTTCTTTGTGCGATTTTTTATTGTATAGTTTAACCCTTGATTCCATAATTGGACTTGAAGTTATGGCACACGGAGTCATATTTAGAACTATTTAGGTAGTATCTCTTTTGTCTCCTTGTGAGTGTATATAATTATATATGCAGACTCCACTTTCTATTAGGGACCAAATTCCTTCCATTTTGGCTTCTTGTCATTTCGTATCCATAGCGATTGCATCACCTAGGTAAGATTCCTCCAACCGGTGATAGCCACGTGCCACCATATATATTCCCATATTCGAAGTTCTGGGCCAATTCTCCATTTTACGTTGGCATGACGACATACTTTCAAAACAGCGTATGCAAATCTTTAACTTTCCTTCTTCCATATATATACCAAATCCTTCCCCATCATTACAAGTTATCTTCTTTTCCATATGCGGGTGCAGATAGTAGTGGAGTGCCCCTTATCATTGGAGTGCCCCTTAGCAATTATCCTTCGGGTGTATGTTCAATATATTTCCAAGGTGACTTTAGTAATTTTCTCTCAGGGTCCAAATACTACTTTTTGAGCCAGTTTCTCCGCAAAGGCTTATTTCTCCAAAAACACCTATAAAGACACAAAATGCCTAAATAAGTACATAAATGGGTACTAACAATATATGAAATTGAGATCAAAATAGACACATAAATGCGTCTATCAATTTGTTTAGGGTTTAGATTCATTTCTCATCCACACACCCAAAATTACCAAAACCAGCAGAAATAGTTTTTACCCATAAATAACTGGCGACCACAGTGGGAGATTAATCTCTCGGTTTCAATATCAATCTTCAAATTCCCAATTTCATTTCTTCAATACCCGATTCAATTTCTTCAGTTTCGAAGGGGTAGATCTTAAATCCGTTTCAATCATTAACCCATTCGTTTCTTTTAATCACTGGGTCCAACTTTCATTATATGATGTATCCTCACCAGCTAAATTATTCGGAGGCCACGAATAATCCAAACCATATGGAAAGTGTGGCCAGGATGCTAGAGGATGTCCTAGCAAAACCAAGTTGGTACCGCCAGAAGGTAGAGTGAGATATTTCGTCTTTTAAACGATATAGCAGTCCGATTACAAGAAGGCTCGACAAGCGTTTACCTGGAGAGTATCACAAACGACGACGCAAAGAATGTTGAATCTTTATCTGGGAATCGTGTCTTTACCAGCGAAGATGCAGAAGGAACGCATGGCCACATCAGGGGACCAAGGAGAGACGAGCGGCATGATTCGGCTAACGAGGGAGGCCCAAAGCAATTCTACAAAGGAAAGGACTTGTCAGGAATGCCACAACCTTTATCGGATAAAGGGAAAGATCCAGCTTATGAAACCTTGCTGGAAGATTTGTATCTCAAAACCCTTGCTGAAGTACAGAAAGCAGTTCAATCTGCCGCGACTTTTCAGCCAAACGAAGAACTGCCTGAAAAAAGAGAAATCAGCAAAGTGTCACATGAATACATGGGCTGGGGTTACTCGACTCAGCCGCCTAATGGTAATACCATCACCGATACCAGGCACTCAAGAACAACAGCATCCCACCTAATAGTATCTCTTTTGTCTCCTTGTGAGTGTATATAATTATATATGCAGACTCCACTTTCTATTAGGGACCAAATTCCTTCCATTTTGGCTTCTTGTCATTTCGTATCCATAACGATTGCATCACCTAGGTAAGATTCCTCCAACCGGTGATAGCCACGTGCCACCATATATATTCCCATATTCGAAGTTCTGGGCCAATTCTCCATTTTACGTTGGCATGACGACATACTTTCAAAACAACGTATGCAAATCTTTAACTTTCCTTCTTCCATATATATGCCAAATCCTTCCCCATCATTACAAGTTATATTCTTTTCCATATGCGGGTGCAGATAGTAGTGGAGTGCCCCCTATCACTGGAGTGCCCCTTAGCAATTATCCTTCGGGTGTACGTTCAATATATTTCCAAGGTGACTTTAGTAATTTTCTCTCAGGGTCCAAATACTGCTTTTCGAGCCAGTTTCTCCGCAAAGGCTTATTTCTCCAAAAACACCTACAAAGACACAAAATGCCAAAATAAGTACATAAATGGGTACTAACAATATATGAAATTGAGATCAAAATAGACACATAAATGCGTCTATCAAACACCCCCAAACTTATTATTTGCTATTCCCGAGCAAATCAAATCTACAAAATAAAATCCCAACTCACTGTCGCAGGCATCGTCGATTGCATTTAGCGTATGCAACAAGCCTTTAAACCCCTAGGTGGCCCTAGTGGCCGAGTTATAGTCTCGGGAGGGTTTACCAGAGGTGTACCCACAAAACCTTTACTCCAGACTCTAGCTATCTACGCAGAACCTTAGAAGGCACTAAAGAATCTCCTTGGTTGGCATGCTTATTGACTACAGGAGGAAGTACCCTGATGCGAAATTCCAATTGATGTACACGAGTTTGCACTCAAGCATACTAAAAATTCATATATAAGTCACAGAGCTCTACTCAGATAGTTTCTGGACATCATAACCTAGAGTCAAAACTAATCACATGGATAGATCAAGAAGATGGATATAGAGAAAAACATAGATGGTTTTGATGTTTACTAAGTGAACGGTGTTTCCCATATCTGTCTGAAGGCCTCCGCCAAAATGAACCTATCATAATGGACTGAGATACTAGTCTGACTAATATCAACACACTGGCATATACAAGGGAACCAGTGGTCGATAATCCTAACTCTAGGTCAACACAACTGGCATATACAAGGGTTCCAGTGGTCGACTTTATTAAATTTATTCCGGTTGGTCTGATGGTCTGGTCTCTTTTTTTTTTTTATTTTTTTTTCACTTTTTTTTTTTTGGTATCTCAATCACTCTAATGCACCCTAGCATTGGTAACAACTTGATTCGTGAGCCCCACCTAATCACTTAGAGAAACATAGTTTAAAATAAACAAAACAAAATAAAAACAGAAGTGAAAAGGACTCAACGAGATATGGTGAAACTATCATGTTATTTCTAACACTTGAGCTCTGTGCTTTTATGAATAGACTCTTTAGATGTTTCCTTCTAATCAGATTGGTTCCTCAACTCCTACAACCAAAATGCTTCCATCCACTTAGATTGGTTAGTGCCATCCTTAATAAGCATAAATTTCTAAACTCTGGAGTTTAATAATGCAACTAAAACTTTCTCCCATACCCCCAAACTTAAATCTAACATTGTCCTCAATGTTATAATGATAAAATTAAAAGCATGAACAAGGAGAAACTGTTACCATTTGAAGCAAAAGAGTTAAGGAAAGATATTACCGTGTTGCATGAGTATTGGGTTACCTCCCAAGAAGTGCTAAGTTTAAGGTCTTCAGCCAGACTAAGAAAGGATTAGTCACCTCATAAAATCATAAAGTAATAGCCGAAATATTTGTGGGTCATCAAAACCAAATAGAGCTATCACAAGTAAAAGGAATCTGCAACATGCCAAGAAAATTAACAAATAAAGCACACCCTTGTCTAGTTTCCTGTTTAAGACAACTACATCTAGCTGTGGTTCAGGTTCAATTTCTATAACTGGGTCCAAATAAAATATTTGCACGTGCTGGAATTCCTCAAAGCTAAGATCCGGTTCAGGTTGTAAAGTCTGTAAAAACTCAAATAAGAACTTAGAAGCACATAATAATAACCTGAATAATTGCGGATCCTTAAAGTAAATCAGTTTTGACTCACACAATTGACCACGATGAAAGTGGTGGTCAATTTTAGGAAAATGTGTCAATTCTAATCTCCTAAAGTACTTAGGTTTAGCCTCAAAACTTAATAATTGACACATCTGAAACATATACGTTCCCACAATTGGTTGAAAAATATTTGGTGGGAAAACAAAATCAATCCGGGTATCATAGCCTGAATAAACCACATCAACCAGAGGATGGGTTTCTAACAACTGAACTTCTTCCTGGACATTATTAGGTTCTAGAGAACTAGTATGAAGGCAATCTGGCACAATGGTTGAGGCACATATATCAAGTCCCAAGTGAGGCACTGGGAGAATGATAATCACCCCCAAACTTAGAGTTTTGGGTGTCTCTAGATAGACTATCTACAATTTCCCTAATTTCTAGATCATCGGTATCCTGAAAATGGTCAGTTGCTTCTTCTAAGTTATAATCGGAAGGTGCATCCTCACTCATCATATTTGAAAGCTCTACGAGTTCATCTTCTTTGTCTAAGACTAATGTTTCTAAATCGTTAGACTCTAAAACAATATTCTCAGAATAAACTCTGTAAAGACCCTCATGCTCGTCAACGTTGTTAGACTAGTCAAGTGACGTTTTAGCCGATAATAACTCGATTAGTTTAACATGAACGTTAATTAATAGGAATTAATCTGACCACGATTTAGATACGAAACTAGTATCGCTAGACAGATCCCGCAAATTTACGCAGAATGGAATACTCGAACGTGCCAATCGGATACCGGACGAGGAAGATTTAATTGGATAAGTATGATTAGCCGACTTGGCAGCCCTTATCATCTGGTCGGGTGCCTTTAGCAATCCTGGCCGACCTTATCTACACCTAATCGAGAAGAGTTATTCATTTTCTTCTTATTTCTTCTTCATCCTTCCGTTTCTCGTCTTCTCTTTTTCTTCTTCTGCTCTTCTATTTCTCTGTTTTTCTTCTTCCGTGAGTTCATGAGATTTAGTGGAGTGAATTAGTTTATTAATCCGTGTGATTGATGAAGATTGAGCAACTGGTGGTGATGATTGACGTTTACTGATTTTTGGAAAAGAAGGGGTTGATCTTTGTTATAATCGAATTAGGGTTTGTAGAGTTGATTGGTGTTCTGAGGATTTAGAAGATGAAAGATAGAGGTATGGCGAGTTGAAGAATCATGGGTTAGATTCAATTGAAGTTCTGAAATTGTCTTGGAGATGAACTGAGAACTAGAGTTTCTGAATATGGGTTTGAGATTCGATTAAAGATGAATTGAAGTTGAAATTGATGCTTTAAGAAGGGGATTTGAGATGGGTTTCACTCGAATTAGGATATAGGGTTTCGATTTTAAAGCTAAGACTGATAATTAGAAGTTGTGATGAAGCTAGGGTTTGTTCTGTTAATAAGAGGATTGAGGAGATGTGATCGATGTTGAGGTAATTGTGCTATAGGAAGCGTATGGGGTCAAGAGAAACTGCTTCAATACATGAGTTCGATTTAAGGTAAATCTTTCTTTACTTGGCTGGAGTCTGTTATATTTCTTTGGTATGTGATTGTGTTATTATCAGTGGAATTGTAATGATAACGGTGGAGGATGAATGTTATCTGAGTTGGTTATGGAATGAAGTTTAGTTGTTGTTTTGAATTACAGGGTCTCTATGAATTTAGTTGGGAATGGAAATTATGAATTGATATTGTTGAAGTCTTGGGATGGATGGGGATGGACCTGAAATGGAATTGTTGTTGGTGGTTATTTGTGTCAGAGATAAGTGTAGAATGAAATTGTAATTATGGTCTAGAGTTGTAGTTGTTTGATTCTGAAGTTGCAGATGTTGATCATTAAGGTAGTTAGATGTTGATGTTGTATTTCTTTGTGGTATTCTTTGAATGCAGGGAAGAGGTTGGAGCTAATAATGAAACTAAGATTGAACAATTGATGTGAGTATGATGTTGAGATTAGTGGTTGTCTGTGTATGTGGGATTGTAGTTGGTGAAGGTTTAGTTAAGTTCAGAAATTGGGGATGATGATGCTGTCTGTGTAGTTGAACTTGCAGGTAGAGATGTGATATGCTTATGGGTTAAAAGAGATTGATGGGATTAAGACAAGTTGATATGATGTTGAACTAAGTTGAGTTTAAATAACTCATAGATCAGAAACAGTGGATGGAGTTCGAATATACAAATGGTCATTTGGCAAGGTAAGTTAGTTTTACAGTTGGGGATGTTTGGCTGCTCGAGAAGTGAACTGAACTTAGTAGTAGGAATGTAATGAGACTCGTTCAGACATGAGATGTGTAATTAGTAATGATTGTTTTAGGGAATGGCTAATAACTTCAGTGGAGGCTTGCTCCTGCAATTGCAGGTAAACTGATTTGTGATTAAGATTGTACTTGTGAAGTTATTTGTATTCAATGTATTAATATTTGAAGTTATAGTTAGGAGTTTTGGTGTTGCACAATGTTTGTGCTTTAGTGATCTTTGGCCTGAGCAATGGCTCTGGCCTGTGCAAGAGTTTTGGCCTTATGCCATTCAGCCTACTCAGATTATCTGACTGATTATATTCTAGCTGACTGAGTCAATATGACTGAGTCAATCCTGTGTTGACTCAGTGATCCCGATTTGTTACCTGAGTTGACTCAGTGGACCTTGACCGATTTGGTTACCCTGGACTTGAACTTGACTGGACGTGGACTGTTAGTTGAACCCTTTTGACCGTCAGTGACCGTTAGATTGACCAATTGGGTCAGGCCTTGTGTTATTGGGCTGAGTTTAGTGAACTTGGGCTTAGAGTTAGTTTTCCTATTTTAATTGTTTGGACCCTTATGGTCCGAATTGACCTTTAGCTTTTTCTACAAAGTTGTAGATGTTCATAAGACTTAGTTAATGGGCTTAGAACCATTAGTTAGACTTGTATGAGCCTTGTATGAGCCTTTTGGCTAATCTCTTAGAGTACTTGTGTGATTAACAGTTAGTTATTAACAACGATCGATTCAAGGATGAACCAGTGGATCATGGATCTCGAGGTAGACGAGGCTTGTCATCAAAAGAGGTGGGAATCGATAACGAACTTTCTTGTATTCATTATTGTTTTACAAATCAATCTTGGTGTTGTGAAATTCATGCATATCTTTGTGTGCTCTGTGTGGTATGAGATGTGTGCCGACACAATATAAGTATTCTATGGCTAGGGCGATACACCGCAATATTACACGACTAGGGCGATACACCGCAATATTATTCTTCCTTTATATATATATCAGTATTCTATGGCTAGGGCGATACACCGCAATATTACCTAATCGGTGTGGAATTGGCATCAATATTACTCTTCCCTTATGTGCGGCAAAACACATCTCATACATGGATGTTTACTGTTATTATGAATGTCTTTGAAGAAGTTTCTACATTATGTTTTGTTGTCTTTCCGTGTATTATCGTTTTTCGATAAAACCTGCATTGTCTTCCAATCATATTAATGTTTACTTGAAAGCTAGTTGTTATTCCTACGGGGAACCCCTTTTAGGGATGATGTGCTCACCCATTCCCACTTTCAGTTTCAGAGACAGATCAAGATGTGCATGTGACGATGAAAGCTTCGAAGAATTATTTACGTTAGTTAGTTAGCTTTCGCTATATTTATTATGTGTTTGTATTCTATTTGTAAATCTACTCACTAATGAATATGTATCATTTGAGAGGAGTTTTTGTATATATATTTCAGAGCGGGGCTAGTTTTTGGGTTAAGTTTTGTAGAAGATTTCTTAATTGAATGTTAAGTAAATGATTTAGATTTTTAGTGCCTCTTTATTTAGTTAATCTCTTGGATTAGTCAGCTGCTAGCTTAGGGGGGCGCTACAAAGTTGGTATCAGAGCTCACTATTAGATCTTATATGGGAAATGATAGAAATAGCCAGTGCCAGTTAGTGAAATAAATTAGTTTAGAACTGGGTTGGGTTGTGAGATAAATCTTAATCACTAAAAATTATCAATAATTAAAAGAATTATTTGATTGTTTGATTTGTTTGTTGATTGTTTGTAATTGTAATGAAGTAAAAATTGTAGGGTACACTTATACTTTAGGATTTGATAATAATTAATCTAAAAAGTATGAACACGTACATAATCCACTAGAAAAATAGTGAGATTAACACAATTGATAAATCTTGAAAAATACACATAGAAATCAACAATTTATATTCACATAAATGTTAATAATATTATTGGAACTTAATAATAATTGAAAGAGTAGTGAATAATAGTTCAACCATCAATGTTAATAATAAAAATATTATAATAGTAATCATAAAGCATAATAAAAGTGATAATTTTGATAAGTAATGTTAGCATTTCTTAATTAGTAAAATGTTGAACTTAAACTTAACTAAAATTTCATAAGGGTATATAATGATAAAATAATAATAATTATGATAAAATAACTACGGAAATTATTTACGCTTATCTACAATTAAGTTTTGTAAATTAAAAATTATCTTTAATCTAACAAATGATCCAGTGAATCTCTAAAATGAAACAAATATACATGAAATAATAATAATAGTATTCTGATGCTTAGTGCACTATTGGAATTAAAAGAAAATAAATCCGTACGTTAATAGGATACTTTACATTATTAGCAAAATCTAAAGACTATGATGATATATTATAAATTTTGTGTAAACTCAAATTTAAATTATATTAAATTACCAACGCCAATATTTAACAAGATATAGTATACGAATTCAATCTGAATAAATAAAAAATCTATTATACCAATCGTTAAGGGAATGTAAAATTATTTTTGGAAGATTATGGCTTAGTGTACTAACTAGACTATCAACTTAAGAATAACGAGAATAATACTACAGTTGATGAAAGTATTTGAGTAATTAAATTACTAGGAAATTTATAATATAATAGATAATATTTGGAAATTTTATATATGGTACTATACTAAGGTTAAATTTATCAAATAGTATAAATTGACGTAAAAATCGAATTGGGATTACTATTATTGGTAAAAGAAATAAATAAATAAATTCAGATGAATAAGTAAACTATTTATATATTTTACGAAGTTAATTTATCAGAATTACATCAATTATCTTAAAAGTTAAAAAGTAATTAATTTTAATAAATTAATACTTAGTTAATCCCCAGTGCTGAATAGTGAGGTTGGTAGTTCTGATGTGTTTGGGTGATACTTGTTACGTAGGTAGGCATTGTCAGGAGTCATGAACCTAGATAGGGCAACTGCATTCTTGTATCACTAGGCATGGAAGGGAGACTTGCTTCTATTAGTGAACTGATAGATCCCAAATTTTACTTAGAAACTTATTTATAGAATATTTTCTCCCGTAATTAGAACAAGTAACTTTTTGAAATGAAAATTAGTATTTTGAACCTAGAGCCACAAATTTTAATTGTAGAAGGCCATATAGGTTTGTGCTTTGTTTTGTATTGTTTGCCCTTAGACAAGAGATGAGAGAATTCTTTAAGGTGGGGAGTTTTCGAAGACTAGAAGGATGTTTGATTTTCGAGGACGAAAATGAATAAGGTGGGGAGAATGTAAAGACCCTCATGCTCGTCAACGTTGTTAGACTAGTCAAGTGACATTTTAGCCAATAATAACTCGATTAGTTTAACATGAACGTTAATTAATAGGAATTAATCTGACCACGATTTAGATACGAAACTAGTATCGCTAGACAGATCCCGCAAATTTACGCAGAATGGAATACTCGAACGTGCCAATCGGATACCGGACGAGGAAGATTTAATTGGATAAGTATGATTAGCCGACTTGGCAGCCCTTATAGTCTGGTCGGGTGCCTTTAGCAATCCTGGCCGACCTTATCTACACCTAATCGAGAAGAGTTATTCATTTTCTTCTTATTTCTTCTTCATCCTTCCGTTTCTCGTCTTCTCTTTTTCTTCTTCCTCGCTCTTTATTTCTCTGTTTTTCTTCTTCCGTGAGTTCATGAGATTTAGTGGAGTGAATTAGTTTATTAATCCGTGTGATTGATGAAGATTGAGCAACTGGTGGTGATGATTGACGTTTACTGATTTTTGGAAAAGAAGGGGTTGATCTTTGTTATAATCAGAATTAGGGTTTGTAGAGTTGATTGGTGTTCTGAGGATTTAGAAGATGAAAGATAGAGGTATGGCGAGTTGAAGAATCATGGGTTAGATTCAACTAAAGTTCTGAAATTGTCTTGGAGATGAACTGAGAACTAGAGTTTCTGAATATGGGTTTGAGATTCGATTAAAGATGAATTGAAGTTGAAATTGATGCTTTAAGAAGGGGATTTGAGATGGGTTTCACTCGAATTAGGATATAGGGTTTTGATTTTAAAGCTAAGACTGATAATTAGAAGTTGTGATGAAGCTAGGGTTTGTTCTGTTAATAAGAGGATTGAGGAGATGTGATCGATGTTGAGGTAATTGTGCTATAGGAAGCGTATGGGGTCAAGAGCAACTGCTTCAATACATGAGTTCGATTTAAGGTAAATCTTTCTTTACTTGGTGGAGTCTCATTATATTTCTTTGGTATGTGATTGTGTTATTATCGGTGGAATTGTAATGATAACGGTGGAGGATGAATGTTATCTGAGTTGGTTATGGAATGAAGTTTAGTTTTTGTTTTGAATTACAGGGTCTCTATGAATTTAGTTGGGAATGGAAATTATGAATTGATATTGTTGAAGTCTTGGGATGGATGGGGATGGACCTGAAATGGAATTGTTGTTGGTGGTTATTTGTGTCAGAGATAAGTGTAGAATGAAATTGTAATTATGGTCTAGAGTTGTAGTTGTTTGATTCTGAAGTTGCAGATGTTGATCATTAAGGTAGTTAGATGTTGATGTTGTGACTGCTGTGGTATTGCTGAATGCAGGGAAGAGGTTGGAGGTAATAATGAAACTAAGATTGAACAATTGATGTGAGTATGATGTTGAGATTTGTGGTTGTCTTTGTATGTGGGATTGTAGTTGGTGAAGGTTTAGTTAAGTTCAGAAATTGGGGATGATGATGATGTCTGTGTAGTTGAACTTGCAGGTAGAGATGTGATATGCTTATGGGTTAAAAGAGATTGATGGGATTAAGACAAGTTGATATGATGTTGAACTACGTTGAGTTTAAATAACTCATAGATCAGAAACAGTGGATGGAGTTCGAATATACAAATGGTCATTTGGCAAGGTAAGTTAGTTTTACAGTTGGGGATGTTTGGTTGCTCGAGAAGTGAACTGAACTTAGTAGTAGGAATGTAATGAGACTCGTTCAGACATGAGATGTGTAATTAGTAATGATTGTTTTAGGGAATGGCTAATAACTTCAGTGGAGGCTTGCTCCTGCAATTGTAGGTAAACTGATTTGTGATTAAGATTGTACTTGTGAAGTTATTTGTATTCAATGTATTAATATTTGAAGTTATAGTTAGGAGTTTTGGTGTTGCACAATGTTTGTGCTTTAGTGATCTTTGGCCTGAGCAATGGCTCTGGCCTGTGCAAGAGTTTTGGCCTTGTGCCATTCAGCCTACTTGGATTATCTGACTGATTATATTCTAGCTGACTGAGTCAATCTTGAGTCAATCCTGTGTTGACTCAGTGATCCCGATTTGTTACCTGAGTTGACTCAGTGGACCTTGACCAATTTGATTACCCTGGACTTGACCTTGACTGGACGTGGACTGTTAGTTGAACCCTTTTGACCGTCAGTAACCGTTAGATTGACCAATTGGGTCAGGCCTTGTGTTATTGGGCTGAGTTTAGTGAACTTGGGCTTAGAGTTAGTTTTCCTATTTTAATTGTTTGGACCCTTATGGTCCGAATTGACCTTTAGCTTTTTCTACAAAGTTGTAGATGTTCATAAGACTTAGTTAATGGGCTTAGAACCATTAGTTAGACTTGTATGAGCCTTGTATGAGCCTTTTGGCTAATCTCTTAGAGTACTTGTGTGATTAACAGTTAGTTATTAACAACGATCGATTCAAGGATGAACCAGTGGATCATGGATCTCGAGGTAGACGAGGCTTGTCATCAAAAGAGGTGGGAATCGATAACGAACTTTTTTGTATTCATTATTGTTTTACAAATCAATCTTGGTGTTGTGAAATTCATGCATATCTTTGTGTGCTCTGTGTGGTATGAGATGTGTGCCGACACAATATAAGTATTCTATGGCTAGGGCGATACACCGCAATATTACACGACTAGGGCGATACACCGCAATATTATTCTTCCTTTATATATATATCAGTATTCTATGGCTAGGGCGATACACCGCAATATTACCTAATCGGTGTGGAATTGGCATCAATATTACTCTTCCCTTATGTGCGGCAACACACATCTCATACATGGATGTTTATTGTTATTATGAATGTCTTTGAAGAAGTTTCTACATTATGTTTTGTTGTCTTTCCGTGTATTATCGTTTTTCGATAAAACCTGCATTGTCTTCCAATCATATTAATGTTTACTTGAAAGCTAGTTGTTATTCCTACGGGGCACCCCTTTTAGGGATGATGTGCTCACCCATTCCCACTTTCAGTTTCAGAGACAGATCAAGATGTGCATGTGACGATGAAAGCTTCGAAGAATTATTTACGTTAGTTAGTTAGCTTTCGCTATATTTATTCTGTGTTTGTATTCTATTTGTAAATCTACTCACTAATGAATATGTATCATTTGAGAGGAGTTTTTGTATATATATTTCAGAGCGGGGCTAGTTTTTGTGTTAAGTTTTGTAGAAGATTTCTTAATTGAATGTTAAGTAAATGATTTAGCTTTTTAGTGCCTCTTTATTTAGTTAATCTCTTG
Organism: Papaver armeniacum; assembly: GCA_023531295.1. Classification (NCBI taxonomy): domain Eukaryota; kingdom Viridiplantae; phylum Streptophyta; class Magnoliopsida; order Ranunculales; family Papaveraceae; genus Papaver; species Papaver armeniacum. The sequence goes on from JAJJWW010003675.1 coordinate 76,379, forward strand.
GATTAGTCAGCTGCTAGCATAGGGGGCGCTACAAACTCGTTCCTCAAAAGTATCATCGGCTTCGTAAAAAGAAAATTTTACATCATCTAAAAAAGTATCTCTAGTCAAATCCTCATCCTTTTGAATAGGTGAGTAATTATTAAAATTATTTGGATTTGAACTAGAAATAATATTATCATTATAAAGCTCAATAGGAGTAACAAATTCCTGATCACTATGCCTACATATTTCAGATTCTTCATCAGCACTATCCTCATCATAATCATCATAATATCATGAAAATGGTTGAACCTCATCTAAAAAAGTAGTGTTACCAATTTTATCCTCGTCATCTTGATTATGCAAATAACTATCCTCATTTTCAAAGGTACTATTGGAAACACTATATTGGAAATTAAGACTATCTTGAGCAGTTCTTTCCTGGGCCTCTAACAACATTTTCTGAGTCGACTCACATGACTTCTTGATTTTATCTAGGAAAGAAGGTTCACACGTTGCATTGCTTTTGTCCATAACTAAGTTATTCATCTCAGCTGAACTATGTGTCGACTCAAGTAACTTTTGTGCTGACTCAGCTAACTTACGTGCGGACTCTAGTAGAGAGGAATTTTGCTCGTATGACCGGTGGGCGTATGGATAGTAATTGGGCTCACCATGGTATGGACCATAACCTTCAAAAGGCTGATGTTCCCAACCACTATTCACATTATGGTCAAAGTAGTAACGTCCATTGTGAAACTCGATCGGATATTCGTTGTATTGGCTATTGTAATACCAGTTCGACATTCTATTGCAGGGGTGTGAGTTGTCACACAAAATAAAACCCACTGACAGGGGATTCGTGGGTGGATAGAGTCTTACCTCCCGTACTAGACGGGCGATGAACCGTTGAAGTCGACTCAGGCCACCGACTCCGATGTCAGTGTACGAACCCGAGGGGCCGAGAAAGTATCGTAACTGTTGTCCTTCCCTGCAAACAATTTATATTTAATTTCAACCCTTCCTTAGGGTTTTAAAAATAATGTCCAAGTCCAAAAATAAAGTCCAAAAATAAAAATGTCCAAAAAGGAAAAGAAAATTTACAAAAATAAAACCATATTTACAGTTTCTAAAAATAAAACAAAATAACTATATACAAAATCTTCTTCTATACTCCTTTCAGATTCCTCTTTTCTTTCCTTCTTTGGCGATGCTTTCTTTTTATAGCACTTTTTCTTTCCTTGTAGCTTCGCTTCAAATCTGAAAAGAATCGAAAAATACCAAAACGCGTAAAAAAGAACAAAAAATAATAAAAATAAACCTAAAATAAATCTAAATACAAGTCCGTGTCGGCGACGCCAAAAAATGATGGTTATTTTCAATGATGTTGTAGTAAGAAAGGTTGTCGTTCACTCGGACGTGTAAAGATTGATTTTAGACTTAATGACAAACGATGATAATAATATTGAGAAATACTGGGACTTAGGATTCCACCAATTTTCATATTCATGTGGTTCAAATATCAACTCTATACAATTATATAGCTCAAGTTATATCGACTTTAATTCTTTGCCAATGTAGATTTTTAGAATATTAGATGTAAATTATAAGTATGGCGCATCAAAAGTACCTAAGACTAAGCACGCGACATCAAACAAAATAACAACTAATTAAGAAAAATCATAATTCAAATTAAATTAGTGCAAAAAGTCATAAACGAATTAAATATAATTACCACAATCATGAAAAATAGCTTCTTCCATTGTTCCAGTGTTTGGTTTAGCTCCTCATTATTACAAAAAGAAAAAATAAAAGAATGAAAACTATTGTTGCTCGGTACGGGCTTCCGGCTCCCACAAAAAAAACCCCTCAAGTTGTCTCGTCAGACTCTTTTTATAATGCATCTTCTCGTCACGTCACCCCATGAAAATAAACTCACTTGCCTTATTAGGGAAATCTCATTCTTTCTTTGTGCGATTTTTTATTGTATAGTTTAACCCTTGTTTCCATAATTGGACTTGAAGTTATGGCACACGGAGTCATATTCAGAACTATTTAGGTAGTATCTCTTTTGTCTCCTTGTGAGTGTATATAATTATATATGCAGACTCCACTTTCTATTAGGGACCAAATTCCTTCCATTTTGGCTTCTTGTCATTTCGTATCCATAACGATTGCATCACCTAGGTAAGATTCCTCAAACCGGTGATAGCCATGTGCCACCATATATATTCCCATATTCGAAGTTCTGGGCCAATTCTCCATTTTACGTTGGCATGACGACATACTTTCAAAACAGCGTATGCAAATCTTTAACTTTCCTTCTTCCATATATATGCCAAATCCTTCCCCATCATTACAAGTTATCTTCTTTTCCATATGCGGGTGCAGATAGTAGTGGAGTGTCCCCTATCATTGGAGTGCCCCTTAGCAATTATCCTTCGGGTGTATGTTCAATATATTTCCAAGGTGACTTTAGTAATTTTCTCTCAGGGTCCAAATACTACTTTTCGAGCCAGTTTCTCCGCAAAGGCTTATTTCTCCAAAAACACATACAAAGACACAAAATGCCAAAATAAGTACAAAAATGGGTACTAACAATATATGAAATTGAGATCAAAATAGACACATAAATGCGTCTATCAATTTGTTTAGGGTTTAGATTCATTTCTCATCCACACACCCAAAATTACCAAAACCAGCAGAAATAGTTTTTACCCATAAACAACTGGCGACCACAGTGGGAGATTAATCTCTCGGTTTCAATATCAATCTTCAAATTCCCAATTTCATTTCTTCAATACCCGATTCAATTTCTTCAGTTTCGAAGGGGTAGATCTTAAATCCGTTTCAATCATTAACCCATTCGTTTCTTTTAATCACTGGGTCCAACTTTCATTATATGATGTATCCTCACCAGCTAAATTATCCGGAGGCCACGAATAATCCAAACCTTATGGAAAGTGTGTCCAGGATGCTAGAGGACGTCCTAGCAAAACCAAGTTGGTATCGCCAGAAGGTAGAGTGCGATATTTCGTCTTTTAAACGATATAGCAGTCCGATTAGAAGAAGGCTCGACAAGCGTTTACCTGGAGAGTATCACAAACGACGACGCAAAGAATGTTGAATCTTTATCTGGGAATCGTGTCTTTACCAGCGAAGATGCAGAAGGAACGCATGGCCACATCAGGGGACCAAGGAGAGGCGAGCAGCATGATTCGGCTAACGAGGGAGGCCCAAAGCAATTCTACAAAGGAAAGGACTTATCAGGAATGCCACAACCTTTATCGGATAAAGGGAAAGATCCAGCTTATGAAACCTTGCTGGAAGATTTGTATCTCAAAACCCTTGCTGAAGTACCGAAAGAAGTTCAATCTGCCGCGACTTTTTAGCCAAACGAAGAACTTCCTGAAGAAGGAGAAATCAGCCAAGTGTCACATGAATACATGGGCTGGGGTTACTCGACTCAGCCGCCTAATGGTAATACCATCACCGATACCAGGCCCTCAAGAACAACAGTAGACGATCAACCAAGCGGGCCGCGTATATGTTGACACAGGCTTGCGCTCCGACTCCGAAACGTTCTTCATATCAAGGTCAACATGAGATATCACAACAACATCCGTCAATGCAAGAAAAGCCTGGATCAAGATACCCGCATTTCCCATTCTCGATGAAGAAAGTCTTAGAATTATTGGAGGTATGGGTACGAGACGGAGAAGTCCAGCTGCCTCCTGTGTGGCGACAACCGACTGATCAGGAGATGATAGATCCGAGATATTGTCACTATCACCGCTTTCTTCATCACCCTACCGGTGAATGCAACGCCCTGAAGCGCATTGTCCAGAAGAAGCTTAATTCAGAAGATTTTCCTCCTCTCTCCGAAGATTAACGCGTGCAATTTCTTGAAGTGATTACTAGGGAAGATCCAATTTCATGCAGATGGAATTTCGAAGAACAAGTAAGTCCTATTAAACAAATTTACGAGAAAGATAGTTTTAGAGCCTATTGGGGACTTGGTGTCCCACACTAAAAAAGAGATCCAATGATGCAAATCACCATGAACATCATTGTTGATGGTGGATTTTCATTTAAGGTTAAAATTGTAAAAACCAGAAAATTATGCGCTAACATCTTGTAAAAGATAAAGCCAATAATAAGTGTTGAATACTTCTTCACTTTACTAATTCACCTTAGAATGGAGCATGTGGCAACAATCCCATTCTCGTGAATTAAATACACGAAATTCATCCAGGTTGGAGCATGTAGCAACAATCCCATATACCCTGTGAATTTATAGCATTATTAATTAATGCGTGAGCAGCCTTGTATTTCCTGTACTCATTATCAGTGCGGCATGACGACTGAGTGTTGCTCTCAGCAGAGCAACACGAACCTCCAAGCATTATAATGAAAGCATGTACGAAATACCCGTACAGACTGCAACTCTCGGTGTGTTATACTAGCCCGATTGAGAACTCTAGGTGTGTTATACTAGCCCGATTGAGCATCCGGATATGCAGATCGGTGCGGATATGATCTCGTTCATCCAACCTCACCAAGCATGATTGGATGGCCGGATCAATTCCATAACCCCCAAGCGGTATGGAATATTCACTGCTGAACCAACGCGGACCCCGCATGGTCGGCCTCCCCAAAAGATTGGCATAGCTTGCCAAAACGTCCAAACCAGAGCGGTATGGACGGAAAACCCTAAATTAGGGTTTGCGGCATATTACATGTGTCGCAAAACAGTCTCAACCATCCATATTCGTAGGTATAGATGGAGGGTTTAGATGTAGATTCAAAGGGCCCAGAGCATGTCAACACAATCACCGTGGGCCCGCCTACATACCTGACCAATCGATCAGGACCAACCATGGTTGGTCATCCCAATTCGTGCGCCCGAACAGAGCATGGTTACACGGCCGTGAAAGCCAAAATTAGGGTTCCGAGCATCACGAGCGTCCATCTTCTCCGGCACGAATGGAGGGTCCCAGATTAGATTAAACAGGTCCGGTCATACCAGCATGACCACCGTGGGCCCGTCTCTCCCCTCACCTGATCGGCCAAGGCATATCATGCCCGGCTATCCCAAAACGCGCGTCCAAACTAGCGTGGTCACACTTCCCAAAGCGCAAACCGATCTCGACCACTCAACTTCTTAGGACGATTTGAGTGGCTTAGATCACGTTTTCATGGGACGATCAGTATAAGCGTGAACACCAGCCTACCACCTACACTCCTGCACCGATCGGCCAAGACCGACCAAGAATTAGTTGTCTTGGAACGCGCGCTGAAGATGGCATGATGTGCGGCTCTTGCGGCACTAGTTTTCTGTCACAAATTGATCTCGACCACTCAACTTCACCGGATGAATTGAGTGGCCCAGATCATACTTTCGTGAGGTAATGGGGTATAGGCGCCTACACCGTCATGTCTTCTACACGCATGTACGATCGGCCTGGCCAAAATCGTATCCCAAGCTTGGATTCGACCAGGCTGAAGAGGGATGCTTGCGCACCTCCTCTAAAACCCTAATTTCATCAACGGTCGCAGATGAGTGTCTCAAAGACCATCTCATCCGTCCAACTTCACCGGCTTGGTTATACAACCCTGGTCAGGAGTTAATTGGTCAGTAAGGCATCTTGGTGATCACCACCCGTCACTTTACCACACCATGATGCAGTACCTGCATAAAATATACACGATACTTCACAAGTATCGACCTCCTGAATAACGGCAGTTATTCAATTTAGCATTGCATGCTACTTTCTGTGGGTTCCACGATCCACACACTCGAGACATCAATCATGTCACAAACTGGGGGATACATACTGGGGTATTGGTCTGGCGGTTTACAGCGTGCAGCGCGCAATGTGCCATCACAAGAACGTGTCAGGAAGTCATGGACGGTTAGTGATGATGGGAGAAGTGGGCAAGACTGGTCGTGTGACACTAACACGCGACTCCACTACTCCATCACTCCACTTTCTCAACTTCCCACGAGATACGAAGGTTAGGCTAAAAGACTTGTATAAATAGGTTCTCCTCCCTATTTTCCAAACACACAGGAGAAACAAGACAAGTCCAGACAACAGAGGCAAGTGTTGATACAATCGTATTCAAACACCGGAACTGATAGCTTACACCCTGCAAGCCAGTTCAGCTTTCTGATACAAGTTATTCATAGCCAACACCTTCACATTCTCAACACCTTCTTCGCTTCCCTCCCTAAGATCAACCCCATCTCCTTCACTTTGCGACCGAAACAAGTCTGGAACGGCCATTTCTTGGTTTAGGCCGGACTTGCACAGATTGATCTCTCGAATCTACAAGCACTCACCGCGCAGTGCATTTGGACTCATTTCTCATCCACACACCCCAAATTACCAAAACCGGCAGAAATAGTTTTCACCCATAAACAATCATGTTTTGTTTTCTCCTCAGACGTGTTCCTTTTCACACGATATTTGCAACTTCATATGTCATGTATGTTATCGTTAGAATAGTCACGTTATTTATAATCAGAATGCAAATTCCTTCTAAAACAAATCTCTTTCAGAAAAACCATTCACAAAACTATCTCAAAATAAACCAATTCAAAATTCAATCACCTATTAGTTCAAAACCTGAAACCAAACCATTAAAAGAATTCCTCACGTCACTCAAAGAAACCTAAGAATAAAGGAAAGACATAAAATATTCAAGGGAAGTCGTCCAGCAACAATTTGGTCTTTTTGGCAAAAGCATATTTCATATTCTGGAGAGCAGTCTGCTTCAGCTTCAACTCCTGGGACGATTGCTCGACTTCTGCCTCTTGCTGAGTAATGAAGTCCATAGATGGAACATCAATCATTTTGCCTTGAAGCTTCTGGATTTCAGCGAATCCTTCACAGAACCAGGAGGCGTTAAACTCATACTTCACGAACATATCTAGGTGGAACTCCTAGTTTGCGACTACCTCTTCAGAGACGGTGCGCCCAGTCACGATATTCATGCCGTAGATGAAAGATAGAGCTTCTTCAACACGTTTGACTAATGAAAAGCGACTTTTTAGCTTCTTGGAGGTGGCGATGTGACCATACTTCTTCCATATCTTGCTATATAACTCTTCATACTTAGCTGGCACACTGAACCCTCCAACCAACACGTGATCTACGAAAGGAGCGTCAAAAGGAGGATCCAAAACGACACCAGCAATGGGGTGCACAACTAACGCATTGGAAATCACAGGAAGCTCTTCAGAGGGAAGCACGTCTACATCCACCATGGATGTGACATCTCCGGTAGCCCCTACATTGTCATTCCCCTCAACCTCGAGGTTGGCATCTATAACGGTCTCATCTCCTGGTTCATGGTCAAGCTCCCTAATACGCATGGAGATGCTTCCTTCATTGTGAACTGATCCCTCATCATTCTCGTCATCACCTTCAAGAGGTTCAGTGTTGCCAGAACTCTCTAAAGTTGCGTTACGACTGCGTGCCAGCCTCGTAAAAGCATTCTCTTTCAGGAGCCCCTGATTTCGAATAAGAATCACCCTTAGTGAAGATCGTTCAAGACGAATAAAATTGGATGATTGAGGAGAAGAAGTTATAAGTACCTGCATATGAGAAGAATTGAAGACCACGGGACCACACGCATGCCTCTTGGACCTAGCTCCTGCATCCTGGGGACTGCGGTTATCAATAGTGTTAGCTCTGGTTCGTTTACCCGGAAGCGGCTTCAATCGTCTGTGCTGCTTCAGAACCTCAGGAGATGGCTCGCCACGGGGAGCTACAACTTCTTCCGAGAATGTCTGAAAAATTAACAGTTGCTCCCTCCAAAAATCCTTGTACCTACTAGTTGCCACTGGCTTTCTTCCGATGGGAAAGAATGGAAGGCTCTGCTCTGGTGTGAATATGTCAGCATTGAGAATAGACGGGACGAGACCTTTCGAAGGCATTGGCAGAAGACGGAAGGGAACACCCTGGTCAAATCCCATTTGGCGGGCGGCTCTGTCAATATTGTAAGGAACCACAGAAAGGAGCTCATCAAAGAAGGTTGGAATGTATCCTGGCATACAACTTCGTAGGAAGATGGCTTCTCCAGGGCTCATGGTTTTTCCCTCGGTGTACAACACAATGTCAGAGGCGACAGTAGAGGTTTCCGCTTGAATCACGGAAGAATGGACTGGTCCCCACGGACGGAAATCTATAGCATACACGTTATCAAGGAAATCAACAAGTCTCGACCTGGGTTTTGGACGCCTATTCTGCCAACGGAGTATCCTTGAACCGCCATTCAAACCGGAGAGCGAAGTTACAGGGATAGGGGCGTAACCTTTGAAATTTTCCCACAAACACGCTTGGAGAAAAGCAATGTGGATATGCGATTCCACTTTCTTATATCCGTTGGAAGCATACATGTCCATCGCCAAAGCATCCAGATGAGAATACAGTGATCCAAGGAATAAAGCGCCAAAAGGGAGAACCACACCTTTCGCCAATTTTATAGCAAACATGACGAGGTCATGTCTTATAGTCTTCTTCCCAAAGCCGTCGTCAAAGATATCTCTAGACAACCACAAGGACAGAAACGCAACTACGATGAGTTCATCATCCATTTTTTGACCCGCCCTTGGCTTTGCAGGAGACCACTTAGACACCCACCAAGTATAAAAGCATTTCACATCATTTTTTTGTTGGTCATACTCTCCCGCCTTTTGAAGTATAGCATCGAGGATTGCGTTTTCTGCGTCAGATAGCTTATAGTGAAAATTTCCAGCAATAGGGAGATTCATCAACACGGCTACGCTTTCCAGGGTAATGGTCATTTCTCCCCATCTACAAATGGCCGTATGCGTGGAGGGGCGCCATCGAGAAATAAAAGTGATCAAACCTGCAGTGTCTTTCTTAATGTGAAGAGTTGCAGACGCCATAACAGCCTCGATGATCTGCGCTTTGGTCAAGTTATCTTTGATACGCTCATTGCTCAGCATGCGCCTCATCCATCCTTCATAAGAACTCAGTGGAGTATGACAAACCTTGAAGTCAATAGGAGAAGGCGGATACTCATTCTTCCGAAGACAGAATCTCATCACGAATGCTGGAGAAGATGACGGAGCAACCTCTTCATTTTCTGAACCCGAAAGCAGCGTTATCTTATGGCTAGGATGTTTCCTAACATTCGGAAAAGGCACGGTGAACAGTTTATCATCTATATTCGGCATGTCTCTGGAGTTGTCAACACCTCCCGACTTTACAACAACATTATCCCCAGGTGACATCTTAACAAGAGCCTCTTTGTTCATTTTTCGAGCAACTACAATGAAGCACAATGGAAAAAAGAGTCACTACTTCGTACTAAGGGAGAAATCACGCAATATGGATGTTAGTGGTCAAAGACGATAAAAAATTTACTTTCGTGGAGCATATGGCCACGGCCAGTGAAGCATGCTCCCTTGACCGTGGAAGGGCATGTGCATGGCGGCCCCACGTTTGATCAAAGCAGGCACAACAGCCCCACGTTTGCTCGAGGCATGCGTACGGTAGGACCCACATTCGTTCAGGGATTGCATGCAAGCCGTGCATGAGTCAAACGATCGCAGCGGATTTTCTATGGATGGGTGAACAAACAGGTCATTCATGGGAGTTATGCCTACGGAACTTAAGCCGGGGTTTTATCATTATAACCTAAGGCTAGGTTTTGCATGCAACGATAAAAAAGAGCAAAAGCAGTATATTCGTGTAGGATTCGTGGCTTGTTTTACTAAGTAATCCTAGCAATATCAATCGCTTTGCCATTAATTTCATTAGTGGATTTAATCATGATATGTTTTACAAAAAAGGTTTCGTCTATAACGGGATGATTTCTCAAGAGCAAAGAGGTTTACCTAAGAATTAGGGTTTGCATAAAAGAAAAATATGAAAACAAAGAAGAACGGACAAAGTACCTACCTTGTTGTTGACGGACGTGCAACGGAGGCAGCAACAGCGAAGTCCGGCGGTAGCGTCAGCGAAGTCCGGCAATGGCAGCAGCGGAATTTGAGCGGTGGACGGGAGAAGCCGAACGAGCGAATAAAAAAAAATAAGGAAGAAAAGGGTTCAGTCCCCTTTTATACACAAACAAATGGAGAATCCTGGTAGAAGAAGGATTCCTTTGTTAGCTCGAACGCCCAAGGAAGGAAGCCAGTCCCATCATAGCTCCATGCTCACACCAGCACGCTCACATGGACAATTAATAGCGGTCGGTCGAAGCTCCTCCAGGTAAGCTTCCTTTATCTCGTCCTCTTACGTTGTATATGTCACCATCTAATGCCTACCCCGCAATAGTGCAACCATTACGTGCTAGGCAGGGTACTTAATATTGATGGTGGATTTTAGTTCAGGGCTAAAATTGTAAAACCAGTATTTTTACGCGCTGTCACCCTGCAAAGGGAAAGGCCGTTTAAAAGTGGCAGAGTGCAGAAAACCTCTTCACTTTATTTATTCGAAGCAATTCAATAAAATACACAAGATTCACCCAGAATAGTGTGTGCAACAACAATCCCAAATATTCTGTGGATCTTATTAGCATTAACAATTAATGCATGATTTGCCTAGTACCTTCCGTGCTATGTTCTCAGCCGAACTCTCATTATTGACATGACATGACGACTGAGTGTTCACTCTCAGCAGAGTAACACGAATCTCCGTGCCAATATTGAGACATGCACGAAGTACTCACACAGGCTACATCACTCTCTGACAGAGAGAGTCTCGCATCGACGCGCTTTCGTTAGCCCGATCGATCATGCTTAATTTCCTTAAGGAAAATCTAGACTGTCCATATCAGTCACAGAAACGATCGCGGCCACACAAGTTAGCCGCACAATTTAAAAAGCCTAGCCAAACCTTGGCAAAAATAGGCGATTGTCATGATGACCACCGATGGGCCCACTTATGCCTTAGCTGGTCGGGCATCACATGAACACCTCCTAGCATCATCAAACGCCAACCCTAAGTAGGATGGCCGTGCTGCTTTGTAAAGGTTCGATCGAACATAGACTGATCAAATAAGTCTTAAAATCATCACGACCGTCCAACTTCGCCAGCCTAGTTGGACGGATTAGATCATCCCATGTATGATCAGGGAAACGCTAATACACACGTTGGCGGTCCCCCTTTTCCCTCACTTGATCGGTTTTCTCACGACAAGCCATGGAGTAGTAAAAACGTTTGCTCAAACCATGGAGGGCGTAATGCTTCTAAGGGTCACGGAATTCCACTAGTGTCTTAAATTGATCACAACCATCCAACTTATCCAGCCTATTTAAATGGCTTAGATCGAACTTAGGACCATCAGGAAGGTGCACACACGTTCACCACTAGCCCAACGTGGGCCCCGCACGATCGGCCTCCCCAAAGAGAAGCGCAGCTTGCCAAACCGTTTGGCCAAAGTCACATGCGCGTGACTGTTTAAAACCCTAATTAGGGTTTGCGGCGATGCATATCTGTCGCAGTTCGATCGTGTCCATCCATCTTCGCCAGCCTAAACGGAGGGTGTAGATATAGACTCAAGAGGTCACAAGGATGTCGACATGATCAGCGTGGGACCACCTGTGCGTGTGACCGATCGGCCAAGGTGGACCATGGCCAGGTGCCTCAAAACGCGCGCCTAAAGATGGCATGCCGTGGCCCCCTAAAATCCTTTGTCGCAAAGGATTTCTGTCGCAAATCGATCACGACCACTCACCTTTGCCAGACAAATTGAGTGGCCTAGATTGCACCTCCACGAGACAGAGTGGCATGGACTTGTACACCGACAAGCCGTCTACATGTGTGCTCGGTCGGTCCCACCAAAAACTTTGTCCATGCTTGAATTCGGTCAAGCTAAAGAGTGATGCTTGCGCACCTCTTTAAAACCTTAAAATCCATCAACGGTCGCAAACATGTGCCGCAGATCATCTCGTCCGTCCAACTTTGCCAACTTGGTCGGACAACCTAGGCTAAGAGTTAAACGGCTAATGAGGCACCTTGGTGATCTCCGCCCGTCACTCTTCCACAGGGAGTGATCGGCCAAGGGATGACCCGTCCATGCGGCCTCCAAAAGATCACTCGAAGATGGTTGGACGTGATGCTATTTTAAGACGCTTAATCCGCGACTTACTCCGTTAAGCCTTAAAACAGCGATGCTTCATACATATTAATTGTATTCGATGCATTACATGTATAAAGTATACACGATATTTCATGAATATCGATTTCCTAAATAACTTAGTTATTTAACCTAATAGCATCACGTGCTTCCTGCGGGTCCCACGACTCGACCCACTCACTCGAGACATCAAACATGTCACAAACTGGGGGATACTCACTCGGGTATTGGTCTGGCGGTTTACAGCGTGCAACGTGCAATGCGCCATTACAAGAACGTGTCAGGGAGAGTGGACGGTTAACAGTGATGAGAGAAGTAGGAAAAGGTGTGATCGTGTAACAATCAACACTCCTGCACGACCCCACTACTCCATCACTTCACCTCCTCCACTTCCTATGAGATGAGGGTTGCGCTCAATGACTTGTATAAATAGGTCTTTCACCTATTTCTAAAACAAGACAGACGAACACATAAAAAAACCAAGTGTTGTCATCAGTATCCGGAAATCACCATTCTGATACAAGTCATAAACATCCAACACCTTCACAATCTCAACACCTTCTTCGCTTCCCTCCCTAAGATCAACCCCATGTCCTTCACTTTGTGACCGAAGCAAGTCTGGAACGGCCATTTCTTGGTTTAGGCCAGAATTGTACAGATTGATCTCTCGAATCAAAAGCACTCACGTGCAGTGCATTTGTTTAGGGTTTAGATTCATTTCTCATCCACACACCCAAAATTACCAAAACCAGCAGAAATAGTTTTTACCCATAAACAAATAGGTCCAAATTTGTGGATATCTATCTAGATTTTCCGTAGTGGAGAAAATATCTACAAGATTCTAATCATCCCTATTTATATGGATTATCCTTGAGATGTGGATGTTTGTTTACCTGGCGAGATTGGGGTATACTCAAACTAATTGGGGTATACCCAATAATACAAAATCTGGTCATTTTGAAGTAAAAAAGGTTACCCCTTAACCAAATATTTTCAAAATGGCAAAAATGCCCTTTTATAATTAACACTAAAAAACTGATTAGGCTAATTAATTGAGTTTAGATAAAAATTTTGAAAATGAAAATTCAGTAGATTAAACCTTTAATTCGTCTTGTGAGTTCGATTAAGATCAAAAAATTTGGTTTTCAAAAATGTCAAAGGTCGGCAAGGTAGAGGTTTGAATAAGGTGTCGGCTATATATGGCCGTCATGGTCTTTGTTTGAATAAAATGCCGACCAATTTTAGCCGGCAAGGTATTTCAATGAAGAACATGCCGACTTTTTTTTTAACACACAGGAGATGGCTATTGAAAAATATTAGTCGGCAAGGTCTACAAAAAAAAACCCCGCCGGCGGTTGAAAAACCCCGCCGGCGGTATAAGTCGGCAAGGTATTCAAAAAAAAACCCGCCGGCTGTTGAGAAAAATACCCCGCCGGCGGTTGAAAAACCCCACCGGCGGTATAAGTCGGCAAGGTATTCAAAAAATACCCTGCCGGCTGTTGAAAAAATTTACAGTCGTCGCCATGGATGTTATGAAAAGTCGACAAGATATGCATGTTACGACCTTGCCGACCAAAAACACAGAAATCATATTTCAATTTCCAACCTAACATAACAATCAATCACACAACACAATGATGGGTGTAGTTGCAGGATTTCCTACAACACACCCCCTATAATATTTTGTAGATCTAAATCTTATTAATCACCTAAATCTCAAATATAAATACTAGAAATATAAATAGACACACAAAATTTTTTACATGGTTCGATCAATGTGATCTACATCCATGGTTCTTCACTATGATTTTTGGAATTACATTAGTATTACATTTAGAATCTCCATTAATGGATATTTTGTAGAGCTCTAGATCTAGTTTTTTGGGGAAGAAGATGATAAAGAAAATAAAGTCTTTCTCTCTCTAAAAATATCTCTATCTGAAATAATATCTCTCTCTCTCTCTTACCAAAAATGTCCTCATTTTCTCTCTCCTACCTTTTTCTTTATATAGGATATTACATAGTGGATGACAGCTCATGTACAACTAATATTTCCCTTAATTTCGGACTTACCTTGCGACATTTCGCAGGTCTACAAATGTTAGTCTTCGCAAGTCTTCTTGACTCTTCGCAGAATCGTCACACCTTTCTCATATTTAATCTAATGTCATTTGTTGCGTCGTTTCTAATATTTCTTCCGCGACATTATTATGTTGTGTCGTTAATATTTCGCAAGTGAAGGTTGCTGCGATATTCTAGCGCCAAATGTAGTTGCAGGATTTCCTACAACACACCCCCTATAATATTTTGTAGATCTAAATCTTATTAATCACCTAAATCTCAAATATAAATACTAGAAATATAAATAGACACACAAAATTTTTTACATGGTTCGATCAATGTGATCTACATCCATGGTTCTTCACTATGATTTTTGGAATTACATTAATATTACATTTAGAATCTCCATTAATGGATATTTTGTAGAGCTCTAGATCTAGTTTTGGGGAAGAAGATGATAAATAAAATAAAGTCTTTCTCTCTCTAAAAATATCTCTCTCTGAAATAATATCTATCTCTCTCTCTCTTACCAAAATTGTCCTCCTTTTCTCTCTCATACCTTTCTCTTTATATAGGATATTACATAGTGGATGACAGCTCATGTACAACTAATATTTCCCTTAATTTCGGACTTACCTTGCGACATTTCGCAGGTCTACAAATGTTAGTCTTCGCAAGTCTTCTTGACTCTTCGCAGAATCGTCACACCTTTCTCATATTTAAGCTAATGTAATTTGTTGCGTCGTTTCTAATATTTCTTCTGCGACATTATTATGTTGTGTCGTTAATAATTCGCAAGTGAAGGTTGCTGCGATATTCTGCCCCTACAATGGGTTTGAGTTTAAACATCATTTAGAGTCTTCTTTTCGCTGGTAGAGTCAACAATTTTTTTGGAAAATCAAAGTTGAAGATTTTTATATGGCTTTGGTTGATGGAAGATGAAGATGAAGAAGATGAAGAAGAGAAGAGTAAGAGTTGTTTAGTTTTTTAATTTTAGGGTTAATGAAATTAAGAAATGAGTTTATTTTTAAGATTTAATTAGTTCAAGGGTATTAAAGTAAAATCACCCTTTTTAATAATGACACATCATGTCCCCTTGAAATTGGGTATACCTCAATTAATCTGGGTATACCCCAATCTCGCCAGGTTTATTTAGGTTCGTCTAACATTTTAGGAGGAAAAAAACAAACATCCAACCAAGCTGTTGTGATGGTTGTATCTTCCTCCGAAGTGAATCTAGCAACCATAACTGTAAAACTAATTAAAAGAAGATGTATAATATAAAGTAAATATCGAGAATTGGGTTTTGTTATTTTGGCAGAGAGGGACTCGATTTATAGGAAATTGTTTTTCATTGAATTTTCAAATCACTTTATTGATGTGTCTTGTATCTTCCACTCACTCCTTACTGATGCTTCTAGTCTAAACTGTATAACAATATTTTTGACATGCCATATCGTTACTTTGAAACAATGTTATTCATGCATCA
Source organism: Papaver armeniacum (assembly GCA_023531295.1). Taxonomy (NCBI): domain Eukaryota; kingdom Viridiplantae; phylum Streptophyta; class Magnoliopsida; order Ranunculales; family Papaveraceae; genus Papaver; species Papaver armeniacum. The sequence continues at coordinate 92,025 of JAJJWW010003675.1, forward strand.
TTTCGTTCCATTAAATCAGTTTCATTAATATGTCTCGATGAATTTTCATATCACTCTTATTATTGCGTCTTGTCTCTTTCACTCACTCTTTAAGGGGTCTTGCCCAAATTGTATATCGTTGTCTCTGACTTGTCATGTCATTACTTTATATCACCGGTATCTATGCATTTAGTCATTTATGAAATTACCATTGTTATTACACCTTCCACGTTTCTATTTAATCTCATTCAATGCCTACTACTGAGCATATTCTTATTCAATAACTTGTAACATCAAGCATACTCTTAATCATGCGGTTTAGTACTCAAAAAGATATCGGTGTTGTAGAAGTGTGGATTTCAATTACAAAATATGGTCCCCTCGAAGCATGTGAAGTCAAGGAAACATGTTTTAGGACCGTGTTTTTCAAGCCTTCGAAGAACTTACTGGGAATGAAAATGTTAGAATGAAGATCTTGGTTATAAAAACTTCAATTTGATCAAAACCGTAATCAAAACTTCTGTTACAATTCTAGTTGAGGTAAACATAGTTCATCACACAGTGTTCTACGAAGCTCACTCAAGTATATTTGAATTTCCTTAATAAGCAGATGAACTAAATTTTAAGCATTTTAATACTTATCCCAATCTATTTTATTTTAGTTGGTACCCAGAAAACCAGAGCTCGAATCGAATTTTGTAAAGACTCAAGGATACCATTTAAGTATGTTATATTAGTCTTTTTTTCGCTATTGTTGATGGTGGTTTTTAGTTTAGGGTCAAAATTGTAAAATCCTGTATTTAATGCGCTGTCATCCTGCAGAGGAATAAAAGCCGTCTAAAAGTAATGAGTGTCCAAACCTCTTTACTTACATATGTATTGAGCAATTCAACATATTTATGAAGTTTATTCAGAATGGTGCGTGAAGCAATAACCCCTGATATTCTCTAAACTATAACCTATTGCATTATTCACTAATGCATTCACCTGCCTAGTGTTTTCCTATGCTATGTTCCCCAGCTGAACTTTCAATGTTGGCATGACATGACGATTAATGTTCACTCGCAGCAGAGTAGCACAATCTCCCAAAGTGTCAGTATTGAAATCTGCATGAAAACACTCGCATAGGCTACACCACCCTCTGACAAAGAGATTAACGTGTTTACACACCTTTTAATTAAAAGTTAGCGCGATCGAACGCGTTTAAATTCCTTAAGGGAAATCTAGACTGTCCATATCAGTCTTAAGAAACGATCACGGCCACACAATTTGGCCACACAATTTAATAGGCCTAGTCTACTCCTAGCGGAACTAGGCGATCACAGGATGGCCACCAGCGGGCCCACTAATACCCCAACCAGTCGGACTCCATCTATCACACTCCAACGTTGTCGAACGCTAACCCAAATGTGGGTGATCGGACTATTGGCAAAACGAGCTCAGACCGGCAAAAACGGTCTCAAAATCCATCGCATCGGTCCAACTTAACCGACCTAGTTGGACGGTATAGATCGCATCTCGAACAATCAAAGAGGTGCCAATGTGTTCGTCGGAGGCCCAACTTTCCTCCCAATCGATCGACTTGCTCAAAGCAAGTCAATGACGCATCAAACCATTCGATCGAACTAGGGCGGAGGCGGCTGCTTTGAAACCCTAATTGGTGCTTGCGGCAGTATGTTACTGTCGCAAATCGATCATGACCACCCATCTTCGCCAGCCGATTTGAGTGGCTTAGATCTAACTTTAGATGGCCCAAGAGATGTCACCGTGCACACCAGCGGCTCGTCTTTGCACATGGCCAATCGACCTGTTCGAATCAGCGCCCAGCGCTTTCAATCAATCATCCAAAACAGGGATGGCCGCATGGCTTCCAAATCCTAAAATTACATTAATGGCAATAACCAACTGCCGCAAATCATCTCGTCTACCAACTTCTCTAGCCTATTTGGATGGTGTAGATTTATTTTCAGAAAACCAACAAAGTAGCATTGTGATAACCGGCCACCCCTCCTCCACAGGGAGCGATCGACCAAGTGATAGCTCGCCCATAGGGTCCTCAAACGATCACCCAAATATGGTCGGTCGTGCTACTTTTAAGATGCTCAATTCGTGATTGATTCGATCAAGCTCTAAAACAACGATGCTTCTAGCACATCGATTATTTTTCAGCTGCTTATTTGAAAGCGATGCTTTATATACATCAACTATAAGCAATGCTATACAAATATTGATTTCACGAATAACTTATCATGTAACCTAAAAGCACTATGTGTTGATTTTAGCGGAAAGTCATATGACTTGACCCATTCACTCGAGACATCAAACATGTCACAAATTGGGGGATGCTCACTGGGGTATTGGTCTGGCGGTTTACAGCGTGCAGCGTGCAACGCGCCCATTACGAGAAAGTGTCAGGAAAAGACGGACGGTTGACAGTACTGAGAGTAGTGGGTGAAAGTGTGACCAGTGTTCCCTCATAACGGAAACACGATGATCACCATTTTCTGCACAATTTCACTTCTCCACTACTCAACTTCCTCCACTTCCTATGAGATCAGGGGCACTCAATGACTTGTATAAATAGGTTTTCAACCTATTACAAAAAAGAACACAAGTGTTATCAACACAAGTAGCCAGAAACCATATTCTGATACAAGTCATAAAACAGCCACACCTTCATAATTCAACATTCTGATCTCAAACACCTTCTTCGCTTCCCTCCCTAAGATCCACCCTTCTCCTTCACTTTGTGACCGAATTGAATCTGGAACGGCCATTTCTTGGTTTAGGGCAGAGTCTTACAGATTGATCTCTCGAATCTAAAAGTACTCCCGTGCAGTGCATTTGTTTATGGTTTGAATTCGTTTCTCATCAACACACCCAAATTGACCAAAAACAGCAGAATCAGTTTTTACCCCAAAACAGCTATTAAGTTGAAAAAACAGTACACCATTTGCAAACGAAAAACGAAGATTTATAATAAAGCATATTAAGCGTGCACATATTTAAAACTAAAACTAAAAAAAGACATAAATTAGTTTTGACACTTAGAAATGAATAACACAACTTAGAGGTGTAAAACGTCTTGACTCTAAGACAAAATGACCATTACACACGAAGTCGCGTGCTTCACGTGCCATGTGTCGTGATGTGCCAACGATTTAAACGTGATGTGCCGTGCTGTGCTTTACTAGTCAAAAGCTAGGCACGACACATCCCATGGGCACAACACACGAATAAACGTGCCGTGCTGTGCCGTGCTAGCACACGTGCTATAAACAATTTGAAATCACTTAATGTATACATTAAGTCAGACATTATCACAAGAATTTAATTAGACAACATATCATTTGAAATTATTTCAAATAAAATTAACAAGTTTATTCAATAAAAAGAGATAGCCCATCAAATATAAAATTGGATTATTGTCATGTAAATTAATGTTCTAGTTAAATATAGGTGACGACATTATAACAACGATACTGAAATATATTTTCGAAATATTAAGGTATTATATGTGTTGTTATAAATAAGCCAACATAACATGTTAAAAACTAGCTAGAATAGTGACTCTTTTGTGAAATATACAAAAAATGTGATGTATTATGCCTTGTTATATGGTGTATTTGTACATGTTATGACGTGCTCTCTTAACGTGTTGTGCTGGGCTGGGCCACGTGCTTATCCGTGCGCGTCTTTGTCTTTGTGCTCTCGTGCCAATTAGTTAAACCCAAGACGTCCCATTTAACTAACGTGTTGTGCCGTGCTGGGCTAAGTCACGTGCTGGGCTGGGCTGTGCTCAAATTTTAGCGTGCTGTGCTGGGTTGTGCTCGTGCTGGCACAGCCCAATTTACACCTCTAACACAACTAATAAACTGTTGATGAGGATCAAATCCCATCCGAGCACATATGTCCTGCATTTTGGTTATTGTATGTCTCTTCCAATAAGGGAGCGTGTCCACATCCATTTATATATTTCTGTGTCGTTTTGTCTTTGTTTTTCAAGATGGATAATTCTTCATTTTGGATTTTCTTATCTCCAACGTTTCTCTTCTGTTTGTTCTAATAACTGACATATCATTTCGCACTCTTCACCCTTGGTTGCACTTTTTGTTGTTTCTTTTTTCTCAAATAACTGGATCATATTATTTCATCCCCTTTACTTAACTTTAACCATGAGATTTTCTGGCTGAACCTTATCTTTTCTGAGTCCCCTCGTTTTGTGTTTGGGAAAAAAATCGTGTTTGTGTTTGTGTATTTGTACCGTCACCTCCGGTAGTAGGTGATGATTTACCATCTTCAGTGTCAGATATATCTATACAACTCGAAGCTGGGGTCGGTTGATTGAGTTGAGCATCTTAAAGCCTCTGGGTCACAACCTTCCACGTGATGCCTCGTAAGTTCGAATAATTGGTCATGTTGTCATGGTTTTCCACCTTTCCCCTTAGCGTATTTGATTTTATGTTTTGCATACTACAATAATTAAGGAAAAGGTTACATTCATATGAATAATATAATTTAAATATTTATATGAAACCACTAATTATTTGGGCTTCAATCTATCCACTCGAAGTGTTCCTAAGAAAGGCCATTACGATTGCAGCGAATTTCATACAATCCATTTTTAGGGCGCTCATTCAGTTTTGCAGTGCTTTCGGGGTGTTATTTGCACATGCCCAAAAGTTCTAAGGTAGTCATCTACTATTTTCCCCAAAAAAGTATTCATGTCTTGGTACCTACCCATCGTTAAATCTGTATCAAACATTGTATAAACTTTCACTAAAGCAAGATCTTCTGCCCTTGAAAAATTAACCATAATTTGCACATATATGAAAAATATACCAAATAGATTAAAAGATTTTTAGTGAGATTTGTAGTAGTGTAATTCATTTGAGGTAAAGCCACTTGTATATATAGCCACTTTTTGATGTAGTAGTTGAAAGAAAACAGACAACGGGTTTTCCGTTTTCATATGTAGTCGTAAGATTAAACTACCCGTTGTAATACATTTCAAACAAAATATAAAATGGTTATCCGTTTAACAGTTAACCGTTAAACAAAATAGAAAATGGTTATCCGTTAAACATTTAACCATTGACCGTTTTACAATGGTAATACCTTTCAAACAAAATAGAAAATGGTTATCCGTTAAATAGTTAACCATTGACCGTTTTATAATCGCACCCATTAGATCTTCAATGACTATTTTAATCTTATGATTACCATTGTAAAACGGATAGCCATTGTAAGTTTTCTTTCGATGGCTAAATCATTGAAAATGGCCATGTGTATGGATACCTTTTTTTCTTTTTCTTTTTTTTTTTGATACGCTTTTTATAGGAACTAAAAGATTTTAATTGGAGTTATTTTAGGATAAGCCCCTATTTTTCCGAACCCGATTTTTAGGTTTATATTTAATTGTTGGATATTGGTCCCCACATATATCAAATCTTATTGTTGACCCAACACCGCTCAACCCACTATACAACTAATCTACCACAAACCTTTACAAAATAGAAAATGGTTATCCGTTAAATAGTTAACCGCGGGGATTGAACCCATGACTTCCTCCTTACTGGAGTTGATGGGATACCACTGAGCTATGCTCTTGGACCCGAATATGGATACCTTTACCTCAAATGAATTACACCACAAATATAGTTCCCCTTCTCTGATGATTTGCATCTACTTCTCTTCTCTGTTTCGTTTATTTTTTTCCGTTGTGCTAAGGAATGGTTAATTTTACGGAGGAGAAAGACATCCAACTTGTCAGAAGTTATTGTAACGTATTTCATCGACCCCATGCTTCAAATATGATCCAAAAAGTTATTGAAATGATGTATTTCAAGAGTTTCAAGCGATACCGGGTTTAAACCCCAGAAAAAGACTTGCGCTTCAATGTCGCATGAGTACTCTCAAGAAAAATTGTAGGTTTTTTCATAAAATGTCTCCTTGAATCAAATAATAATATATAATATAGAAGAGGCGTTGATTTTGTATATTATAATGAAAGAGAGATCGGGTTTCATTACTCAGGCGCGAACGAGATATATGGAACACGAATCGTACTCTAATAAATTGTTTTAAAGACATGTAATATGGTTAGTTAATTAATAGATTATCCAGTTAATGTAATGTGCTTAGTTAGTTAACTATTATCTAATTAATGTAATGTGCTTCAATTAAATGAAAAACATGTCATAATGAATCGTGCTTTAAGATTCAACATAGTACTGAAATCCATGTTTGAGTGTTTCTTAGAAGGATATGAAGAAAAAAAAATGTTATGCAACCATCGACTTATTGTCCACAACATAAAATGCTTAATCAGGATCGTACAAATCTTGATCAAAATCCACCTCATTTGTATCTTTTCCAAGTCCATTTGTTTTTCCATTCGCATCTCCTGGCATCTCAGCGTCCCTCAATCCTAGGCCATGCCGTTCCCATATATGAGCAGTAATATCGGCACGAAATCTCTCATACAGTATCGGGTTTTATAAGGCCTCGCACGTCTGCCTCAATATTCCTACTATAAGTGGTTGAACATCACCTGATACATATCGCCACTCTGGGTCACGAAATTCATCTTCTACAACCATATTATGCATTATGAAGCAGTTTCTCACGATCGATTTCGTGTCTTGTTTTCCCCAATAATTACATATGTGGCGGGTGATCCTAAATTTACCCTGTAGTGTTCCGAATGCCCGCTCCAAATCCTTCCTCTTAGCAATTTGATATTTGTTACACGTCTCAAGAATAGGAATACCGGTGGGTGTGCTATATCCTTGGACCAGCACCAGGTAACTTGTATAGATCTCATCCACTAAGTAATACCCCCTGAGTGTATTGGTTCTCATTTATTGTATATTGACGAGGAGGTGCGACACCATTCAGATTGTCATCGAATAAATACGAGGACTTCAACGCATTAAGGTCATCTTTGGATCCGCCCACACCAAAATAACCATGCCAAAACCATCTATCATACGAAGCAAATGCCACAAGAACAACATTGGGATATTTTTTCAAACCCGTGTGTGTTCCTGCATCCTTCACTAGACAGGCCCTCCAACGTCAGTGCATACAATCGAGGCTACCAAGCATTCCCGGGAAACTTCGGGTCGTGATCTACTTCATCAACCACTTAGTATCATTAACCGCCAGACGTCTCATGTATTCCGTATAAAACCCAAACATGACTGCGTCATAGAACTTCTTAATATAATAGTAAATAGTGGCTGCATCCATATGGGTATAGTCATCCACGCTATCAGGGGAATAGATTTTCAAAAACACTTCATGACGGCATACATTTTCATGTGTGGGCTATGTCATGGAATTCTTGCAGCATCTCTTCTTTCTAGAAAGCCTAGATCTACCTCATAAATCTTATGCAATATAAAAAAATAGTGGCCGATGCATACCTGTAAAGATTCACAAGCTCGTCAACGCTATTAGACCAGTCAAGAGACAATTTAGCCGCTAAATACCCAATTACTTAAATATGAATTAAAAAATTAATAAAAAATTATCCAATAATAATTTAGTTAATAAAATATTACCGTTGGGTAGATCTCGAAAAATTACGCGAAATGGAATACAAGACCGCGCAAGTCAGATACCGAACGCAGAAGATATCGAACTCAGAAATTTAAAAAGTCCAAGTTTGGTCAACCTTGACCCGTTGACTTTGACTGCATCTTTATTGTACCTATGGTTAGTCAAAAGGTCATCCCTTAGTAATCCAGATGAAGTAGCAATAGTAAGAGATAATAACTCAACCTAGTGGAGTATTAATTAATATATAATTATGTTTAGATTAGGTTAATAACTAATTATGTTAGTTAATTAATATTAAAATAAAAGAGATATTTTTGGTTTGAGAGTTATCCTCTCTTTTAACTTAAGACGGTGTTGTAGTGTTAGGAACAAAGAAGAGATGAGTCACTTAAATGGATGAAAGGATTGGAAAAGATTAATAGTGAAGAGGTGTTGTATTCCTTGATAAAAACCTAAAAGAAAGATAGTAGTGTTTGTTAAGTTGTTAGAAGAAGAAACTATATATATAGTGTTCTTGATAATTTGAGACATGGAGGTCTTTAGTAAGATGAGAAGAGATACTAGAGATGAATAATTGTTAGAATGGGAGCTACTTCTTGATGGGTGATAGAGGAAGAAGGGGAGGAAATGTTCATGATGTTTTATTTTGAATGGGGATGATGTTAATGGATGAGTTGTTGATGGAGATCATTAGGAGGATGATGAAACTTGTCTAAACAATTAAGGTAAACCCTTTACGTGATTTTAGTATGTTTTGAATGTTATGGGTTTGTGTTTGATATAGAAAATATCTTAGGATCAATCATATGATATCTTTTGGAAATTCATTATTTCATGTATGGGTTTTGTGTCATTGGCCTATATGTAGAGACATTTATAGGTACCTTGGAGACATAATTAGACTTAGTTCTATAATAGGAAATTATAGTACGCCGAGAGGTGATTTTATTGATATAAAGTATGTTCTTTTTGGATGAATAACGAGAAAGATATCGATGTTAGAAAACTAGTCGACGCAGCAAAACCCATGTGTAATCAGTCGCGATCATCAATATGTTTGAGCATTTCTATATAGGTTAGAGTAAGAATTGGGAAATCTTCAGTACGGAAAAGTTGTAGAGAATGGTCCCTAGATTCCAAGAAGACCTTAAGGTATTATTTTAGACTAGAATTGAGTAATCTGGAGGTTTCAGAAATTGACCATTTGTGCTGTTTTCAGTGTTCCAAACACTTGGTAGATTTTCAGATAAGGGTGAAGAAGATGACCGAGTCAGAAGATTGACTCAGATGACCCGTATGACTCGTATCGAGTCAAACCAGTTCATGGGTTAGGGTTAGAGGGTTGATTAGCGGGCCGACAGGGTTGGTTCGCGGGTTATTGGGCCGGTTGGCGGTCCGGGTTGGACAAAACCGTGGGCTAGGTTAGGGCCTGAATTCTTATATTAGGTTTTTGGACCACTTCTGGTCCAAATTAGCTTCCGGTTCCTTCTGCAAAGTTGTAGGGTTTTTTGAGAGCTTTTTGATGGATCCCAACTTGACCCTATTTGGATAAATGGATATTGTTTTATACCAAAATTACTTATTATCAGGTTATAGAAACATTGATGAAACTAGAACCATTAGTTATTTGACTTAGTCTATAATTGGAGACTTGTACGAAGTTATGTTGTGAACATTGTATTATCCTAATGGTTAAATGATTATAATCCTTGTGTGCTTAACAGTTAATCTTTATTAACAACGATCGATTCAAATGATGAACCAGTGAATCACGAATCTCGAGGTAGGCATGGCTTGTCATCAAATCAGGTGGGAACTCTGTAACCTTCTTGTGATCATTGAGCATTCTTTCTATATGCGAGCATGATGAGTCTTTGCTACTTTTTGCATATTGTTTGTGTGTTTTACTATCTATGTAAATGTATGTATGTATGTATGTGTCTTGATGTGCATGTAATATGCATTATATGTTTTCCCCGCAAGGAGTGTCTGTGATTCCCCGCGGCTCCTTGCTAAGTTAAGTTTGGCGGCTTCTCCCCCGTTTTAATATTATTTAGTAGGGCGGCTTCTTCCCCGTTTCGATAGTATATAACTAATTTAAATAGTAGGGCGGCTTCTTCCCCGTTTTAATATTACGTAGTAGGGCGGCTTCTTCCCCATTTCGATAGTATATGCTTAAGAATAGTAGGGCGTCTTCTTCCCCGTTTTAATATTACGTAGTAGGGAGGCTTCTTCCCCGTTTCACTATTATATACACTATTTTATTTTGGGGAAATCACTCGTGTGCATATTATACTTGTTTGTCTAACTTTCTGATCTTGATGGTAATATTCTGAATCATGGTTTGTATGGGCACTCTGTGTAGATGATGTTATTATTTTTGATTAGGGCTACTCTCGCGTCGTCTTCTCAAATGAGTTTGGCGAGGTTAGAGTAACACCTGCTTCATGATGCATAAATAGTTGAATGATTAGTTTCTTATTGTTTCTTTCAATTTATAATATTTTAGAACTGTGAAGCATGTTAGTGACTACTTGAGAGTTATATGTTTTCATTGAGCACCCTTATGGGATGATGTGCTCACACGTTCCCACTTCAGTTTCAGTTACCAGAAGAAATGGTGCACGTGAAGATATCCGTTTTCTTAATTTAAAGCGTACTGAACCATGTTACATTTATGTATCTTCTATATATGTGTATTCTTTTCTTTATTGTAAAACAACATACTAATATATTAATATATCATTTGATAGTTCTTCTCTTATAAATATCAAGTGTTGAATTCAAGTTGGTTTTAGTTCACATTATATATTATGATTCTTAGAATCGTCAATATGGAATTGATTCTTCAATTAGGTTGTAATCATATTAGCTAAGCAGGTTTATGATATGGGGCGTCACAATTTGGTATCAGAGCTCACTATTAGATCTTACATGGGCATCATTAGTTAATAGTTAGTGCCAGATAGATAACTAGATTAGTTTAGAAACATGTTGGGGTCGTGAGATAAATCTTAATCACTAAAAGCTATCAATAACTAAAAGATTTAGTTGGTTGATTGATTTGTTTTCCTTTTGTGTGTGCATTTCATGAAATAAGATTTGTAGGTTTAACCAATTACATTATGATTTAGAAGCTAATAGAGACTAAAGAATAATTAGTTTAAAATCACAATTCATTGTAGTCAATCCAGCACTAGAAAATTAGTGAGATTTGTAATTTAGTTTACAAATTTATTGAAGAGCTTATTGAATACCTTTACATAAACATAGATCCATTATTTATTAAAATAGAAAATTAGTGCAAAAATCTTAAACTTACTTATCTGAAGAAATATAAATCAGTCTAGTTAGATCTAGAGGCAAAGATTATAGATGTTGTTTAGATCTCTAGGATCCATCTTAGAGAAGTATAGTAACAGACAACTACATAGAAAATTGCATTGTAAAGTTGTAATTGCACCGGTAGTTTAATTATCCATGACTTGTTCCGTGACTAGATTAGACTAACTTCTGATATCGATTTGCACTTCATTGCAAAATGAAGTTAGAATTTCTATAATATGGTGCACTTTAGTTGTATGAAAAACACCATTATTTTGTGCATAATAATATTTGTAAAAATAGTGAAAACAATAGTTCAACCATCGGTGTTAATGATAATAATAGTAGTAATATCGATAATAAAAGTAAGGTTGACATTGATCAATTAGTATCATACTGAACTTAACTTAATTATAATCTTATCAACATATAATATATATATATATATAACTGATAAAGTAATAATAGGGATCAAATAACTATGGGAAATTATTAATAATTGTTTATGGTTCGATTTGTTAACTAAACTAATGATGAGATAAAAACACATCCTTTTGTATTTAAACCAGATAGTTAAAGTAAGATGTATTAGGGTTAAGATGGTGATGATATATTGTATACGATAGGAAGATTAGACTTGTTAATAATTTTATACCAAATATCTTTAGTCAAATAAAAGATGTAATGAAGCACTAGATTAAAACAAGCATATGAAGTAGAAATGATAGTATTTGATTAATTAGTATTAAAAAATACGATGAAAATAATAACACAGTTAATAACGACGTTTGATTAATTAAATTATTAATATCAAAAAAATTATGGAAGTTAATATTTGGAAAATTTATATATGGTATAACAGTAAAGTTAAAATATCAGATATCATAAATTGACGTGAAATCAAATTTGAATTAGTTATATGGATAAATATATAACAAACATGAAACTACATCAAATTAATAAATTACTAAATATTAAACTATAAACATTAGGGGAGAACTTAGACATACTAATCTGGTTAGAATATAAATTCTTGGAGTTTTAACTTAGAGCTACAAAGTTTAGATCTTGTTGTAGAGAGCCATATATATTATGTTTTATTTCATGTTGCTTCGATCGAACTCATTTGAAATGAGTTGGACTTCATGCGTTTGTAAGTATGAGCAGCACTTACGTTGAGAGGTATATACATTTAATTTTCGAGGAATAAAATTCTTGTAAGGTGGGTATATTGTAAGGATTCACAAGCTCGTCAACGCTATTAGACCTAATTCATCAGTGATGATCAAGGATTGTGGGTGTGTTGAATGTTTCTGCAATAATTGGTGAACTGTTGAGTTCGAATAAGTTCTAATGGATTGATAAATTCTTGAGAGTAGTTGCTCGAGAAATTCTGTGTAGACCAAAACGTTGTCCTCAATCATGGATTCAGAAACTTATTTATATTGTCAGAGTTGTGAACACCTTGATCCCTGTAAGTGTGACAGTTTCATGAGTGGAAGAGTGGGCAAATGGAAGATCGTGGTAAAGTCAGTTCCATGTCGTGTGGAGACTTGACGGATCCTGCACCCACTACTTTGCTAACTCCTTCAACCGTTGACACAACTTACGCACATTTCTCGTCGTGGATGAATCCACGTGCTGTAGGCCGCCAGACCAAAACCCTAGTTGTTATCCCCAATTTGACGTGATTGATGTCTCACGAATCATGGAGTTTGCATGACAGACGTGTATTTAGTTTGTCAGTTGTTGACTGATTAGGCAATGAGCCTAGGTTTTGTTGAATCGAGCATGTTTGGCAAATGCTCAGCGATTCATGAATGTTAATGTTGTTTGTCTGAGCAAATATTATAAATTCAACGAGTTGTTGAATATTTATGAGTTACTGAATATATGTTGATTATTCGAGCAACTGAGCAAGTATTGCTCGATTCGACGAAATACTGATAAATTAATGAATATTGATAGTTGGGTCAATATTCGAGCAACTGAGCAAGTATTTCTCAATTCGACGAATCACTGAATATTGGGAACTTGACGTGCAATTGAACAAGTATTGCTCAATTCGACAAATTACTGATAAATTGATAACTTGACGTGCAATTGAGCAAGTATTGCTCAATTTGACAAATTACTGATAAATTACTTAAATATTGATACAGTAAAAACTCCATATATTAGTAAATTTGGGACTTCACAAAATTATTAATATATGGATTTTATTAATATAGGGAGGTATACCAAAATAAAATTGCTCGACAAGAAGCTTTACACATGCTTGACAATTTGGAAATATTTTAGCTTCAACAACAAGGTGCGTATAGTAACGAGGTGTTAAGCATATGGAAATCAAAAGATGCGATAACAATCTAAAAAATTACATCATTTTCTCAAACAACTATAGATACATATTTTTCTTTATCTTAAATTTTGGTGTAACAAGATCTATAATTTTCCGATTATGTCTATAATATTGATATATGGAGGTAAATTCCTTATGGTGGGACTAGAAAAATATATTAATATTAAAATATGGAGTTTATCACTATTTATAACTGGCCCAAGTTGGGACCATGATTTTTATTAATATATAGAGTTTATTAATATATGGAGTATCAATATATGGAGTTTTTACTGTAGCTGGATCAATATTTGAGCAAATGTTGCTCAATTCGACGAAATATTTATTGGTGACGCAACCCAATAAAATACATAAAAATATTGGTAGATTACCAGATATTATAATTAATCCCCGTGGATCAACATAAATTCATTTCGTGTTTGAACTTGCTCAGAATAATGATTTGTTGAGCGTTTGTTCGAAAACCCTAATTTTTGATGAATTGCTCATTAGTCGACGAATTGCTGAAAATAGGTCATGAGCAAAGGAGGGACCGATCACATGAGCCCATGGACGTCCATGTGATGCCCAATTGCTCGAGTGAGCGTGCACCAGGGTTCTCAGTTGGAGAGTTGTGAAAGAATGATGATTAAATGCCGGTTTCATCATTTATTGAATTACTGCTGGGTTCAACATTAGATGATGAGACCTAAGTATGAGAGATGGTATGGATGGGGAAAAACGGTTCGCTGGTTTTTTTAGGAAAGTGAAGAGTCGAGCGTGTTGTCGAGACTCCTTGAACCGGGCAAACTTCTCAACCTCACACAGATGCACCGCTGCAAAGGGGGTGCTTAGATTCGAGAGATCAATCTGTAGGACTCTAGCCTAAACCAACACAATGGCCGTTCCAGAGTCAATTCGGCCGCAAAGAGGGAGACGGGTTGATCTGTAGGAGGGAAGCTGAGAATTGTGTGGGATCAGTGATGATCAAGGATTGTGGGTGTGTTGAAGATTTCTGCAATAATTGGTGAACTGTTGAGTTCGAATAAGTTCTGATGAATTGATGAATTCTTGAGAGTAGTCACTCGAGAAATTCTGTGTAGACCAAAAAACGTTGTTCTTAATCATGGATTCAGAAACTTATTTATATTGTCAGAGTTGTGGACACCGTGGTCCCTGTAAGTGTGACGGTTTCATGAGTGGAAGAGTGGGCAAATGGAAGATCGTGGTAAAGTCAGTTCCATGTCGTGTGGAGACTTGACGGATCGTGCACCCACTACTTTGCTAACTCCCTCAACCGTTGACACAACTTACGCACGTTTCTCGTCGTGGATGAATCCACGTGCCGTAGGCCACCAGACCAAAACCCTAGTTGTTATCCCCCAATTTGACGTGATTGATGTCTCACGAATCGTGGAGTCTGTATGACAGACGTGTATTTTGTTTGTCAGTTGTTGACTGATTAGACAATGAGTCTAGGTTTTGTTGAATCGAGCATGTTTGACAAATGCTCAGCGATTCATGAATATTAATGTTTCTCGTCTGAGCAAATATTGTAAATTCAACGAATTGTTGAATATTGATGAGTTACTGAATATATGTGGATTATTCGAGCAACTGAGCAAGTATTGCTCGATTCGAAGAAATACTAATAAATTACTGAATATTGATAGTTGAATCAATATTCGAGCAACTGAGCAAGTATTGCTCGATTCGACGAAATACTGATAAATTACTAAATATTGATAGTTGGATCAATATTCGAGCAACTGAGCAAGTATTTCTCAATTCGACGAATCATGATGAGTGCCAAATATTGCATATTTATACACCTTTTTATTGGCATTTAGCTCATCTTTTGTGTTCATAAATCAGATATTATCTCAGATTCTGTGTTTTCTTTGTTTTCAAGAATAAATATTTGTATTAATTAATTTTGTGTTTTTAGGTAATAAATAAAGCTCGGAGAAATTGAGGAGCCAAAAGAGCGAAGAATTGAGTCGAGCATCTATGGAGCAGAAGCCAAAGACTGCGCGCGCAAGCAGTTGCAACCCAACAAGTAGCAACTCATCTACAAGACATGGGCTTGAGCTAGACCCGACCCACGACC